>JAMPIV010013545.1:0-182500 GCA_024509875.1 Oreohelix idahoensis
TGTGATAGTTGTAGATGGTGAAATTTGAAACATGTGTTGTTTATTAGTTATTTGAGGTGGGATTTGAATTTGTAATTATGTTTGTGATAGATTTTGGTATGAGGTAATTAATTTATGAATTTTAGTTAGTTAATTGGGGAATTAGGAGGTGAGTTGTGTGTTGATAATGATTTTAGAATTGTGTAGTGTGTGAAAGGAGGATGGGAATCAAGGGAAATTTTGATTGGAATTTTTTGATTAATGGGATGATTTGGTTTTTTGTGTGGGGGGGATTGAATTTATTATATTTGGAATAGGAGTGATTAGGAGAGGATGATAGTGTGAGATGATGTGATTGTTGGAGTTATGTGTGTGAATAGAGAGAGTGGAGAGGGGTTGATGTTAGAGCGAGAGGTTATACTGTTAGTGTTACACAATAGAGGGACTAGTGTAGATGAGTTTTTTATGAGAGTTTATAACACTTTATGATGGTTTTTGTAAATAGTTTTTAGATGTATTTGTAGTTAAGGTTTAGTTATATATGTATATTAGTAGTTGTTTGAGTGATTAGTGTATTTGGTTGATTTGGTTGATGGAAATGTTTATAAAGATGTAGTAATATGGTGTGGGAATGTGGTTTGGGAGGACTAGATAATGTGTGTTTTTTATAAGAATGAAGGGTTTGTGTATTATGCTATAGGTTACGTACTTCGTTTTGAGAATGTGATGGTGTGTCAATCCGACTTGGGATAGGTATGATAGGCTCTACATGTTTTTGGGGGTGGTTTGCGTATTTTTTGAGGATAGATAGGCTCCCTCGTGTAAATTGAGTCACGATTATGAAGATGTACAAGTATGCGCTTTAATGTGAATTTATGTGTGTTTGGGTGAATGTAGTTGGGAATAGTATTATGTTGGGGGCTGGTAAGTGACCTAAGGGGGATTATGCTCCAGAGAAAACAAGAATTTGCGGATGGTGTAGATTGGTGAGAGGGAATTGTTGAAGATGATGGAGGGTTTTGACACCCGGGATAGGGGTTGGTGTATTAAGATTGTTGTATGCGTTTCCGGTGGGGAAAGTTTAGGTAGTGTGGATAGGATGGTAGGAAACATTAGATATTAGAGGTGGTGAGATTAATGTTAAGGGATTGTGTAAAGGAAGGAATTTGGCAGTAGTGAAGTGTTTGTGCATGAATAGTAATGAGAGTTGGATAGGGGATGGCATGGAAATGTGGATTGTGATGGGAATAATTGGAGTATTTTGACTTCTGAGATGGTTGAGGAAGCGTAAGGAGAACTTCTTGTTTGTTCGAAATTATTTTTTTTATTGGTGGAATTAGTATTGAGAATTTGCTATTTGTGGTGTATTTGAAGAATAGGTTATTAAATCAGCTTTGTTAAGAGTTCCTAGCAAATGTAACACGGTGTTAGATGATAGTGATTGTGGAGTTCAAACCGGGGGATTCTGTCCGATGTTTGATTTCATTAGGTTTACCAGGTATGTTTAGGATGATGTTAGTATATTATGCGGAGAAGGTTAATCCAGTGTCTAGGATACACGATAGTGAGGGCTAGATTGGGATTCTTCAAGGGACAAAGTGATTTAGTTTTGGTATTTGTATGTGATTATGATTGGGGGGTTGCATATTGATTGTCTTTACCGCCACCTATGTTGATTTGAAATAGCGGAGATCTTCATTGCTTGCATATGATTGACATCGTGCCATGGATTATATGTGTCCACCGAAGGTGGAGGTTCTCAAATTGCTTTTTGGGAGTTAACGGCTTAAGTGTCAATGTTAGGGGGGGGGTGTGTAGGGGTAAATAGGATGTAAGGGGACTAGCACCGATCGTAGTTAGGCATTGAGTCATGATGTAGTTCCGGTACTTGGGAGAGTTAGGGGGTGTGAAAGTAAAGTAAAAAGGTTGTTACGAGTGGAAGTGTTGAGGGAGTCTCTTGGCGTTTATCGTGTTGGTCACACTTGAGGGCGGGGTGTGGGAAGGGGTTTTGAGCTGGTCGGTTGTGGGTTAGAATAATAACGGTGATCCGTGACACTTTGATATTGTGGAAGAGAGAAGCACAACGATCGGACGACCACAACGTCCGAAGTCACTGGGGCATAGGGGGACCTGTCGAGGTTTAGCTAGGTTGCACAGTGAATCTTCTTAGCCCGTTTGGTAAAGTCAGATTTTGCGCGGTGTGGGGGTTCGAGTGGTGTCTTTTAGTGGTGTAATTGGGTAATGACGTCCGGTGTGATAGGAATGGTGTGGTTTTTTGGGTACGGGGGGTCAAATCAACGTTTTATTACTATATTCACAGGTTGGGTCAGAATTAAAGGGTACTAGCACTTATGTGAGACTTCGTGGATCTTATCTTGTGTGCTTAATGAGTTGTTAAGAGATCAGTGTGTGTGGGTGTTTATGTTTTGGGAAGCACTGATGTGGGGGTCCGCTGACTCGAAACCTTGGATAGTAATGTGCATGGTTTGACCTAATCAATGGCCCTGAAAAAGTAGATTGGTAGACATATGAATTTTGTTTGAGGGTGTCCTAGGGGGAGGCCTCATCTGCGTGGGGTGTAGCTAGGGATGTGGGTAAGGTGGTGTATTTTGTCATGGCCCGAACTTGACTACGAGCGGCGTGGGTATGCATTCAATTCCCAGAGGTCCGATAATGCGTATTGGTTGGTCTAACATTGTTCAAATGCCGACGGTGACATCCCAGTGCTCACGTTCTTGGCGTTGCTAGAGGATCCAAGTAGAATTAATCAATCAAGGTGGGAAAAATGGACGTTAGGATATGACACTCTGGAATATTCACTGTACTCAAGGTTATGCAGAGCTTGACACACTGGACATACGTTTGGGTATTCTGATTACCTAGTGGCTAGGACCCACAGGGCTAACAAACTTGATTGATTTTGATGGCTAGGACTGGTCTGTAAGGAGTCCGATGGGGGTGGGATGCTGCATAATGGGTACTTTTTGACAGCTTGACTACTCCGAGCGTACTCTATACTCGGGGGGGTATCTATTATTCTATTTCCTTTAATTATATTATATTTTACGTAAGCCCTTGGGTACCCATTTTTCTACCCCTTATAAAAGGAAGATAAACATCAGAACAATATTAACATTTCTAACAGGGAAGCGCTAAAAGCTTTACTGGGTACCAGATTAATATACACCCCCATTTGTCTTTAATATTCCACTAAAATTAATAATGGTGAGAGTTATGGTAAATTGAGCGTCTAACGATGAATTAGTGAAGGATCTGGCTTGGAGAAACTTCTGCGGATGTATGTCACTTGTAATGTGTGTAAAAGCGCTACTCACTAAATGGGGTTCAAGTGTGTTTTCAATCATGGAGGACTAAAGTTTTTGGAGCATTGATTTAGTGAGTTCCCTTTTTCAAGGAACTTATCTGTTCAGCCTACCTCTGAGCTGATCAATGAAGCGTGGTTAGTTCTCTCCGTATTCTCACTGACGTTGCCCCCAGTAGGTTCTTGAATCCTTCCTCGGCCTCTCTTTGCCTTCTCTGTGCTACGACTCCGTATTCCTGCGCTGAAGATTGGACTTCCTTTCGTGCAAGGCTCCACCATATTCTGAAGACAAATAATACGACGAATTATTTAATTTTCTAGCTTTAGAAAGTGATGTTTTTCCCCTAAATGCATAAAGTCCCTTTGCCAGTCATCTCAGATTTTAGTCTCTAACATCATATGTCTAGAGCCTAAATCTTAAATTCAACCGTTTCTCCTGTTCTGTCCTTTCAAGTTTATTTCTCTGCCCCCGTGGCAGTATTATAATTTCTTTAGACTGATTTTTTAAAAACTTTAAACCCGATGTAATATTTTATAAATGTTTTAAAACCCACCAAATTTACTCATAGAAATGTCGAAGTTTCACACATTATTCTAAATATGTGCCTCTAGTCCCAAATCGTCATGTCATTATGATGGAATTTAAATGTCAATAATTACAGACATTCCGTTTTTTAGAATTGTTCTGATAACATTATGACACTTTTTGAATGGTCGGCTTCGTCTTTATAATTTATAATGAAATATATCTCTGGTATGTCACGAACGTTGTCAACATTATGACCGTTAATATTTGAATTTCCCCGATGTCTAAACGTCGGGACAATTCGAAGGACCGAAAATTCAATATTTATGAAATCCTAATAGCTATATATATTCCCCCCCCCCCCGGTTATACATTAATTAACATTTGTAACATAATCCCGTAGGGGATCTATAAAATATACCCCCATCACATGTGGCTGGATATGGTCTAAAACAAAATATGTGTAGTAAATCATCAAACCAATTTGCGTAATTTTGCAGTACTTGACAATGTTAGGTCCCATTATATTCTAGCGAGATTCCACTTACCTACTCAAAGATGGACGCTAACCCGCAATTTTAGGACCATAATTTGGCTATCAGTGTTATTTTTAATGCACGAGAATTCGCCGATATCTGGGTTAACCTAGCGGTCTCAAGGGTTCCTGGGCAAGTGAAGAATGCCGTGTTAGGCGCACTTTTAGCGGGGACATTTCCGCTTGGACACGTGTGATCCGTAGCGTGCATCATGTGACCTTAGCATCAATATAGGACGCTCTCCAATCAGTAAACGTTTAAAACGGTCACGCTGATGGGGTCCCTTCCTAAAGTGGCCTATAAATTGGTTCTATCTACCGAGGTCAAGTGCGTCAACAATGACGTCGTATCTAAAAATAGCGAGGAGAAAATACCGAACGCTAGGAGATTTTCCGCAAGTGACAATTCCCGAACTTTTGCAATCCATGCATTAAGGATGCTAAAAAATGATGTCACGTAAATAATAATAAAAAAAATGAAGAGATGATTGGCCACATCGTCACATATTTTTTCGAGGGAAAGGATCTACCAATGGGTCTGCGACATTCTGTAGAAATTCATTGACTTTATGACTAATTTGTATGACAGATTGTAAGGTGCCATGTAATTTTATATGTCTTGTGATAGGAAAGTTTATTATGATCAATTTAAACTTACATAAACTTATTCCAGTGTGTCGTGTCAGAGGATTCGTTCCAATTATCTATATTTCCATCGTCACTAGTTTCACGTCCTGTGTGTACTATTGTAGTCACTTTTGCTATTCAACAGTGTTGAAACGTCGAATGCTTGCCCTGGTTTGGGCATGTGTTATCGTCATTCGAGGTTGTCCCTTTCGAATATACGATCTTCAGGGAAACAGTCGAAGGTAAACGGAGCTATTTTAAGGAAGGCTGATAATCCTGGGCTGATAACATCAAGAATGGAGCAGGATTTGGACACAGAGGTTTTTACACTATGTACGCATTGCTGGAGGATAGAGAGCAGTGGAGGACCTGTCTGCTATGCTTATACCATGCAACCCCTAGTTTACCCATGACGGGTTTACGCTGAGATGAGTATGGGAGGTATATATATACCAGTACTTTGCAAAAAAAATGGCAGTCATATTTTCTCAACGCATGCATACTCTCATAGAAGCAAATAATAATAAAAACTGTGATGTGTCCAGAGGAAGATTGGTATCGCTCCCTATCTATTAACAGTGGGTTTTTCAGTACAATAAATAATGTTTGCCTTCTCCAGCAAGGCAAGCCTGGATGCGGCGAGGCATACTTCCCACAAATGTTTGTAGGTAAATGAGAGTCAGACGCGACTTGTCCCAGTATTTTTCAGCTACTTTCTTCAAGTTGTTCAACGTATCTGAGTCCACTCTTTTTTAAATGATTTCTTGAGTAGTGCCCAAACGTTTTCAATATGGGTTTTGATCGGGACTGTGTGCTGGGCCACTTCAGCACTATCACATTCTTCTCTTGCAGCCATGCTTTGGGGGTATGAGCTGTATGCTTTTTTGGGTCATTGTCATGTTTGAAATGTGCACCATCGGGGTACATGACCTGCATAAATGGCAGAAGGTGTCCCTCTAGTATGTCGATGTACCTTTCTTTCGTGAGAATTCCTGTGAAAACACACAGTGGGGTGGCACCTCTTGCTGACACCCTCCCAAAGATGGAATTTCTAGGTATGTTTCGGTCGCTGGTACACAGGCGTTACAGAGCCTTTCGTCCAAATATTTATTTGAGCAGGATAAGACCAAAAGAGAACATTCATCTGCTAAAAAAAATCACATTTGTCCATGACAAAGCCAGATTGGTGTTCGTGGCACCAGTTCAAGCGCATCTGTTTGTGAGTGTGAGCAATGGTGACGAGATTACCCGCTTTTTTGTGTTAATGCGGTTCATCCTGTGTTGCTCCGGTTGACAATAGCATTAGGATACCTCTGGGCTGTCCCAACTCGATCATGCGCTGCCGTATGTTTTCTACACTCTTCATTGGCCCAGCCCGAACGATTTGGGCGAGACACCGATGGTCCTTTGTGACCAAAATTCTTGGCCTCCCACTACCTTCTTTTCGCTCGATTCCATTACCTGCTTTTAATTTACTCACAACTCTGTTGACAGTCCGCTCAGGAATGTTCAAGGTTTTAGAAATGTTGGAACATGTTTGATTTCCTTCATTCCAAAGCTGTGAAATTAACATACACTTTGACTTTGTATCCATTTTCTGCCACTAGCATTAGAAATTGTCGTCTGCTCTTATATCAGGGGACGTTACTCTACGCTAATTTTTTTTTTTACTCTTGGTAGTGTTTGCTCACTTAAGTGGAGTGCAAATTTGGGGCAGAACATGCATATTTAATTAGATTTCAGCTTGTTTAGCTGAGCAATATGACTGCCATTTTTTTTGCAAAGTACTGTATATATACTACTATATATTATATTAAATTTGTCTGACTAATCTAACTCTGTTGTAGATGATAGGCTGACTGAGAGAAGCTTCTCGAGTGTCAGAGACAGAATCTACTATATTTCCTCCACCTCACTCGTGAAATCTATTTCTATTTTATCACCTCCCACTGAGCTATCACTTATTTCTATGTCTATTCAGAAGGGACCAAACTAAATCTTAATCACCTATCACAAATCTACGACATCACTCCACTACGGCAGTTTTTGCTGTCACACTACCTTTTACCCTACCCGGAAGCACAAGTAACAAACTGTCTGGTGCAATCGAGAGTTTGATACCTGAGTCCCCTTTGCGAAAGCAAAATAATAAAAAGTGACAAATATTACGTGCAACGAATCTTAATTGATGGAAGTAAGAAAGGCAGCTCTCCCAAATTAAACAGATAATTATGCTATTTTATGGAAGCGAATTATCGACATCGAATAAAAAAACAACAACACAGATGGAAGCCACAAAAACATGGTTTTAAGAAATTTACTGGACATGTAAGAGTAACGTAGAGGTCAAGACAATTCTCGGGCGAACATAAGTCTTTCTCAGTCATGTTTTGAGATAAGTAAAACAATTTAAAGTGACAAAAAGCTAAATTAAATAATAGACAAAGTGACAAACCAGACAGACAGACAGACAGACAGGCAGGCAGATAGATAGATAGATAGATAGATAGATAGATAGATAGATAGATAGATAGATAGATAGATAGATAGATAGATAGATAGATAGATAGATAGATAGATAGATAGATAGATAGATAGATAGATAGATAGATAGATAGATAGATAGATAGATAGATAGATAGATAGATAGATAGATAGATAGATAGATAGATAGATAGATAGATAGATAGATAGATAGATAGATAGATAGATAGATAGATAGATAGATAGATAGATAGATAGATAGATAGATAGATAGATAGATAGATAGATAGATAGATAGATGAAGACAAAGCGAGAAGATCGAAATCAGACTACCAACATTGCGCGCGAGAAAGTCAAAAGCATGAAACATCCTGTTGACATGTGTCTTATGTTACGGTAATAAATTAACAGCGAGGAGACATATCGAATATGGAATCGCAAGTCGCTGTTATCATTAAACAATTTTAACAGATGATCTAGTAGAAATAGTTACCTTCCAATATGCGGCAATATATAAGCCAAAGACTTTGAAGCAGATCGCTATTAAGTTACTCAGACAGTTTTAAGAACTTGTTTAGCCCTGGGAAAGTAATTCGGGTTTCGGTTTTCGTCTCTCATGATTGGCAGTAGCATGCTTTGTGTATGTCAACGGGTATATATATATATATGCATCGACAGTTTACATTATGTCTGTTTGATTGATAGACCTGAGATAAGACGATTATTTCTGGAAGTACACGTCATTCTTCTGTGGATTAGAAAGACGAGCTTGAATATTCTTTGCTTTTCGTGCATTATACGTATTTACCTTCGCAGAAGTTGCTATAACAATTACTGGAATGTGTAAAGGTAAAGCGGATATTGCCGTAGGGCAGTGAAGTGTTGGAGACTGCACTATATTACGGTTCAGCTTTATGAGACGGGGTGACCAGTTCACTTTCTAGCTGCCTTTGCCCTCCCTAACTCAAAGGCAGAGTGAGGTTTGCAGCTGGGTAGGACAATAATAATTCTAATAGAAGGAAGAGTGGAAATCACACGTGTTAGGGGAAGCGAGCGTTATAAGTGGGAAGATAACATCAAGAGATGGACAGGAAAGAGTCTATCGCCATCAAAATAAGAGATAGAAGTTGGAGATTCACTGCAGTTCGATGTGGAGATGGCAGCTGATGATGATGATGATGATGCTGATGATGAAAATGGAGGGTGGAACTACCCGGTTTTAAATTCAGTAACTTTGCTTTGAGAAGCTAGCGCCATAACCACTCTGCTAATCGAAGATCATTGGAATATGTAGCAGAAAATAATGTGACAAGACACGTACAAGCGCGTAATTGTGTGTTCACTCGTGTACAACAGTAGACAAATAAACTATGCCGGCGCGTTAATCTTACACATCTTTTCATGCAGGTACCAAAAAAAAAAAAAAAAAAACCACGTTTATTTTGTCTATTTTTCTTGACGTTTCCGGACGATCTCTACGCTCAAACACATGGGTATAATGCGTGAAAGATAGACAGCATAGGAAAGATGACTGGAGCAGGAAAACAAAGAGAACCCGTATTTTAATTTCTCAGATTTACATTTTTAAATCATTGGACGTCTTCCAATCAATGTTTTCTATCTGATGTTTTCGTCTTTCTATCATCTGGCGCCCCTTAAATTACCTTTCTGAATGACTTTCTCTACCTGACGTTTCGCCCGCAGTCTGATGTTTTCTGTTGCATGTTTTCGTCTACCACATGACGCCTTCTGTGGATATGTTGTTGTTTTTTTTGGACGTCTTCATCTTTATTTGTATCGGGGTTTCTTAACCTTTTATATGCCATGGGCCCCTTTGATTATAGAATGAAGGCTATGGACCCTGTCACATAAGTATGTAAATAGTGCAGCAGTGTCCCGTCCACCTTGCTTCCCCATCTTAGGTTATAATTTTTACTACGCAAAAACATACAATTCGCTGACGAAATTCACTGACTGTAGACGCACCTTTGAAGTCACGCCTATTTCTTCTGTTTACATGCTGACAAGCGTTTACCTACGTTCGTACAGGTTAAGATAACAGCCAGCGAAAGCATAATTCGCTTATCATAAATTATCACGCGAGCTGATTCGGCAATTAGCATTGTTGACAGACAGGAGCGCGCGGATAGAAAATTGGGTTCTTTGGAAGAGAGGGGGCGGGCAGGAGTTTTGCCGCTAACGGTTTGATGTCCAGCATTTCAGGGGACTTAAAGCCAAGGAAAGGGGAGATAATAAGATTTACCGACCACATTCGTTGTCCGTGATCCCAGGGGAGGTAATCTCTGATCTATAGCAGAGAGACGAGATCAAAGACGGTCCGTTCGCTGAGCGACGTCTATGTTCCTGGTCGGCAGCGGTGAGCAGAAAATCTTTATCTCGGGAGTAGAACGAGTTGATTTTCCTGATATGGCCGAAGGCGCGATTTCTCGCACCAGTGAGTGAAATAACAGCTTTTCCGTACATGTACTCCGTCCACCCAAAGTCAGTTATCTAGTCGCTACAGAATTTTTGGAAACATCTAGCTCGCCATTCTAGAGCCATTGTAAAAAGTGGATTATTTAGATTCCGTGGAGATTGTTTAATTTTTCTGATTTGCGGTAATATGTATTAGCATTTAAGTGACTTAATGTGTTAAGTTCCTCATTATAATTCACTGGGATTTTCTGTGTGTTAATTGACTAGCGTATTAAATAACATATAGCTAATTTTGCCAGCTGTAATGTAAATGTAACTAATCGCTATCACACATAAAGAAGTGTTTTAATACAGTGATAAATACACTAGGCGACTGACTATTGACGGAATATAAATTTATTTCTCATTCATTACGTGTAATGGTGTAAGTGACTGGTGTAATATCATGTGGCGAAACAAATAGCTAGTAATGACAAGCGATATTTGTAAAGTAGTCATAACTAAATTATCACTGATATTGTGTGTTGAGAGTTTACCGGGGGCGGGAAGGGGAAAAGGCGCATACCTTAAAACCCAACCCGTAACAGGTGAGCAAAGCGTGATAAGATAGGCTAGACCTGTGTGCTTTTAATTTAATTAAATGACGGAGTGGATAAGAGATCTTACCGTACGCGTGACAGGATAGGATATTGATATTGTGATTAAATGTTTTGTTTTCTCCTAAATCTAGTACTGATCACAAACCAGCCTGCCAGCTGTCCAAGTCTAAATACAACCAGTAACAATTCTTAGTCTTTATCGGGTCTTCGATGTTGACCTGTGCGGTCCTCTTGCTTCATCCAGAGAGAGAGTCCAAACGTATAAACAATAAGAATTAATTATAACTGGAGACACCAAATATCCAGATTTTCCCCATTCAATTATATCAGCCCGCTGTGGCGAAATATCTAAACATAACACTGCTCCCGACTACTGTCCATTGTGTTGTCAAGTGGATTTATCCAGAAAGATTTACCTACCAGACATTTCCTTAAACTATTGGAAGTACTAACTACTGTCCCCTGTGAACACTAGATCTTGGTAATTATTTTGCTACCTGAACTATCTGACGTGACATTACCATATCCAATAATCACCACCAAAGTAAGCGTTCCCCATTAGGAGGATTAATTATTCGTGGTGGAACTGGGGCTCACTTCCGCGAAACACCACACTGGATTTTGTTACATATACCATGATGATATGTTCAAGATATTGGTAAACAACTAGTAGGTAAGCGAGATTGAATGTGGCCACAGATTGACAGAGTGTGAATAAGAGGAGTGAATATTTCTTTTTGTATAATCATTGTACCCACTTCTTTTTTTTTTGTTTTGTTCGCTAATACTGTTATTTTACAGGATAGATTAATTAGGAACTCTGTTCTTTACTATATCGTCTATTTCTATACCCTAGCGTTAATCTTTTGACCTTTTGGGGTTATTAACTTCTTGCGGGATTTTTTCTAAATAGAGGGGATAACACATATGGGGTTATTTTCCAAATTTTGCAACCTATGATTTTATTGATATATATCTTTGATGTTGTGAGTAGTTTATATGATAATAAACTTAACAATGCTTAATTACTTGTGTTGGTCAGCTCAGCCTATATTCATACTCCATTTACTATAGTTTTCACGTTTGTGTGTCTTGTCGTCACTTAACTGTGTGTGTGTGTGTGTGAGTGGTTAAACGTATATGTTTTATGTACGGAGAGTAGGATTGTTTGACAACAAATTACAGTCTTAAAGATAGGCTGGACTAGAGTATCTTCTCAATCCAGTGATATATTCTACCCTTAAAATATTCACTCATAAAATCTATTTCTTATACCTTATTTCTCAATGAGTTACCACCTTTTCAGTTCTATTCAGACGCGACCAAATCTATCTTAAATACCTATCCAAATTTACGACAGACCCTTTTGATTGTCCAATGAAGGCTATGGACCCTTTTGATTGTCTAATGAAGGCTATGGACCCTTTTGATTGCCCAATGAAGGCTATGGACCTGTGACAGATGAACTCAGCCGACCCTGAATGACCCTGAAGTGTTGGATGATATAGTACGACCTTCGTAGCGACCCCTTGGATAACATAAGTGCCCCCGAATTTTGTAACCTTTCGTCAAACGGGATTTTTTTTCACCTGGACTCATTAGCTATGCAACCGTTCCACACGTTTGCTGATTAATATGTGGACAGTTTATCTACCGTTCATTCTGGTCATCGCATTGATTTAAGGAGAGATTAAATCACGCCCATGGACATCTCTTGGGCAATCATATGCAGTATTTTCATTAACTTGGCCCAGAGGGGGCGGCGCCAGAATCAAACAGATAGTAGGGACTACGATCAAAGACACAGACTGGGGGATTTCAGGAAAGACTAGCGCCACGATCAAAGACAGTAGTGGTTCCTGAAACGAGCGACGCAAGTTCCTGCAGGTATTTCGCATCTCGGTGTTAAACACAGAACCGATCGCAGCAGCGAGCGGAGATACGAAGACCAGGGGCGGCGTCTCTCTTTAGTCTGGCGGTCAGATCCCCAAAAGTGTCCTGAGATCTGAAAAGGTGTCAATTTTCTCATGTCCCACTCATCTTGAAATTAAGTTAGATATATACAGACCACGTAGAAATACACTTTATCACTCGTTGGCCAGACCTTTACAGAAGCACTAGCTATATTTGAAATCCTGCTAGATTATCCCCTGGATTTATATATATATTTGCAGTGAATTCTATTTCTGTGCAAAACGGTAAAATATATATTGTGTAAAGTGATCAGTGGTCTAGTTCATTCATTCTATTTCACTGGATTTTGTGTTAATTTAAATCTATTAAATTAAACCATCTCAATAGTTCCAGTTGTAAATGTAATGCTATATTATTTCCAAAAAAGATAATAGAGGCTGAAATGCTTTAATTAACTTTTAAAGTCGCGAAGGAATTTATAATTAATAAATTTAGTTAAGTCCTATATTTATAGATGTGTGTTTTAACCATTAGAACTCGCGCAGTGTTTATTAAATACATAATTAAATACGCAAATATATATATATATATATATATATATATATATATATATATATATATATATATATATATATATATATATATATATATATATATATATATATATATAGTCTTAACGGGAAATTCATCGCGCTTTAGAATGTTATTTGATTTTTCGGTATATTACATGTCTTTTTCTTTCATACAGAGTGATCGTAACCTTTGCGATCCCAGCATAAAGAAAGCAATAAAGAAATCATCTTAAAAACTTCCAGACATATTGATGAGACATTTTTAAATTTAATCTTGTGGCGGTTCAATGCGACCTAGCTATCATAATTACATGAAAGAAACCCCATCGAGGCCAGCTCCTTGACGTGGAGATGGGGCTCAAGTACAGCCATCAGCGGCTGAAAAACCAAGACTGGCCAGGCCCTCCTACACTCGAGCAAGACCACAGTCTGCCCTAGCAAGTCAAGGTGCTGAAGACGGAGGCAACCAGCCAAGAGGCGCACCACAGCAATCAGGATGCCACGCACATGCGCTATGGAAGTATGCCTATATCTGCAAAACGTTATGGCACTCGCCCTGTGACGGACACCCAGGCAGGCGCAGTGCCGGGCCCTCTGCCTCGGAAGGGCCCAACCCCTACTACTGGGGGTCCTTCTCAATTGCCCCGTGGAGCCAGGAGGCATGAGAATAGAGCTACTGGCCAAGCAAAGAAAAGACCATTTAAAATAATGCACTGGAATGCTGAAGGCATCAATAGTAAAAAAGACGGCTACAGCAAAAAATTAGAGCTCGAAAATATCTTGAATGAAGAGCAAGTAAATGTATGTTGCTTGCAAGAAACCCACCTCAACAAAGACATAGCCTTCAAAATCAGAGGCTACCAGTGCTACCGATCTGACCGAATAGACAGGCGAAAGGGTGGAATACTGACACTCGTGAGGAATAACATCAGTGCATGTCAGCTTGAAACATAAATGGACGGGGCGGAATACCAGATGCTTCATCTCAGGACAGAAAGTTCAGAATTCCACCTGCTCAACTACTACTGTCCAAGCGACCGCCCACTGGCACTAGATACAATCCCAGCAAAAGAAAGACTGATTGTATGCGGAGACTTCAACAGCCACTCACAGAGCTGGGGCTATGATCACATGGACAGGAGAGGTGAGGAGCTTGAAAACTGGCAGGATGACAATGGGCTTATCCTGATTAACCAGCCAATCGACCCACCAACCTTCTACTCGAGATCATGGCACACCACCTCTACACCAGACCTGGCATTCCACTCACCCAGCCTGGAGTGGAACACCACACGCGTTGTAGGGAAACAACTTGGAGGCAGCGACCACCGGCCAGTCTTCCTAATTGTGGAAAATGAACTTGTCAAGGAGAGCAGCACTCTCTCTAGGTGGAACTACAAGAAGGCAGACTGGACAATGTACCAGCACCGTACTAGTATACTGGCTAGAGATCTGACTGTAGACAAAGACATCAATAAGCTAGTCGATGAATTCAGCAGATGCATATTACAGGCTGCTCGTGAAACAATACCTAGAGGGGCTCGTAAGCACTACAAACCATATTGGAATAGTGAACTAGAGCAGCTGCACAATGACGTGGAAACATCTCGAAAGCAGGCAGAGACCAGTCCATGCCAAGAACACCACAATAACTACCAGCAAGCTAAGGCCAAATTTCAAAGGGCCAAGTTGCAGGCCAGGCGAAGAAGCTGGAAGGAGAAAACAGAGTCCTTGAACTTTGAAAGAGATACGAGGAAACTGTGGAAGCTGGTAAAACAACTTAACGATGAAGGTACAGAGAGAAACTCAAGGATTGCTCTGTACAAAGATGGAAACATCCTCATGGGAAAACAGGCAGCTGATCACTTTGCAGACTCCTTTGCTAAAGACAACAACATCAAAGTTAGCCCAGAGAAGCAACAGGAGACTCGTGAGAAACAACAATACGCAGGACGAGATGGAACCATACCTGAAGTTATGGAGGCACCAATCACATTCAGAGAACTGGAGCTTGCAATATCCAAATTGAAAATGAGAAAGTCGCCAGGAGTTGATGGAGTGTCCAATGAAATGATTAAGAACTTGGGAACCGCAGCAAAAACAAAGCTGCTGCAGATCTTCAATATCTGTTGGAACTCAGGCAGAGTTCCACAGACCTGGAGGGAAGCAATCATGATACCACTCCTAAAACCAGGAAAAGACAGTTCCACTGCCTCCAGCTACAGACCAATCAGCCTTACAAGCTGCCTCTGCAAAACAATGGAACGTATCATCAACCTCAGGCTACAGTGGTACCTTGAAAGTGAAAACCTTCTTGTACCACAGCAGGCGGGCTTTAGGCAGTGTTATTCCACCGAAGATCAGGCAACTTACCTTTCCCAAGAGATTGAGGATGCGTTCCAAGATAAGAAACTGGTACTAGCAGCATGGATAGATCTAAGGAAAGCATTTGACAAGGTTTGGAAAGAAGGGCTTCTGAAGAAACTGAGAAATTGTAGAGTGAATGGTAAGATGTACAAATGGGTGAAAGCATACCTGCATAACAGAAGAGCCCGAGTACAACTAGATGGCCTCAAGAGTAAGAAAATTCTACTGCGTCATGGCGTCCCTCCAGGAGGGGTTCTGTCCCCCACACTTTTCCTAGTCTACATCAACGACCTGGTTGCTGAACTACCACATGGAATGAAAGTGGCAATGTACGCTGATGACCTGGTAATATGGTGCACAGATGAGCATGCAACAGTGGCCACCAAACTGCTACAAAGAGCTATAGATGCCTTAACCTCATGGGCAAATAGATGGTGTGTCAGCATCAATACAGACAAGTGCAGCACTACGCTCTTCACCCTCTCTCCCAAACAAAAAGCTGGTGTCATCAAGATAAACGAAGAGCTCCTGAGAGAAGATAAACAACCCACCTATCTCGGAGTTACATTCGATGATATGCTGACATGGAAGCAGCACATCAACAAAGCAGCAACAAAGGCCAGGAGGAAGTTAGCCATCCTGAGAAAACTAAGTGGAACCACATGGGGAGCCAGCGGGAAAATACTTAGTAAAGTTTACCAGCAGGGCATACGACCACACCTGGAATATGGGTCAGCTGCGTGGTGCCCAGCATCAAACACCACATTACAAGAGCTAGATAAGGTGCAAAACCAGGCGCTTAGGGTCATCACGGGGGCAATGAAATCAACGCCTATAGTGAAGATGGAGAAAATGGGGAGGATACAAGCACTGAGAGAACGCAGAGACACGAAAGTGCTAACACAGGCAGAAAAGTTCCTCTGTATGCCGAGTCATCCAATGAAGGACAGATTCCAAAACCTAGCAATGGGGCGACTGAAAAGAAGCAGCTTTATCCACCAGGCCAAACGATTACGTAGACAAACCTCAGACCTGCCTGAAGTTAACAGCCCCCTAAAGTCTGTGCCAGAACAAACCCCTTGGAGAGAGGAGCATGGGCTACCAGTACACATCCACACAAAAGTGAAAGGAATATTAGACAGGGATGAACAGAACAGCGTGCAAGGTAGGACAGTCACTCTCAGTTTCCTGGATGATGAATACCCACAGGACCTCTGGGTCCGAGTATACACGGATGGGTCAGCACAGAATGCAGTAAAGAATGGAGGAGCAGGAGTGTACATAGAATACCCAAACAACACTAGGGATACTGTCAGAGTACCAACGGGGAAATTCTGTAACAACTATGATGCAGAAGTCCAGGCAATCAAGGTGGCAACTGAGAAACTATTGAACACCAATCTCGGTCCACAGCCTGTAGTATTCCTGACAGATGCAAGATCAGTACTCCAAGCACTTCAGTCCTGAAAATTGCCAGGCATACAAGCCCTACTTTCTGAACTGTGCAACCAGCGCAGGGTCACCATGCAGTGGATACAGTCTCATTGTGGAATACCAGGAAACGAGAGAGCAGATGGACTGGCTAAAGAAGGTGCTGCAGACGAGCAACCGGATGTACCAGTTACATACCATCAGAAGAAAAAGATGATCAAATCTATCAGAAAGCCACCAACACCAACGCAGGATGACTACCAAGCTATGAACAGATCAGAACAAATAGTCATTCTGCGCCTCAGAACAGGACACAACCGCCTCCGCAGCTACATGTATACAAAATTCAAGATTGGCAATTCAGCTATGTGTACATGTGGACAGGCACCCCAGACTGCGGAGCACGTACTTCAAGATTGCCCCGAATATGATATATTGAGGCAAACCCACTGGCCCAGAGAAACAACACTGGAAGCAAAACTATATGGACCTCTGTATGAACTACAAAAGACAGTGACGTTTATACAAGAAACAACATTGCAGATATAGACAATATAGTTCAAGCGAATGAAAGAAGAAGAAGAAGAAGAAACATGAAAGAAAGCCTACCCAAGACTATTTAAAGAACAATCATCATATTAAAATTACAAATCTGTAAGACAAACTGGAAGTTGAACCGTGCCAGTAGCGATACTTTATTTACTGCCCTACTGTGAGAGAGTACATATTTTCCTGAACTGTGACGGCTTAAGTTTTTCCTCACTGGATTAATAAACTTTCCGGTCAGTTACTATCATCACGCATTGAAGGAATTTTACCACTAGCGGAAGATTAAAGAGACCACTTCATTTTCACCCCTGTGTCAAACTGTGTCAGTGCCATCCCATAGACTCCTTTTTATATAATAAAACACAATAACTCTTAGGCTTCAAGTTCTGCGATAAGTGAGAATAGTTGCTATCAGCAAACCTCGCAACATCTGGGGCGGGACACAGAAGTACCAGACCTTTTCCTGTATCAAGAGTGTAATTGCTGTTTATATAATTCTATTGGATTGTCTGATGCTGTAATCGGTAAGTGTGTGAATATATGAGTGTGGATCCTCACGCGCGTGTATGAATGACAGGAAATTTAATCTTTTTTTTTTGTAACCATTTTGTTAACTTGCTTACCTGGTAATATAATTTTCTGTATACCCTGCATTGTTCCTTTAAGTGGGATAGTTGATAATTTGTTAACTCTGTTTAAAACCCCCTCCTTTTCATTTGCTTAGTAAAGGGAAGAACAACTGGGAAGAACAGGATTCTTTCTACCACCCATACCTAATTTTGAAACACCTCTTTCAGAGTAATTAACTTCACTGTTAGGTTAACGTACCTATGTTCCTGATAACTATCTATCTTTGGACTGGGTTTATCTTTGTCTAATAAGCGGGACGGGCTTAGTCGATACCAATCTTCTTCACCCCTCCCTACCTTGTTATTTGCATTTTTCTGTACTTATGATAATTTTTGCTGTAAACACATGATTATTGTAGTGATTGTTTTTTTTTAACTTTAATAAACAACATAAACTTAATGGTTACTGTGTTGGAATACCCAAAGCCCAAAATTTCCCCTATTTGTTTAAGATAGTTGTATCCACGTCGTCTGTGTGTTTGAAGCACCAAATCGGTGTGAGAGCAGGTGTGTGTCTGGAAACTGGCAAATAATTGTTTGATCAGGAGAGCCTGAAGAGTAGATTGAGAGAAACGATTTGTCGTAAATAAGTCTGTCTTTACTCTCCTCCAGCACTCTGTGAAGCAACTATTTACTCTCTACATTTCTATCACTGAGCTGTTCACCATCATTCTACACTCTAAACCGGACCACTATTTCTAAGACTCTTTCTCTCAGAATAAATTTACGACAATATTTGTGGGCTGGTCCTGGGATCTTGAGCTACATTTGAGGCAATCGCATAGCCGGGATAAAGATATTTTGAGTCTGATCTAAGTCTGGGTCTAACTAGATAGAGTGTGAGTGATCTGTCTTTGTGATTTAGGGAAATAAATGAATAATTAAATACACCCCTAGACAACGCCTTTTAGAATTTGGGTCGTCCACACAGCATATTTACAGGTTGTTTTCTTTCCACAGCAGTAGAAAGTACGGATAATCATAAATTCGGTTAGCTAAATTATCCACTGGCCGAGAAAATTAAATTTTTTTTCTTTATAAGATTTGCTGGGATTGCGTGATTGGTTTGACAGCCACTAAACGTTTTTTTGAAGTTAAAAAAGAGTTGAGCTTAGCTAAAGACGCCTTGTTCTGACTTTTTAAGTCTAGTTAACATCCTCTCTTCTCATAAATTGACTTCAGGGGCGAGTTTTGTGACGGAGAATTAAAATTTTAGGGAAAAAAATTTTTTTTCCTTTTAAATTGTTTTCTTATAAATTTTTCTCTACTGTTAGTAAAAGTAGATTCTTTTCTATGTAACTTACCATTTTAGTGGCATAGTCGCTTGCGTTAAGAGTCTTAAGTGACAATAATAGCAGCGATAAGTTTGCAAATTTCAAATAGGAGGTAACACAAGTAAATTTATACTTTGTGTCTTTTTTATCGTAGCGGCTTTGAGTTTTGTTCCTTTCGTGTTCTTTCGTACTATTCTCTAGTCATACTAAATCTTATTCTTTGACAATGGCAGAGAGGATAAAGATGAGATCCATCCTGAGGCTGGAAGCGAAAGAGGCAGGACTAGACGCAGAAGCTGCGAACCGGTTTGTCAACCAGGAACTGGAAATATATGACGCGGAGCAACAAAGAGCAAAAGCAGAAAGGAAGGAAGAGAAAGAAAGAGCAGAGAGGAGAGAAGCACAGGAGAGGGCAGATAGGAAAGAAGCGGAAGATCGTCTATTGGAGCAGAAGAAAATTGAGGCAGAGAACAAGAAAATTGAGGCAGAGATGGAAACTCGCAGGGAAAGAGAGAAGGAGAGACAACGTGAGGAGAGAGAGAGGGAAAGACAGCATGAACTGGCGCTTAAGGCTTTAGAGAGTCGGGGCGCCTCTACTTCGAATAACGGAGAGCCGTCTTCGCCCCAGTCTCAGTCAATGGACCTCTCCAGCACTCAATCTGCCCAATTAACTGCGATGTCTTTTGCTTTAGAGTCTTTTCCTAGTCCCAATGAGAAAATTGACAGCTATCTAGAAAAATTCGAGAGGCTCGCAAATCTGTATGGGTTAGAGAGTTCCCGCTGGGCACTTAAACTCTCAACGTCATTAAAAAGCACTGCTTATGACGTGTACACAAAGCTGGGAACCAACCAACATGATTACGACATGCTGAAAAAGGCCTTGCTAGAGCGGTTTGAGATGACCGCCCGAAAATTTCTGCAAATGTTCAGAAACAGCCGAAAAGAGAGCACGGAAACATTCCCACAGTTCTCTTCACGTCTCACGGGCTATTTGACAAAGTGCATTGAATTATCTGACCTACCTCTTACATATGAGGGACTACTTGAACTTGTTCTTGTGGAACAGATAAAGTCAACTTTGTCAAACGAAACCCGTAGATTTTTGGCTGAACAGGGCGCAGTCAAGCTTGAGGACATACTCAATAAGGCAGAACGCTATACCAATGCAATGGCCGAACTTCCCAGCACTAAACGTAAACCCACAGATGAGCCATCTCGTAAACAAAATCTAGAGCAGTCATCCTATTCCTCTAATTCCTCTCAGAATTATAACCAACGAGAAAATAATACCCAGAGACCTCCCCAGGAAAAATCGAAATTCTACAAAACCCGATACCCCCCAAACAACAATTCTGATCAACCCACCAAGCCTACGTGGCAGCGCGGCCACCAAGGTCAAGGAAAAGGGAAGACCCCTACACCAGGAACATCTGATCAGGGCAAACAAACCGGTCCAAACCGCATCGGATGTTTGCATACAGCCTCGAAAGGTAGAGTCAATGTCAGTGATTCTCAACCTGAGGGGGACCGACCCTCAACTCGAGGAACTGTAATTTTGAATGGTACCTCAACTACCTGTCTCTTTGGCACTGGACTAAGCTTTAGTTGTATTGTCGCTAGGCACCTAGTCAAACCCGGTCAGGAGACAGGGGAAACCGTCAAACTTAGTGGAGTTTTCAGGAGTGATGCACACAGGACGCTTCCTGTTGCACTGGTAGAAATACACTCTGACTTTGTCAGAGGGGTTATTAAAGCGGCCATTATGGATGATCCTATCTATCCAGTTATCCTGGGATGTAGATATGTGTTTATTGGGAGACCAAAGGAGCCGATTGTGGCAGCGGTAACCACAAGAGTGGAAGCCAAGAAGGAGAGGGAGCCTGCGCCAAATTTGTTGCCGAATGAACTGAAGGAGGCGCAACAAAAGGACCCTACTCTGGAGCACTGCTTTAGAAAACTGCCCATGGCTAAAGACCCCAGACACAAAGGAGACATCTTTTCTAAGGACGGCGTATTGTATCGTAGAACGGGCAACCCGGACACGGGGAATAACCAGCTCCTAGTACCGACGCAGTACAGAAGCCAGATCTTAGAAATGGGGCACTCTCTTCCCTTTAGCGGACACATGGGACAAAACGCCACTATTCAGCGAATAAAAAACCACTATTGGTGGCCAGGAATGAACTCTGACATTATCAGGTATGTGAAATCCTGCGCCCAGTGCCAACGGGTAGCACCAAAGCATTTGACACCCCCAGTACCTATGGGGCAAATGCCAATAGTGGGTACTCCATTTGAACGGGTTGCTGTCGACATCATTGGACCCCTGGAAAGGACCAAAAGAAGGAACAGGTTCATCCTGACCTTAGTCGACACTTGCACAATGTGGGCCGAAGCTGTACCGCTACCATGCATAGATTCCAAGCATGTCGCAGAAGCCCTCGTGCAAATTTTTACACGGTTGGGATTCCCTCAACAAGTATTGACGGACAATGGATCCCAATTCCGTAGCCTGTTAATGGAGATCTTTAAGATCTTGAGGGCCAAACATATCCACACAAGTCCCTACCATCCGGCCGGAAATGGGCTCGTGGAACGTTTTAACGGCACCCTCACCACCATGTTACGTAAGCTGGGTCAGGAGAAACCGGAAGACTGGGACATATATATATATCGGCTGCCTTATTCGCCTACCGAGAGGTACCCCAAGCGTCTACGGGATTCGCGCCAGCTACACTTTTATTTGGCAGACCTATAAAGGGGCCACTAGAAGCCTTACTTCGGTCCCTGACAGACCAAAAGGCTGACGAGACAGTCGTCTCTGCAAGCAAGTATGTATCTGAGCTCAAGGAAAGGTTAAAGCTAGGATGGGATCTAGCTACTACCAACCTTAAGAAAGCCCGCGCTAAACATGCTAAAAGATACAACAAAGCTGCAAAAGAGAGAGAACTACAACCAGGGGAGAAAGTTTTGTTGCTACTTCCAACCGGAAGCAATAAACTTCGCATCGGATGGCAAGGACCCTTTACCGTCCTTAAAAAGATCTCACGTACTAATTACAAGATCTCGATAAAAGGAAAGGAGAAGGTCTTCAACGTAAATCTCCTTAAGAAATATTTGGAGAGACCAGTGCCATCCTCCGAGCTCCTCTAATATTCGGGACGGGCTTAGTCGATACCAATCTTCTTCACCCCCTCCCTACCTTGTTATTTGCATTTTTCTGTACTTATGATAATTTTTGCTGTAAACACATGATTATTGTAGTGATTGTTTTTTTAACTTTAATAAACAACATAAACTTAATGGTTACTGTGTTGGAATACCCAAAGCCCAAAATTTCCCCTATTTGTTTAAGATAGTTGTATCCACGTCGTCTGTGTGTTTGAAGCACCAAATCGGTGTGAGAGCAGGTGTGTGTCTGGAAACTGGCAAATAATTGTTTGACCAGAAGAGCCTGAAGAGTAGATTGAGAGAAACGATTTGTCGTAAATAAGTCTGTCTTTACTCTCCTCCAGCACTCTGTGAAGCAACTATTTACTCTCTACATTTCTATCACTGAGCTGTTCACCATCATTCTACACTCTAAACCGGACCACTATTTCTAAGACTCTTTCTCTCAGAATAAATTTACGACAGGACCCCTTTGATTGTCCAATGAAGGGAATGGACCCATTTGATTGTCTAATGAAGGCTATGGACCCTTTTTATTGCTTAATGAAGGCTATGGACCCCTTTGATTGTCTAATGAAGGCTATGGACCCTTTTTATTGCTCAATGAAGGCTATGGACCCCTTTGATTGTCTAATGAAGGCAATGGACCCATTTGATTGCTCAATGAAGGCTATGGACCCTTTGATTGTCTAATGAAGGCAATGGACCCATTTGATTGTCTAATGAAGGCTATGGACCCTTTTTATTGCTCAATGAAGGCTATGGACCCCTTTGATTGTCTAATGAAGGCTATGGACCCTTTTTATTGCTCAATGAAGACTATGGACCCCTTTGATTGTCTAATGAATGCAATGGACCCATTTGATTGCTCAATGAAGGCTATGGACCCCTTTGATTGTCTAATGAAGGCAATGGACCCATTTGATTGCTCAATGAAGGCTATGGACCCCTTTGATTGTCTAATGAAGGCAATGGACCCATTTGATTGTCTAATGAAGGCTATGGACCCTTTTTATTGCTCAATGAAGACTATGGACCCCTTTGATTGTCTAATGAATGCAATGGACCCATTTGATTGCTCAATGAAGGCTATGGACCCCTTTGATTGTCTAATGAAGGCAATGGACCCATTTGATTGCTCAATGAAAGCTATGGACCCCTTTGATTGTCTAATGAAGGCAATGGACCCATTTGATTGTCTAATGAAGGCTATGGACCCTTTTTATTGCTCAATGAAGGCTATGGACTATCTGTGGCGTTAAAAGTTTATATTCTTCAGTGAATTGTTTGTGCTCGTTTTCACACTGTGTCTAGGTTTATATATCATAGGTCCACAAGATTCAGGACAGCCACAATAGTTCATTAACGATACTTTCTATGACTCGAAGATTCCGCACAACGATCAATATAACAGCTGGATATTTTAGTAACATTCCTTTTATTATTCACGTAGACAATACATCATTACACAGCATGCATAATTAGGTAGATTCAGCAACTCCTATAATCCGTAGGTCCATATAAACATTACCTCATTCCTATTCCTACCTTTAGTTGTATTTAATAAACATTAATATGTTTCAAGACACTTCTATTTTAACATTTCCCATATTTCTACCATTGGGCAGAACACACACAAGCCGCCCATTCAGGGTCAACACACGCTCTGTCCATTTTTCCTCCACACTGCTCACGTCATGAGCGCAATACACATATCGACAAATTACTATCGTGCTGCACTCATCAGCACCAAAATCCTATACATTTTCTAGCGTGTGGCGTGCAATAGCCAGCGCCACATTACCCCCCCCCCCCCCTCGAACAACTGAAAACTTAGTTTTCAGTCAGGCAATTATAATGTAAAGCGAGATTAAATCATTCATCATATCCCTAATGCCTTATGATTACCTATCATTTATTAAATGATATCTATCTAGATTTTAAAGGGAAAAAATAATGTCAGTAATAACAATATGAATAAATAAGTAATTATTGTCCACTTCCGTATTCGAGTTATTACATAACTCTAGAGAGGGTGTCAGCTAGGACATTGTCCTTTCCTGCTATTGGTAAAACGTCAAAATCATACCCTTGCATTTGTAGCGCCCATCGGGTGAGACGTGCATTAGTCGATTTAAAATTCTGTAAATATGTGAGGGCTTTTTGATCAGTGTATAATTTAAAATGTGTACCCACCAAGAACTTCTGTAGTTTATGTAATGTCCATACCAATGACAAAAGTTCTCTTTCCACAATTGGATATCTGGATTCTGTCTCTGAAAGTTTTCTGCTGAGGTAGAATATCGGGTGGCACTCGCCATTAAAGGTCTGCATTAAACATCCCCCGATTCCTTTCAGAGATGCGTCTGTAACCACGAGAAAAGGTCGTCGTAAGTCTGGTAGTCTTAGTATTGGACTTTTTGAAAATTGTGTTTTGATGTTCTGTAAGGCATGGTCACACTCTTTGTTCCATCTTATTTTTTCAGGCATACCCTTTTTTGTCAGAGCAGATAGAACAGAAGTTAAAATGGAAAATCGTGGTATAAACCTGTGATAAAAGTTTATGAGTCCCAGCAAACTACGAACTTGTTTCTTAGTAGTTTGGTATGGCAAGATCTAGTACCCTTTTTAGTGTAGACTCATCAGGTTGTATTGTATGTCGGCCAATCTTATGACCCAGAAATGAAATCTCAGTAAACCCAATTTCGACTTTGGAAGGTCGAGCTGTGAGGTTATGTATTCTGAGAGTTTGGAGCAACGACTGTATCCCAGCGATATGCTGTTCCCAAGTATCATGAAAAATGCAAATATCGTCCATATACGAAATGAGATCGGTGCGATTACCTAAAACGCGACGCATCATGCGTACAAAGGTCGCTGGAGCATTCCGTAAACCAAAACACACGACATTGTGATGAAACAATCCACGAGAAATGGCAAAAGCAGTCAAAGGTTTTGATACATCAGCCAGAGGAATCTGCCAGTAACCTTTAGATAGGTCAAACTTGCCGAAGAAAGTGGCGGATGATAGGCGTGGCAACAAATCCTCCAGCAAAGGCATTGGTTCAGAATCGGATATGGTCACCTTGTTAAGGCGACGAAAGTCAATACAAATACGAATTGACTTGTCTTTCTTTCGTACTGCCACCATAGGAAAACAGAAAGTTGAATCAGACGGTGAAATAAAACCCAGTTCTAACATACCATCTACTTCCCTTTCCACCTGATCTCTAACATGTAGAGGAACGGCGTATGGTCGTAATGAAATCGGGGTGTAATCTGACAATTTGATTTCGTGTGTGATAATGTTAGTACGTCCCGGAAGATCAGACAAAACATCCTGAAAGGATACCAACATAGAACGAATTTGATCCCTATGATCTGCAGGTAAATCAGTACAAATTATAACATCATTCATGTTTCCGAAGACTTAATAGGTGCTATCGGAAACGTGGAAGGTACATCAGCGAAATTGGTTTGCACCTCATCCACCAACGCGATAGATGCATGATGGGTAGGTTGGTTCATGATAGCATCACAAATGAATTGTAACTGAGGAGGACGAGTGATGTATGGTAGGAGCATGTTAACTTGGAATGTATTTTTCTGTACCCCGCATAGAGATGTCGTAGGCCACGTCCGTCATCTTTGAAACCACTTTCAACGGACCTTGCCATGTTACTAACAAGTGATCTACTTTGAGTGGCAGGAGAACAAAAACATCGTCATTGATTGAGAAAGACGTTAGTCGTCTATCTCTGTTAATGCGAGATCTGGTCTTATATTTTGCCATCTCAGATGCTTCAGTCGCCACCTGACATGCATCCACAAGATGTTGGCGTAAATCTGTAACGTATTGATAAGTGGATTTCTTCTTCTTATTATTATTCACATCAGATTCCATTAACAAATCATGTAAGAGGGACATTGGACCTCTTGGGTTCGCACCAAATACTAACTGAAAAGGCGAAAAACCAGTATGATTAGGAACCTCTCTGTACGCAAACAGTACAGCAGGAATAAAACGATCCCATTCTTGAGGAAATGATGTAGTCACCTTCCCCAACAATTGTTTTAATGTCCCATTCCAACGTTCCACGACCCCGTTAGAGCTAGGGTGAAATATAGCACTAAGAGAGTGACGGATACGAAGTGTGTTGAAAACATCTGACATCATACCTGACACGAACTGAGATCCATGATCAGAAAGGATTTCTTCCGGAAACCCGATGCGTGAAAATATAGACAGCAACGCATCTGTTACCGACACTGTGGTAATATTTTTTAAAGGAATGGCTTCTGGCCATCTCGTACAACAGGTCAATACATGTTAATATGTATGGGAAACCTCTGGTAGACCTTACAGACAGTGGTCCTATGATATCAATAGCCAATTGGAAAAAAGGGCGTACAGCAATATCCGTGACCTGTAAAGGTGCTGATTGATGTGCACCCTTACGTGCAACACTTCGACATTCAGCGCAAGATTTACAATAAGTTGAAATGTCTTTATTTACCCCAGGCCAATAAAAGTGTTTTAGTACTCTATAAGCCGTACGGGAAATTCCCATATGTCCAGCAAATGGTACGTCATGCGCATTTGACAAGACTAGTGCGCGAAATGACGTAGGTACTATAACTTGTTTGAGAATGAAAGAGTAATTATCAAAACATCGTATCATAATATTATCCTGCATTTGAAACCAATGTCTTGAATTTTTAGAATGTTTAATAGTTCGAGCAATAGCTAATGGGAATAAATGTCCCAAAGAAGGATCCATTTGTTGTTTTGCTATACATATATTTTTGTCAATGTAATGACAAGTTGTAATGTGTTGAGTGTGTATAGGAGAATTTAATTCAATTGTCTCTGCAGCTTGTTGTGCTCTGGTTGTAATCGCGTTAGCAAAGGAGGGATGATTTCTCTCCCAATCAATAATATCCTGTTCAGAACACTCTTTAACCCCCTTTATGTTACCGATAAGTAAATCACAACAAGGTCGATCGAGAGCACACACTCTTACTTTTCCCGAAAAGAAAGGAGTATCTATTACCATATCTGCCAGCGGATAAGATTCAACAGTTCCACCGAAAGTTACGCACTTTATAGAGGTTCCCGTAAAGCAAGAAGAAGGAATTAGTGTCTTCCTTAGGCCAATGGTGGTGCAACCGCTGTCACGTAAAATAGAAACAGGTGTGTCAAAAACAAAACCTCTATGGATCACGAGTGAGCCAACCCCATCATTTAAAGACAAAACTGGCAGAGCATGTCCACATCTCAGACGTGGAGTAGATCCAGGTTGAAATAGAGTCATACATTCTTTGCAATTACCACTATTTTCCAGATCAAAACTACATGCATTGGCATGAGTATTATTCTCATTATTGGAAATATTATCATTACCAACGTCAATCTGACAAGCGTGAGCTTGTGATCTTCCTCTACTTTGACTCCTAGAAAAATGTGTTCCTCTCCGATCCACTGGACAGTCAGACCGATAGTAACTCTTTTTGTCCGTGCGAGAAGAATCATCACGAGATGGTGGTGAGACATGATGTTTGTTATTGTAATTACTGTTATTGTAATCATTACGTGAGGGTCCCGAAAAATGATGTTTGTTAGTGTAATTATTATTGGAATATTGATTATTTCTTTGCCATGACTTTTTATTATTATGGTTAAAGTTGCGTCTCTCTATACCCCGTAAGGGCGAATGATTATGAGGGAAATTATATCTACCTCTATAGGAATTTTGATAGTCATCCCTATACCGTCGGTCCATGCTGCGAGTGCGTGATCTATCATGAGTGACCGCACAAGCTGGCAGAGTTTCTAGGACCTTCGTCTTACCTAAAGGCAAGTTTGGGTGTGCGACCGAAAATTGTTGAGCCAATTTTTCCATTTCTCCTATATTTGTGGGCTTCCTTTCTTGAAGGAATGAGAAAATTTCAGTATTTACCGAAGATAAAATTTTGTCTCTTAAGAAGAGATCATAAAGACCTTCGAAAGATTTAGTAATATTAGACAGTTCAATCCATCTGTTTAGACACATCTTCACTGAAGACACAAAGTCTTCGACATCCTTACCTTCCACAGGACCCATCGATTTAAATTTTAAACGATATCCTTCCTCATCTAAACAATATTTGCGAAGAAATACTGATTTTATGGATTCATAGTCGTTCCTTTTGTCATCGGCAATGTTAAAAAAAAAAGACTTTTTTGTAAACTTTCACCAGTAAGTAACCCGACAAAATGTTCAGGCCATGAGGCCTTAGGTAAATTTAAAGCCGTAACCCTTGATTCAAATCTCAAAAGAAAGAATCCTATATCGTCATGTAATGAAGAAAAATTTGGTAATTTTAAATTAATGATCTTAGACGATCCTGTACCAGACGATTCTCTAGAAGAAGAAGATTGTAAACGCAATTTTTCTAACTCAAAAGTTTTTTCGCTTTCAAATTTCGCTTGTTCTGCAGCAATTTCTGCTAAACGAATTCTTTCCCTTCTCTCATGTTCCCTCTCTTCTTTCTCTCTTTCTTCTCTTTCTCTTTTTTCTTCTCTCTCTCTTTCTTCTCTTTTTTCTTCTCTCTCTCTCTTTCTTCTCTTTTTTCTTCTCTCTCTCTTTCTTCTCTTTTTTCTTCTCTTACTTTGTATTCTGCAATTTCTTTATCTACATAAGATATCAAATCATCACCCGAGAAACCACAGTCCTTCCCATTTTGTATAAATCCTGCTTTAACTTTTACAAAGTCCGCCATAATGGACTCAAAGAGTAGTGGGATATAGATGCAAAATGAATATATATCCCACTTGTAGTCAAATGACTATACTTAGTCGTAAGGTAATTCAAACCTGTTTCAAAACTAACTGTATGTACAGTATTTATTCGTTTTGTGTGATATACTTGTCTCTGAAGTATATGATACTTATCCACTACTATCACAGAGTATCTGTAATAATCGTATATATGAACATATTAGCAATTAACAATATAATATAATCAAGTACTAAATAACGCCATTACTACCTATTTAAAAGCATGTCATACTATCACATTAGACAAAAGTTTAACTGACAACGCTGGAAACAAATCAGGAAAAAGACAACAGTGTAAAAAGTCATAAAATCTTACCATATAATAAAACAGTTGTTTCCACCGTCAATGAACAGTACAGGACGAGATACAATCACATAGAACTTCTGTACATATTACAAAGAAAGTCAGAGAAGACCTACAGGTACGAACATAATCCTATAAACTAAATAAGAAATACACGACAGTATGTTACTTAACAGCACAGCTAAACAAATAAGAAAATATTAATCTCAGTCAGAGCGGAAATACGACAGCACTAAATGCTGAATCCCTGAAAGAGATCAATACAATCAAAATCTATAGAACGACGACAACTAAATTCATCCGAGGATATAACTGAGTGTCGTCCACAAGAAAACATTAAACATAAAAGATACACAAAAACAAGATGTGCCTGACATTTTTAGGACCGGAGACCATGACTCTTACAAACAACATATATTCACTTGTATGATTAAGAGCCACGACCGCCAATCCTCGTTGTAGACAAGACGCATCAACCTCGCAAAGTATCCTTGAATCTATGCAATAAACACGGGTCAAGGAAAGAATGTAAAGTCTGAGTTGCTCAATGCGTATAAGTGTCCTGTTCAAGACGTTTCATGTTCCTGATTACGAAATCCAAGTGGTCAGCAAATCTGTTTGATGACGTACGTAAAAGATTAAATCATCCTTCTTGACCATTGCAGACAACCGAAATGATTTCTCGGACATCGGGTTTGAAAAGACTTGTCAAACCCGAAAGACCCAAAAGACTGGTTCTGGATACCGTCACGATTCTCATGATTCATATTATGTGTATAATAAATGTCCACTGGTAACTTTACTTTAGGATTTACAAGTCCGTTCAGGTGATCTTGATGTAATGGTTCACTACAACGATTCAACGCGAAATGGCCTCGAGGTGACAATATTCGTCATAGTAACTTGTGACCGCAATATATTGTGTCGAAATTTCATATCTGTTCGTAGGCAGTCAAATGTCTATTCAGCGACTTTAATAGAATATATGTTGTTTGGTAATAACGTCTTCCCAACAGTCCAAGGTCTTGGCATGACCTCGTACGAAAAATTGCAATTTCTATTGATTCCACAAATTCGTGTGCTTGATATCTTGCGTACTTTCCACAGTACAGCATTGTACAAATTCCAAACAATTAATTCCTCTCCAACGGAACGAGCCTCCCATATCTGTGGCGTTAAAAGTTTATATTCTTCAGTTAATTGTTTGTGCTCGTTTTCACACTGTGTCTAGGTTTATATATCATAGGTCCACAAGATTCAGGACAGCCACAATAGTTCATTAACGATACTTTCTATGACTCGAAGATTCCACACAACGATCAATATAACAGCTGGATATTTTAGTAACATTCCATTTATTATTCACGTAGACAATACATCATTACACAGCATGCATAATTAGGTAGATTCAGCAACTCCTATAATCCGTAGGTCCATATAAACATTACCTCATTCCTATTCCTACCGTTAGTTGTATTTAATAAACATTAATATGTTTCAAGACACTTCTATTTTAACATTTCCCATATTTCTACCATTGGGCAGAACACACACAAGCCGCCCATTCAGGGTCAACACACGCTCTGTCCATTTTTCCTCCACACTGCTCACGTCATGAGCGCAATACACATATCGACAAATTACTATCGTGCTGCGCTCATCAGCACCAAAATCCTATAGATTTTCTAGCGTGTGGCGTGCAATAGCCAGCGCCACACCCCTTTGATTGTCTAATGAAGGCTATGGACTCTTTTTATTGCTCAATGAAGGCTATGGACCCCTTTGATTGTCTAATGAAGGCTATGGACCCTTTTTATTGCTCAATGAAGGCTATGGACCCCTTTGATTGTCTAATGAAGGCAATGGACCCATTTGATTGCTCAATGAAGGCTATGGACCCCTTTGATTGTCTAATGAAGGCAATGGACCCATTTGATTGCTCAATGAAGGCTATGGACCCCTTTGATTGTCTAATGAAGGCTATGGACCCTTTTTATTGCTCAATGAAGGCTATGGACCCCTTTGATTGTCTAATGAAGGCAATGGACCCATTTGATTGCTCAATGAAGGCTATGGACCCCTTTGATTGTCTAATGAAGGCAATGGACCCATTTGATTGCTCTATGAAGGCTATGGACCCCTTTGATTGTCTAATGAAGGCAATGGACCCATTTGATTGTCCAATAAAGGCTATGGACCCTTTTGATTGTCCAATGAAGGCTGTGGACCCTGTGATTGTTTGCCGAAGGCTATGGGCCCCTTTTATTGTCCGATAAAGGATTTGGACCTATTTGATTGCCCGATGATTTGTTTGCCGAAGGCTATGGACCCCTTTTATTGTCCAATTAAGGATTTAGACCCCTTTGATTGTCCGATAAAGGGTATGGACATTTGATTGTCCGATGAAGGCCATGGACCCCTTTGATTGTTTACCGAAGGCTATGGACCCCTTTTATTGTCCGATAAAGGCTTTGGACCCCTTTGAGTGTCCGATGAAGGCTATAGACGACTTTGATTGTCTGATGAAGACTATGGACCCCTTCTTGAAAAAAAAAAATGTCCATATAAGTATAATTAAAAGCATCACATTTTAAATTTTAGGTTATGTACACGGACCCCCTACAACCCATTCACGGACCCCAATGGGGTCTGTTGACAACAGATTAAGAAACCTTGATCATCTTCTACCCGACAACGTCAACGTTTAACTTTCTTCATACGGAGAATTATCTGAAATTAAAAGTTAACTGCGCGTGCCGTTCTGAAGTTATCGACGACCTATGACCTCAGTTTAGTACCCGTAAGAGAACTTTATTTTTGGAAAGGAACTTAAAAGTTCAGCAAGAGATGATAAACTGCATCACGTCTGTTTTAAATTAAACTTTCAACAAAGAAATCATTTCTGTGCAAAGAAAAGTTTAAAAAAAAACCAGACAGATTTGGGTTAAATAGCTTTATATATTTTTTGAAACTCTCTTTAGTTTTTTTCAGCTGTACTTTGAGGTTTCCTGTTACCGGTACAAGATAGCGGCCGCAGAAATAAACTCCGGCTAAACAACATAATGTCCCATGAAGTTCACAGGGGGTCACTGTGGGGGTCGGAGTGGCTAAGAGGTATGGCGTCCGCGTCGAATTTTAACGGTACCGGGTTCGATTCCCAGTAGAGGGCATATAATTTATGGAAAAAATTTTCAGAACCAGTGGTTCCAATGATGTCATACTCCCCCTCCCCCCGGTCTCCTGAGTAGTGAGATCTGATACCTAGCTTTCTCGGATAAGGGCGAAAAAATAGGATGTCCCGTGTGCAAGTTGCGCACGTTAAAAATCCCACAGTAGTTGGAAATCGTAAAGAGTGGGCCATAAGTCCGCTGTCTTGGCAAAATTTAAAAATTAGAAAAATACCCACCACAAAAGTATTTATAGAATGTGTGATTCCTATATACACACATTGGGATTCTCGCCGATGCTACGGAATTCGTGCACTGTGCTGAGATCCTCCTTGTGTGATCTAAAGGAGGAGATTGGAGCACTGATGGAGTTGTCCGTGTACGATGAAGATGGTCCTTAAAACAAAACCAAACTTAGGAGACAAAGACAGAATAAGACTTCTGCTACTTCGAGCAATTCGTAAGAGGCGACTAATATGAGGTTGTGCATCAATCAATGTCCTTTAGCTCCCCAAGGAGCATAGGCCTTCAACAAACACATGCCAAATCCTCCAGTCTCGTGCCATCCGCTCAAGTTCTTTCCACGTTTTCCTCATCATTTTCACCTCTGTATCCAGTTCTCTTCTCCATGTGTTTTTTGGTCTACCTCTGCCTCTCTTTCCCTGTAGATTCCAGAACAAGGACTGCCGTGTAATGCTATCACCAGGTTTCCTCAATGTGTGTCATATCCATCGCCAGCGTCTTCTTCTCAACTCTTGTTCCACTGGCACTTGTCTGGTTCTTGGCATCGGTTTCACATTTGTGACTTTGTCATACTGTGAATGGGTGGGCGAGAGATGATGATGCTGTTGTGATATGTGATCACTTTCTTGCACACTCGCAACCGACCCGAACGACAATAAAACTCTGATTCTAAGGCAGGGGCTGTATTTATTCATACAACCCTTTCAGTGACAAAGAGCAAATAAAGCAAACACTAAACAATCAAAACAAAACACCCAGCCAGCGCTCAATTGCTAACCTCCATGCCGCGTGCAAACTTCTGCTGACTCTCACATCTTGCCCCTACTGCGAATCTCACCAAACTGACCGCTTCTCCTGCGTCAGACTTTTCACACGCAGTGCACGCGCGTAGTAATTGCGTCACGAAAGTAACATACGCATAGCCGGGCTGAGGACTATTTACCGGTGTTCTGGTAAAACTTATACTGGGCAAAAACACAGCTATATACTCCGGGTATTAAATACATAAATATGAAAATGAAGGCGTTATTATGGCCCTTTGAAGAAGCAAAAACAAATATTTTTAGGCCCTATCACATAACCATTTCAGTCCTTCTATTCTACGCAAGCACCCGTTTATAAAAATCTGCAGCTTTTTGGTTGTTGTTTTTGTTGCTCTCCATGTCTCAGAGCCATACAATAGGACTGACTTGACATTTGAGTTGAAGATTCTTATTTTCGTGTTGTACTTGATTTCTCTTGTTCTCCATATGTTTCCCAATGCAATGAAAGCTCCTATTGCTTTTTGTATTCTTATTTTGACATCACTGTCTGTCCCTTCAACTTTGTCTATTTGCTGCCAAGATATGTGTACAATTCTACATCCTTTAGTGGTGTTTCTTAAAGTTCAACCTTGTTATCATTTCTTGCATTTATTCTCATAATCTTTGTATTTTCCCTGTGTATTTTCAGGCCCACTTGTTGCGACCTCTCATCGAGAATTTTCATTTTCTCTTGCATCTGATTATGGTTATGGGACAGAAGAGCCAAGTCGTCTGCAAAATCCAGATCATCAGAGGATGTGCATGGGGCTAGCAGTCTCATCATGTAGTGCTTCGGAAACTACCACTGCAGGCGCACATACAAATGCTTTGATGCAGGCGTCCTGCAAAGGGACCAGATGCAGTAGTAGCACCATGCACCATAAGGAGTGAAAGGGAAAATAAACAACTTAATCATCATCATCATCACCTATCATCTCCCTGTGGAGTGCAGGCCTTCAGCACATACACTCCATGAATTCTTGTCCTGTTCCATCCCGTCAAGATCTTCCATGTCTTCTTTATCTCTTTTACGTCTGTCTCCAATTCTCTTCTCCATGTGATTTTTTGGGGGTACTCCTCTGTTTTTCAACCTACACAATGAGGTATGCAAGTTTCAGGGCTGTGGACTCGGAGTCGGGAGTCGGAGTCATGCAGTCGGTGGTTGTTAGTGGAGTCGAAGTCGGTAAAAAAATGTCCAGATATTTGACTCCGAATTTTAAGCAATGTGTCTAGTAAGAAACTGTACTTGGAGTAAGAGTCGGGGATCGGAATCGGAGTCGGACTTCTAAAATTTCAGAAAACGGAGTCAGAAAAATATATCTGCCGACTACACAACCCTAGTAAAAAAAAAAAAAAAACGCGAAGTATTTGAAATATACATGCAGTTTCGTTTCAGATAATAGGTTGAGGTACCATCTATATCACAAGTACAGGATTGGTCCAACAGATCTGTGTTCCTGTGGCACCAGCCCCATGACAGATAAACATCTGCTCTAGTCCTGCCCAACTTACAGCAGTGAACGTAGTGGCATATGGCAACAACCATCTTCTCTCAACGAAAAACTGTTTGGAGATGTCAGGAACCTTGTCCTGACTACTACCTTAGAGTCATTATTGTAGAAGTCTGAGCGCGAACGAGGAAGAAGATTATGTTATTTCCATTTATCACGTGTCTATTTCTTTATCATTCATACTTCGGTTTTTCTTACCCTCGAAATCTCATATACACTACTCAAATCTTCAGCTTTCTTGGTAATATTTCTTTGTCATCTCCCTCACTTTTCGTATCATATGCTCTCTCTTCCTTTTTCTCTCATAAACTGTCTTCTTCTATCTTTTGCTTACTTTATCTCTTTCTATCATTAATACCATAGTTCGTATATTTATGCGCCACCAGCAACAAACATTATTCACATTTCTTAAACAAACAGGCGTATAAAACAATCTCGCGAAGGTCAGCTTCTAATCTAGAGCCATTTTGTTCATTCTCACGTGACATTAGACATCAAGAAATGTATACAGATCACATTGTGTAAACAACATTTATGATTCCGCCAGTGGCTTTGATCATCTGGTCCCTGGCTGTCTCCAAAGACTTCTGATTTCTGGCATCAAGCCAAATAATGTAGCTACGAAAGGTATTATGTCTCTGATCCCGCTTGCTGCTCGATAATTGAGCTTGTTGCACAAGTTTTTTGTTTTGTTTTGGTTGGAATGCTGAGTTAAAGCTCATTGTAATCCAAACGATATCATAACGGCTACACTTCTTGCCAGCGCCGTCGTTCATGGATCGATGCAGGTCATAGAATTATAAGGGTAGCTCTTTGTGGAGTGCAATCCAATCAGTGTCTTCTTTTTCACCTTTAAGTATGTCTCTAGTTCCCTTTTCCATGTGTTATTCGATTTCACTCTATTTCCATTTCCCTGGCAAATTCAGAATAAGGACCGCCCTGTGATGCTATCAACTGGTTTCCTCGAGGTGTATTCTAACCAGATCCACCGCCTTTCATTACTTTATCTTCTACTGATATTAGTCTTGTTCTTTCCATCAATTTCTAACCCTGAATCTTATCATATCTTTCTAATCCTTCGATTCTGCGCAAGCACCCATTTATGAAAGTATAAATTCTCGGTTGTCGCATTTTTCTTTTTAATTAGTTTATTTTTTGGCTGTCCATGTTTCAGGGCCATACAATATGACTGCCTTGACATTTGAGCTGAAGATTATTATTCTTGTGTTGGAATTTCGTTCTTTTAATTTTCATATATTTCCCAAAGCAATGAAAGCTTCTCTAGCATTTTTTACTCTTATTTTGATATCACTGTCCATTCTTCCAAATCGTCTTTGTTGCTGCCATCAATATACTTGTGACTATACATCTTGTAGGCGTGGTTCTCTAGATGTAATAAGGCTATCATTTAGAGCATTTATCCACATAACGCATGTGCACTTACATTGTGTTTTTAAACCCTGTTGCTGTGATCTCTCACTTTGTTTTGCATCTAGTTACGAAGACAAGATAGAAAAATCATGTCATCGACAATATAACGATCGTCAAGCTGTTCTATAAGATTCAACTCGTCTATTTCTGTTAGTTTATGTTATGTTTATATTCAAGTCAATATTTCGTTTAAGGAAGAAGATACATTACAAACACCATAGACATTAAACAATGCCACAACGAACAGCAGCTAAATTACAGCCTGGAAGAGCCAACAAACAAGAAAAACAACAATGTAATACGCTATTTAGAATGATGACCACTGTATTCCCTAGTTATAACCCATATGGGTTGAACCGGGTATCCCTTGTACACGACAAACACCAGTTTTCAAGTACAGAACTCAAAAACCAAACCAAAATTAAAAAGAGATAGATAGATAGATAGATAGATAGATAGATAGATAGATAGATAGATAGATAGATAGATAGATAGATAGATAGACAGACAGACAGACAGACAGACAGACAGACAGACAGGTAGGTAGGTAGGTAGGTAGGTAGGTAGGTAGATAGATAGATAGATAGATAGATAGATAGATAGATAGATAGATAGATAGATAGATAGATAGATAGATAGATAGATAGATAGATAGATAGAGTGGGAGAGAGGGGGGGGGGTGTGAGAGAAATAGTGGCAAGTGGCATCCCTGCTGCACTCCAGTAATCACAAATGGTTCTGTAAGCTATCCTTCATTTAGAATTCTGCATTTCAAATCTTTATTTGTTTTCTTTATTAGGTTGATGGATTCTGTTGTACATAGACATTTAATTGTATTCTCTAATTTTGACCGTAAGTAGACGACCACTTCTTGTCTTTAGGTTAAGTACCTCCCACTCGTCAATAGACCTCTTCCTGTTGTATAAACTCTGGTTTCTCCGTGGCAAACCTCTCCTGCCGGATAATTTTATTCATCTACATTTCATTTAATGACTTCACTAACGCCAACGTCGTATTTTTCTTTATCTTCTCTGTGCTCCGCACCCTAGGCCTTTTATTCGTGGCAAAGTCGAATTCATTAGCCATTTCCTGGACTTAGCCCGTGACGTAACTTTCCACTAGCAGACGAAGCTGCCTTGACCACCTGCGTGCAAGAACATAGTTTCTTGTCTCCCACTTTTGTTGTATCTACTTCGGTCTTAGCGCAGGACAGAGAAACGAATTCTGTTATCTTTTCTGAGAATCAGAGTTCTTTTATCTACGTCGCCTAGAGTATCTTTTCTGATCTACTTCACTCTTTAGGGGCTATCCGTAAAAGACGTCCACGCGAGAGGAGGAAGGGAGGAGTATGTAAAAAGTGGACAACTGTGGACTTGGGGGAGGGAAAGGGGGGGGGGCGGTGTATTTAAGTTGAAAGTGGACGTCCAATTCACAAACCACATGGCAACTCTCACTCACAAATCTATCAAGAGTTACAAACCCTCTTATCTTCGAAAGCTTCGCACTGTCCAGCTAAACCCAAATACACGTTTTTCGGATTTTGTCCCTCTTGCCAGGCCTTCCAATCCTTCTAGACTCAAAATCTCTAATACGAAGAGGTTTTAACTTCTATGTTCTTGTTCTCTGGAACAAACACCCATAGTATATTAACTGGTATGTTACTATGTTGTGTGCAGTATTTAGTAACTCGTGTTTCACATAATTAAATTGAGTTATCTGTATACAAATGATGAATTGTATAGATCTAAACTAAGTTTTAAGTATAGGTAGTTGATTAAAAATGTAAGCTTATGTGTTTAATCAAGACCATGTGGAGTGGACGCCCACAAGGGGGGAGAGGTAAATCAAAAGTGGACAGAGGTGGACATGGGGGAGGGGAGGGTAAAAAAATGCCAGAATTTTGTGGACGTCTTTGTGGCGAGAGGTTTTATTTGGCTCTTGGATCAGTATAGTACTGACAATTACAGAAATAGAATTTCTGCAGAAAATGGTGAAGTCCCAGTGTCTGAAAGGACTACTGGTATCACAAATTAGTTACGGCTGTGAATGATCTGATCTCGAAACAATAGTAGAGAGGAGACCGACATAAAGTGCCACCTCCGCTGTGTAACTAACTGTGATATTAAAAAAAACAAGGAAACAGATTTTGCTTAACAATGATAAAATTGACAAGTCTTCAAATACAATTTCCTTATTATTTATTTAGTATATACACTATCTACTCTTGTGCTGAAGGGTGAATGTTGAAAAAAATGGAATGTAATGAATTTGTAAGTTTACATATGATTTACAAATATTTATTTTATATATATATATGTAAATAAATATTACAACAAGTTTTCCAATTATAGGAACAAAAATTATATCAGCTGTGCTGTTATTCAATTATAGTACATGTATCAGCTGTGCTGTTAATTAAGGATATAACACTTATCAGCTATGCTGTTATTTTTGTCTCTTGCTATGCTAATTTCACTTTCTCATCACTGACAGTTTCTATGCTCACAATGCTGACAGAAATGGTACTAATGTGTACTCATCTCTCTAAGGTCTGTTCTTCTTTGGTTGGTTCACACAACATCGGCTGAGTATCGTTCCTTTAGCCCACCCAAGACTGAGGGGGACCAAAGATGTAGAGTCAGGACAACCTCTATGCTCCTGCGGAGTTCCAGGCAGCTGGATTGACGACCCACGATCTCAGGTTTTAGGACACGAATAAACCTGTAACAAGCAAAAATAGGGGCTAATTTCTGTCCTCAAGCCCACCTATTTCTATTGTGGATGAAATGAGCGTGTGCCTCAGTGTTTGCATGTAGGATGAATGACAACATGGCTCAGTATGATTTAGCAATAGCGAGACAAGACAGGTGTCTACTTGCAAAACATTCTTTCTGATAAACTAATACATGGATATCATTCAATAATATAAATTCAATGCATGAATACATTCAATAATATAAATTCAATACATGAATACATTCAATACATGAATACATCCCATAATATAAGTTCAATACATGAATACATCCAATAATATGTACACCTAGGTGTGATACAACCATTTCCTTCCCCCTATAATATACCAGGCCCTCTCTGATGAGTGCTATACAAGCTGGTAACATATATCCTAACAATAACGTTATGTTCTTATGATAGGAGTATGCGACGAGGACTGTTTGGTGATATATCAGGTTGGAGTTATAGGAGATAATAGATTGGAGTTAGATGAGACATTAGATTGAGTCCTAACAAGGACTGTTTTGGTTATATTGCAGTTGGTCTGAGATAACAGATTAAAGTATAGGAGACAATAGGTTGAGTCCTAACAAGGACTGTTTTGGTTATATGGCAGATAGAAGACAATAGGTTGAGTCCTAACAAGGACTGTTTTGGTTATATGGCAGTTGGTCTTATCGGAGACAATAGACTGAAGTCATGTGAGACAATAGATTGAGTTATAGGAGACAATAGATTGAGGTATGAGTCCTATTAGTCTATGTCTATTCAATCATAATAGGAAATACAATCATTATACTTAATTTCCCCAAGATACAATCAGTAACCTGATAGGTAGTATAAATGACACACAACAAATACCAACATTATAGACCTGCTGAAAGCCTATTTTCCCAAAGGTTATCGTAAATATATTTACCCTCTAAGATTCAAACCGGCCAGATTTTGACTCGACTTTAGCAAAGCAGGCTGCAGGTCATTGCACTCCAGGTAAGCTATAAATCAAGGTGACAAAAGCCCTCTTCAGTCGGTCGGTATCTCTGGCGCCGTGTCGGTGATGTGTGATTATGCATAAAATCCGCCCGATTATATAGGTAGGTGAATTCTTAAGCAAGGCTTTCGGTTGGTTCCTGGCGGAGCAAAATGATTGGTTTCCTCCGGTTTGGTACCTGGTCTCATACAGCCTAATTTTATTCAGTTTTATATCGCCATCTTGCGTGAACAAGATGGCCGTTAATTTATTCTGTCTCAGAGACTGGTGAACGTTGCTCGTTGATTGGTTGAAGCAAATCTGTATCTCGACATAGTGATTAACAAAGTAGTGGGTTACACTCGTTTCACGACAGTCTTTTATGTTTAAGAGCGTTCAGTATGCCGGCTTTTCAGTACTCGTGTGTTAGGGAAAAGGGACCGTGCCCTGAACAGACGTTATAGGTAAAAGGGATTGTCAGACTATATATATATATATATATATATATATATATATATATATATATATATATATATATATATATATATATATATATGGGAACTCTATAGTGTATTAGCTACTAGTTGTTCACAGCCGACGTCAGGGAAAGACCAGTCAGAGATTCCCTAAGCGGTGAAGTGAAGTCGACACAATATTTGTCTAGAGCTAATCGCTAATTAGGAGCAGATAATATTTCTCCTGAAGGGTGAGGACGCTTAGTTTATCTTAGAAATAATAAAACTGCCCTGGCGATAACGTGTAATTAACTGTTAACTACCATATATTATATAGATTTTTCCTCTAGGATAATATGAAATAATTCATAGGTATATACTTCACTTTCATCTAGATTATTAGATCACCCTTACAGCCTAACATAACCACACACTTTCATACGCAATATATTTAACATTTATCATGTGCACCTCATGTCATACACTATTACAAGAGAGCGTTAAAAACAGAGTGATCAGTAGTGAGGAATAAGATAAGAGAGAGTCAACCATTGATATTAGATATGAGGCTTATGAAACCACTTTTGTGTCTTCAGTCCAGCAGAAGTCTGAGTCTACACATTACGAATATCAGAATTTACAAGATAAAACATCCTACATTTCCTAAGTTACAAGGAAGATTTCTACACAGGCGTTTGTAAACGTTGGTTTTATTCACCTGTTTATCAAGGGCTCACAAGTTGATTCTATATACCTATGTCAAGTTCAGCTCACTCGAGAACTTATCGCCTGAGTCAAGCTAAAGCCCGCACATGCTGATTCTCATATTTATATCAAGATCAACTCACTCAAAAGCGCATTTTATGAATCAAGAGTACTTACTCATAAGTTGATCAGTCTACCTACCAAGATCACTTAGTCACAAAGCCAATATATCAAGCTCAAATCACCAAGTTCAGCTACTCACTATGTCAGTGCATTTATCTACCTTCATCGTTTATTGCAGGACGTAAATTCACTCAGACCAGGTACATTGCACGAAACTGACTTGTTACTATAAGATCATTTCGTGAAGAGCTCCAGTCTAGTCAGTGCCTTTTCAAGATCAAACAGCAGACATTTTCCTGAGACAACAGTCAACAGCGTGTCAACCCTAGAGAGATTTCCAAACGTAGAAGGACAGTATATCTTCCAAGTTCTCATTACTACAAAGGGGACCAAAGACGCATCAAAAGTGAGGAATGCAGTAAGCGACCCATAGCTTGACTGCTTGCGTCAGGGCCAGTGAAACAGAGCTGACCAAGACTCTACTCCACCTCCAAGTGGTGGTCCTGGAAACAGGCTGCATCACTGCAGTCTGGCTGAGAGAGTAGGGATGGAAAAGGGAAGGCTAACCCGGTCCCAAAAATGCCATGCCGAAAACGAATGTGTCGGGCCGAAAGGCGCAGATATCGCAGCTTTGCTGTAAACGGCGACACAACGTAACAAACGTCCTTTTTAGGACGAACACAGAAGAAGAAGAAGATTACTACAAAGGATTTCATCAGTACGCCTTCGTCTTGGAGATAGCCCACAGGACATACCATATGACTACATTAGACAGTCTATGCATACATGTGTATTATCATACAGTGGAGGAAAGCGGCGAGACATGTAGACAGTGTTAATTGGACATCAGTGTAGTAACACTTAATATATCAATTCACCTTTCCTCTATTTACATAGGTTCACTCTCATATTTAACTAACTATATTATTTACATCTCATCTGTATATGAATTGTCATTCACCATTGTCACTGTTTATTTTCTACTAACTCTATATGTGTATATATTTAACTAATAAACCCAATAACCGTTTTGATCATTATCTAGTTCGTTAATGCATCACTCGTGCTGTTGGTATTAAATATTTACATATAGGTAAAATCCACATTTATATGAGGTTGGGGGCTCTCTCTTTATCGTGATCTGAGGGCAGAAGCTAAAGTCGTGAGGCAATTGAACACTTTTCATAATTTATTAGAAAACACTATCTAGTAGAGAGCATTTGCATTCCTCTTCTTCTTGTCCTTATCTCGAATAAATCTCTTTCTTTCTTACGAGTCAATTTCTGGAAACCTTCTTGACAACATTCAATAGGCCATTCCCATAGGCAACTACTGTTGTAGTTGCATAACATACTACAATTTTTCCACATCTTAACTTTGTAAGCCTAAGAGCGGATTTTCATACTTCTTACAGCCTGTCTATCAGGAATGACTGAGAGAGTGAGTGGTCCTTAAGAAAATAATCATGAGGGTGACCAAGAATAAGATCACGTACATACGTCTTACTTCTTGGCTGTCTTAAGACATTCAACATCATATTTAGTAATACTATCTGTCACGAGCGGGTTATATAAGAGTCTGTCTGTGACCAGAGCCAAGGTCTGGGTGATGTCAGAGACAAGACAAAAGAGCCTGAGAAAGATCTGAGGTGATAGATAAGAGATTCTGTTGATGGTGGATGATGTGACTTATAGTTATCGAGGGTGAGAACATAATATGACTCTCCCCTCGCCACTCGGTGACCGTTTGTTCAACTACTGTCACACCGCCTCCTACTCAATTAAGAGGTAAGGGTTTTACACACTAAGGTGTATCCACTCACAACAATACAGTACAAGTGAATTGTACAGATCCAGTGATGAAAGTAAGAGAAATCTGATACGGTTAAATAAATATATATTTCTTTTATTGAAACAACACCTAAACAGCTGCTGGAAAAAAAGAATAACATAAATATCAATCACGGCTTAAAATACAGATGGAATAAAATTACAATGCAGGTCTCTAAGAACGAGACACCAAAATTATAAACACTCCAGAGACAGGTAGTATGCAAACATATGGTCTACCGCAGGAAAACCCAAATAAAGGTTACCCGCTCCCACAAGTATGGGGTTGTACTTGAAATCTAATAATCCGTGGTTGGAAAAAGAACCTTGAATACACACCAGTCTCAGTTATGCCTACACACTAAGCCTGCTGACTTGTCCCTGTCAGCGACTTTGCTCACGAACTACACTAACTAGTCTAGTACACAGTTTCAGGAAAGATCTACCCTAATTAAGAGCACTCTTTCCCCAACTCCCTCTTCTTTGGCACGCGTGCTTTACTCCACAGGGATCACTGCTTCCACTGAAGATATGATACGCTCTTTTCTCTAGTGTAATGGCTAACAAATCCTTGGAAGAAATGCACCCAGCTGTAAATCCGGGTAGTTGCGGGGTGGTGTGGTGACAAATTCTAATACCCCTATATAAATTAGAACATAAATGTAAAGCAGAACGAAATAATACGATATGAAGAAGAATGGAGAAGGACCAGTGCGTTCCCAGTATAGATAACGCCTTAGTTGTATAACGCCGTAATGGCTAACACAAGATTTCTACTTGTCCTAATTCGTTCGTTCCTAAATAAAATGCTTAAGCCTAACAATACGGCGATAACCGTAGTTCTAAAAATAGAATGTGTAGTAAAATCTTTTGGACGACCTTGATATTAAAAACTAACACTAGTGCAAAATCACGCACAAGGTTAGCCTTGGAAAGACAGACGGGCTTAGAAGAAAAAAAGCAGAGAGAGGTAGACGGACCATGGAACACAGTAGCGCAAGCCACTCGCTGTGTGTCTAAAAATAAACCAACTCGCAGTGTGCATGGCCTAATTTTTTCAAATAAACAGTGATGAAAAAAACTAACGATACGATGTTAAGTTTTGAAAACAGGTTTAATTCTTATTAGGAAACCTGATTTTTACGTAGTGCTCCTGACTTTATACTGATAGTACAGTCGTAAAGGATTGAACAGGTGGTAGTTGAAATTAAACACTTAACATCGAAAAAAGATCGTATTCTTAACTACACCACTTAGCCCCTTGAAAATCATATATTCGTGTACAGGAAGGCTAGTGGACTAGGAATATGTAATAAATTATCTAAAAAGTCCATTAGATAATTAGATATTGGTAACAAAACATATAGAGAACAGAGATACTGTCAGGTTTGGTCATATCTGCTTGGGATGGAAATCCCTGATTTTTGTGAAACATAGTAGTGACAGAAAGTCTAAGATAGTACGTGGGAGGCCATTGGCTGAACTTTGAAGTTAAAAGAAATTGGATTGGGTGACCTATGAATAACAAATAAATGCCTAGAAACGGAGTAGAAGTGAATGAAAATGTTGGAATGACTGGGTACTCTTTTGAATATATTCAAAACGATTGGTCAATACACTGGATATTGGCAGAAGAAATCTTAGAGGGGACGCCATATCGTTACACATTTAGAGAGATGAGATCAGGCAGTGTTATCCAAAAATTAAATATATGATAACAGCTTGGACATACCGCAGATCAAACTGTGCCAGTCATCTTTAGTGTGTTTTCCTTACGAATTGTGGTAAGCTTGACATTTTTTATCTGTATTTTTATTGAAAATTGAATGTGAAATGGTAAATTATGTCTGTATGTGTGCGGTTCAGTAGCAAACATGAGGCAAAGCCTAGATATTGCTCCACCATGTAAAAGATTGTCAGAGAGGAGTATAACTGCATATATATATATATATATATATATATATATATATATATTGGATTGCCATATAGTAACATAACGCCTATCCTATTGTATGGAAGGGATTACAGCTGGAATTGCAGAGGCGTTGTAACCATTAGGGAGAGGAATACTGGTGTATATTGTCACATGAAAAGCTAGCAGTTGGTCTAAAGCGCTGAACTTTATGTTTGTTTGTACTGTCATGTACATCTGTGTGGAATAATATTGTATACTAGTTAGTAAGAAGGATGCATAACCTTCACTTTCAGGGACCGTGGTATAGATGGTGATATTGCATCGTCCGGTCTGAGTACTGCGTGATCCAGAAAGTTGGCAGCAGACTCCATGCACAAGATAGCGGCCATTGTCTATCCTATTATCAAACTGAGAAGCAAGCGAGCAGAGGATACAGGTTTCCTGCAGCTGCATTATGAGATAAGAGCATGTCAGCACGTAAAGCCCAACCTTGAATAATATAACCCTGAACTGAACTTTATTATAAAGACAAAAGGGACAGAAATTTTAAAGAAACAGAATCTGTGAATCCTTTAATATTATTTCCACCAGTAACAAACACATGAAGTCGTGATGACAAACAACAACCTAGCACTAAAAGCCAGTATTACCTCATAATAACCCATCACAACACTACACTTATATTACAATACTATTATATGTCTGGACAAAGATCTTTTGTATAAATTTTTGTACATAAACATTGTGCTTACATTTGATTGTGATTCCTGATTCACATTGTAGTAGGATCAGGATATCTATATATTGAAAAAGCTAATACATTATATAAAATTTAACACTTGACTTACTTAAGATAAATCTTTAGAGTGTTATGTGTTTGTGAGTGTCATAGTGTTGTAAATTGTTGTGAATCTTAACTTAGGTGTTTATCTGGCTGTTGGTTGTTGTGAACTTACACTTCATCACTATCATAACCCTAGACATTAAACGAAGTCATCATACAATTCAAGAATAAGTCTGATTGAGGTCGAAATGTGGTAGCAAGCAAGGTTCTCTGTAACACACCAACCTTATTAGATACAGAGACCTTCACAGCTGATCTCATTCAGTACACTAAGTCCCCTATAAATGTTTATATAATCCCACTCACCACAGGTGGAACACTCAAATAATTTATATGCTGAAACTAATCCACATCTGGATTTGGGGCCACGACTTTGGTGCAGCCCTCAAACAAGAATGAATGAGGTGACTTTATGAACACTGAAGCCACAGGAGCAGGGCGCTCCTCTTGCTAATTGATTTTCCGAAGAAATGCTATTTCCCACTCGGGAAAAACACTGATGACCCGTAATAGGGCGATGAACAGGGCACGCCTATCTCTACGTGCCACCCAGCTATAAATGGGTCGTTACCTGGAGCGACCTTCCACTGAAATAAAAAACAATGGACACCTGCGCACCCCGTGCCTCTAGAACCATCGTAAGACTAACGTAAAAGGAGCTCTAGGAAGCATGAAAACGCTGACCGTCTCCGTTTGTCAAAGACCCAGACACGAATGACCGCCCAAGTTTCTACGTAACGTGATGTCATTCAACAGGATTACTGAGACAGGTATCCTGGAAGAACTTGGACTCAAAAGACCAAGCCGCCTCTACAGAAATGCAAGAGGGGTACTCACTTGGACAGTGAATCGGTGTTTCTAAAGAAAGCAGAAAAGGATTACCACTCGTGCTCAAACATATTTACGAGTGGCGAAGATTCTCTCCCGCTGGTCCGATGCCAGGTGCTCTTGCGCATTCCTTACGTCAATTGTTGTTGTCCCAATGAACACGAAATCAACGAACAAAGCCACTCTGCCTCTGCAAGGTGGGTGTCTGACCGAGTAATAATGGGGGTTACTGCCCCGTAGAACCACCTGAAAAGAACAAAATACAGAGAGCCAGTGACTCTAGAAAAACCTAAGAAAAAAAAAAGAGAAGGGGCGGGTTGGAAAATGGGAAGTAACAGCCATTTCGCCATACCATCTCCCTCTTAATAATCTAGCAGCTCACTTGATATCTTTCATTTTGTCATTGTCTTATTTCACAGCACGACATATTCCATAATGCCTCTGTGGCAAAATGGATTATAAATTCTGGCCACTTAGACTGCACTACCATCCCTCCTAATTTCTGTCTGATTTTTGTCACGCCCATTTCACTTCTTTTCGTTTCTGTAGATACAAGCGGGATAATTGACTTGTCATTCTGGAATATAATAGGTTCATACCCCTGGTTCTGTAATGTTGGTAGTAGATAATGGACGCATCCCGGACTCACTGTCTCGGACAGCGGCACCTTTCTTTAGAGTTCGTTTTACCACGAGTCAAAAGCCCGACACTCAGTTTGAGAGTTTAGCGGCAAAAGGTCCCGTGTCTTTGACACCAGAGAAAGTCTTGGTTTCCGTGTGGCGGCGGACAGAACTGTTACGCCATATATTAGCGGTGTAATTCTTTATTTTGCACGAAACCAGGGAAACTGTTCCTAGAGAGTGCCGTCATGTTAAGTAGCGGGCCGGGCGAGGGAGCGACTTGCCGAGACACCTGCACTGTGAGATGACGGTCACAAAGAAGTTCCAGGTGCTTTGATGGCCAGGAGAGTCTGTGACCCGCTAACGTAACCCTCGCTTCCCTGTTGCGCCAAATTCTTTGTAGCAGGTCTCCTAGCGAATTCTCTTAGTAATTATTACGTTATTTTGGCCTTCTCTACGCCGGTGTTAGAGCCCGCCTCGAATACCTGCAACCCTTATTCCCCCTATAAAGGCAGACTCTTGTTGTCTCTCATGGCTTCAGTCAAAAAAAATGCCTGCCGGGAGAAGGTAGCAGACTTAACACCAGCTTGCCTGCTTATGATTAATAGAGTGGGAGATTCTGACAGTCGCGGTAAGCAAGTTTAGAAATTGGTACTTAGTATAAATTTTGTGCTTGGGATATGTGATAAGCCAGAGTAAGCCTTCATAAAGGGTTTTTAGTAATGTGGTAATTACAGCAATCATTCAACCAGAGATCTAAAGCTATAGCCAGTTTTGTTAGATTGATGTGCTGTTACTTTATAAGAACCTACTGGGTAGAGGATTTTACGCCTGATGTAGTGCATCAAAAGTATAATCGGTTTCCTTCACCTATGGATAACCAAAGTAGGAACACAAAAGGAGCAAATGTAAATTTGTTTGGCATCAGTGGCAGTTTGTGTACATAATTATTCTTCGCAACATGTACTTTGCATCTAATTGCGTACTTGGGTATTAATGGGTATCTTAAATGCAATTTGTATACTTAACTAGCGCATACTTCTATTGTGGTCATATGTTGTATGTAATGTTTAAATATGTCTCACGCCAGCGCTACTAGTTAGAGGGGCTTGTAAAAATTATGTACAGTAACTAGCTGACCGGACCCATACTAAGGTTACGCGCGCCAGTAGAGAATGGAAGGGGAGGGGCAGTTTGTAAACATGCCTGAAACCATTTCAGCGTTAGACCCCGGTAACCGGGCTTCGTAGTGTTACGCAAAAGCTACCATAAGCCGGCCCTGCACTTATTGTTGATCGGACGGTGAGCGAGAGGGGGGGGGGAGTAAGATAAAACTGCAGCGCAGTTCAGCCTTGATCAGATTAATAGGAGGGGATGCGTGTATGTTTTCCTGTATCTAGTTAAGACCCGTTTATTGTTGTGACGTGTTGTAATGTTTATGATTTATTTAGCACGATGATATTTGAGTTGTTTGTGTTTTCTTTACAGCTAGCCCCGGTTATTTCAGGCCCTACGCTGAAGGCCTGATTACCTTCCTGGAGGAAGGGTCATACAAGTCATCGACCCATTTACAGCTGCGTTGCACGTAACTACATGCGTGCCTAGTTCATCACCCTATTACGGGCACCTTAAATGATTGGCCTTTGCTTGGAGTATAAATACTTCGCCCAAAACCTAATAAGAGGAGCGCCCATGCTCCGTTTGCACCAGTTCTCTTTACAAAGCTACGTCGTCCCTTATCAGTGAGGACCGCTACAGGAGTAGTGGGCCATTACTCAAAAGGTGGATTATTTCCTCATCATTTATTTTATCTTGAGTGTTGCCATCGCACCCCCCGATTTCCTGGATTTACAGCCAGGTGCAGTCAATTCACGGATTAATCAGCAATTACCCTGGAAAAGATAGGGTTATAATTTTTCCAACGGCTAACCGTGATCCCAGTGAAGCATCAACGCACGCGTGCCAACGAAGAAGGATTTTGGGGTAGAGTGCACTCAAAATCAATAGAAGGGGGAGGGTAGATTGTTTAAGAACCTGTGTACCTAAGCATCTAGTGAAAGTGATTAGCAGTGTAGCTGACAGGGAAAAGTCAGCGGGAGTGTGTTGATGTAGGTGCAGTTCTTTTATTCAGGTTTTTCCAGCAAAGGATTATTAATTTTATATCCACCCCAAAATTGTGGGAGCGTTGAACCTATGGGTTTTTTCGGTAGTGTTCCTAATGTTTTTATACTAACCTTCCTTTTGTTGTTGTGCCTCATACCTTGACATCTGCATCGTAGCGGTGTTGTCTTTGTAATAGTGATAGATTTCATGATGCTTTTACTATAGTTTTTTTTACTGTTGTTAATAAAATATAATTTCCTAACGGATCAGATTTCTTTTCCTATCTGTACCTGTACTCCTTACCTTGTACGTGTGCTGTTGTATGTGGATACACGGTAGTGTAATAAACCTTATCTCCTATCAGAGCAAGAGGTAGTGTGGCAGTAGTTGAGAAAAAGGTCAATGAGTGGCGAGGGGAGAGTCAGTATAGGTTCTCACCCTCGATAACTATGTCACACTATCCACCATCAACACCATTTCTCGTCTATCATCTCAGACCTCTCTCTCTCTGATTTTCGTCTTGTCTCTGACATCACACAGACTTGGTTCTCGTCAGACAGACTCTTACATAACCCACTCGTGACAGCCTCATCTGTTTCTAAAGAGATTCTCTGTATAAACTGTCAACATCTTCTGATAGTCTACAAATCCACATTAAAGTGGCGAATTTGCTTCTCTAGGCAAAGAAACTGGGTTTTAAAAAGAGCCCATAACGCCCTAATTAAAAAAAAGGTAAAGGTCGTCCCATAGCAGATACAGCCGTAGGGGAGTGAAGTGTTAGATACTTCAAGAAACTAGGTCCAGCATAGAGAGGTGGGGTGATCAGTTCCCTTTCTCGCTGCCTTTTCCTTCCCTAAAGAGAAGAGTCAGGTACCCATTTACAGCTGGGTAGCATCCGGCACCTTTGCCGCGAGAGACCAGCGCTCTAACCACTCTGTCAGTCGGACGCCCAACGCCCCAATTTAACCAGCCGTAAAAATTGACTCATGACGGCTCGTGAGTTATGGAAGGCATAGACAGCGAAGAAGGGTACCGATCAAGCTGCCTCATTAAACTGGAAGCGAGTAAAAGTGAAGTCTCCAACACCTCACGACTACATAAGGAATGGCTCATTCTTAGAAACTGATAAGAGCATAGTGTTTGTCTCCAAGATAATCATTATTTTAGACCGAAAGGGAGGCATCACAGAAGAGTTGGCCACTCGAAAAGCAGCAGCTGGGAGACTTTTTCAGGCCATAAATCGAGGATTCCTCAGGAAGAGAAAGGTTGGTAAGAAAACGAAGATGGCTGTATACCACTCCACCGATGTCCCAGTCCTGACATATGGATGCGAGTCATGGGCAATGACTACAACCCACAAAAGCCAGATCCAAACCTCAGAAATGAGGTATCTGAGGAAGGTGGTTGAACTACAAGAAGAGACATGGTCCGCAACCAGACAATTCGTCAAGGCCTAAAATCCCACCCCCTGCAGACCCAAGTAGAACAGTCCCAACTAAGATGGTTTGGCCATGTCTGCAGAATGGGAGAAGATCGGCTACCACGACAAGCATGGGAAACAAAGATCCAGGGATCCAGACCCCCAGGACGACCCAGAGTCCGCTGGGAGGACAACATTAGACAATCTTTGAAGGACCGAGGACTAGAATGGAACCAAGCCAGGAGGAAGACAACCGATAGGATAATCTGGCGCTCTCTCTCTTCCAAACCTCTACACCTCACGGTAGAAGGGGAACGACTAAGTAAGTAAGATAATCATTCTGACATTGCTGAAATCTTTTGTCAGAATCTGAAGTCGTCACTGGATAATTTAGAAACTTCATGCCTCTACAACAGGCCTGAGGCCACTTTAGTATGCCAAGATCTATTGCATTGCCACTTTCTTTTATTTATTAGGCTGCAGCTATGAAATACAATTGTTCAAGGTGGCTACTTGATCCGTTATAAAGCTGTAAACGATAAAATAACTCCATGTGCGTATAAAAACGAGAAAGCATTTATAGCAAGAACAATGTTTATTAACTGAAAAAAAGCATATGTAATGAAAAAGATATCTTATATATAAAATCCCAGCTTTTTCCTGTCAGTGCGTAACGATTAGAGATGCAACTTTGGTTGAAAGTTAGACATTAATTGTATTGTTTCCCTTATATGTACTCTCCCGAAAATTCTAACACTTACCAAAGAAGAATGCGCAAATGACTGTTCACAAAAATATATTTATAGAATGTGTGATCCCGCATACACACATTGGGATCCTCGCTGCTGCTACGTAGTTCGTGTACTGTGGTGATGCACAGTGGTTTAAAAAAAAATACTTTTGATTAAGTAAAATTTCCGTTAGGTATTGGTGCTTTTTAATTTAATTCCCGTCTTATGACGGGCTTTTACACTAGTTACATTAATAAGAACAAATTCAAACAAATAAATGTTTGGGGCTCGCAACCTCATCCTGTAAAACAGAAACACCGTAGCAACAGCATGTGACTGCTTGGTGCCGGCTTCCCGCGGGACCACCTGCAACCGTGGCGCCATGCTCTGTGTTATGATTAAAATTCATAACATTTATGTTGATATAATAGGCAGCTCAACGGGGCTCCTTTTTTGTTTATTTTATTCGGAGTCACTTATTAATAAAGGAAGTGACGTCATGCCGAGATGGTTGACTGGCAGACGTGAAAAAATTTGAAGCAGAAGTGAGGTGATCGTCTGCAAGAGAGATGCGGCTTGTGTTTGGAAGTGTGCGGAAGTATGTGTTTTGAGCTCCTGCAGTATTCTGTGTTTTTCCGGAATTATTCCATCACCAGGACATCAATATACTTGGTTGAGGTGTCCCTGGCTTATTCTAGTAAGGAAATGTGTGCCTACTCATAAAGATGTCCAAAGGACGATATTAAATAAAGTTTGACTGATTGCCAATGACCAGCGTTTGATAGGGAACGAACTGGACGTATACGTACTACTGCATTTTGCCTTTGGGCCTATATATCTATTACCATGGAGCTGTTTGTCAAAACGAATAAACTGCATGTTTGTAAAATTGTGAAGGAGATGTTGGTCCACTCAGTGCAATTATGCTGATTTCGTGTTGTATCACTGCCCCTAGAGTCTACTTTGGCCACGGAGAATATCTCCGGAATAATTAACATTACGACACGTAACACTCTGCAAGGAGCGCAAAGGAAAACTATGACGATGCGTCCGATTGACAGTGATTAGAGCGTTGGTCTTTAGTGGTAAAGGTGCCGTGTTCGAATGACGATACCGACACGCTCCAGTCTACCCAGCTTCATCATATTAAAAAAGGTCAAGGTAGCCCCACAGCAGATACTGCTGTAAGGGAGTGAAGTGTTAGAGACTTCACCATCGAGAGGTGTGGGGGGGGGGGGGACCAGTTCCCCTCCTTAACTCAAAGAGCATTGTCAGGTTCCCATATACAAATATTTGCACCGCATCGTCTTCAAATTTCGGTAATAAAAATATTATCCATTTGAAAACAACGTCTAGCCCACCCCTGCTCTACAATGTTTTGCAACTTAATTTCAGGAAAAGCCATTTTGTTGACAGCAACGTTGTTTTTTAAAGTACATGTATAGTGTCACGCATTTTTTTTTTTCACTTTTATTTATGTTAACTGGAAGTGAAAAGCATTATTTAAGAATGTTCGAAGATTCAGTCGCCACTTATAAATCCGTATAATTATGGAAATCAAATTATATTTCACCACAATCTCCCCCGTCTACCAGCCCTAAGTTTACCCAGTCCTTATTTATGGTTTTCAGGGATGTAACTCTTGTCGATTGGTAAAAAAGTATGAAGAGTGATTGGTAGACATTTTGAATTTTTTATTGTTTTATTTTTTTTTTTTTTAAATACAGTTTTGGCGAGGCGCGTCCCGTTCAACTTAGTCGGTTATATTAGGGCGCATCTCCAAATATAAAAGACCTTCAGGTGTGATTAATGGTTCGTACTAAGTTCTTTATGTAAACATTTTTAAACGTAAATGTCACAAATAAAGTCAATGGTGCATACAATATGTCCATAATCTTAAGAAGCAGGAAGGACCTCATTCGTTATAATAAAATTGTCTTCGTGTCATGTACCGTTGATTGTACTTTGAACGATGGTCGTAGAATGGGTTTAATTTCCTGACCGTCAGAATATGATTGATTTTATGATAGGATCCAACAGTGCACGATCAGAAACAGCCAGCGAATGCGCGAATTACTTGGGCTGTTTCAACCCGTGTGGCAAAATGAGGTAATCAAGTGCGGCTTTTTTTCCGCTTGGCAACCACAGTGTAATAAAAGGGGCAGATCTGTGCATACAATCTCCATCTAGGTATTCATCATCATGTGCCAAGAAAGAGTTGTAGCCGATGATGCTTGTTCACTGATTCATGACCCTTTATGTTCACCATAAATTTCATGTCTCGATGTCAAGTTGTCCGTTATCTTTTCTCTTTATCTTCATCTAATTCCAGAGCCTTCCTTATTACGTGTTGTCATGATGGTTATACAAGTAGTCATCTTCTCATCGCTGTCCCTGAAATTTACTGCCCTTTCCTTAAATAACTTCAGGATCATATTTCTTTGTTCATAGGTTTTCTCACGCATCCATTTTTGTGTGTAACTTTTATCTCTGCCGTACCATTTATTTCCTGAAATTCCATCAGTAGAGCGATGGAAAACTTCAAAGTAAATTATATTTTACCGAATGAGAACTTGATGTAAAGTGATTTTTTACTGGGGACGCAAAAAAACTACATTAAATCCTGGGAATACCACGCTTTAAAATGCTACCGGGAAAAGGCATGTCCGAAATTTGCTTGACTCTAAAATTATCCGCCCCTTTATTCGTCACCTAGAAATTTATCAAATTCTTCTCTGTTATCTGCTGGTAGATTTGGATCTACCTTACGCCGACCCCTGATATAGGTACTGCAGACAGCCTGTATCAACCGATATATCTATGTAGAAACATTATCCACGCAACACCTGGACCCATGCATACACAGATGGATCAGCAACAAATGCAACAGAAAATGGAGGTGGGGGTGTCTTTCTGACCTTAAGCACTGGTGCAGAAAAAAGGCTGTCAGTGGCGACAGGACGATTCTCCAGCAACTTCAGAGCAGAGGCAGAGGCCTTGAAAACTGCAGCAGAGGTTATATTGACAGAAGAAACGGCAGAGAGACAAGCTGCTTTCTTTACTGATGCATAGTCAGTAATTGAAACGTTGAAAAGCCAAAATAATACAGACCTGGATGATCTCAGAGTAGTGCTCCACAAACTTTGTCAACGATTCAAAAGTGTTGTGATCCAATGGATCCCATCTCATTGTAATATCACCGGCAATGAAGAGGCTGACAGAATGGCAAAAGAAGGTTCACATCTACCTCAGCCTGATGCAAGCATAACTTTTGAGGAGGCAAAGAGTTTTATCAGAATCAGTTACAGAAACAAATGGAATGTAGAACATCCAGGGCACACACAGAATGATGCTTACTACCAGCTCCACAGAAGAGAACAAGTGGTAATCTTCAGACTCCGCACTGGCCACAACAGATTGAGATACCATCTATTCAACAAGCTAAAGATAGGAACTACCGATCAGTGTAACTGTGGCACTGATAAAATGACTGCTGAACATCTGCTTCAAAGTTGCCCCTTATATGTGGTACAGAGAAAGTGCATATGGCCGACGCCAGCTCCTTTCGTGGAAAAGCTTTACGGGGATTCAAATAGCCTCAAACTGACTACTGCTTTCTTTGAGAACATTCAAGTGGACGTCTGAGAGTGTACGAAGAAGAAGAAGAAGATCTATGTAGCAAATACTTCACTCAGGGTATCCGGTTATCAGACACACTTCAGTCTGTGTATCTGGTTAGCAGACACACTTCAGTCTGTATCCGGTTAGCAGATACACAGTCTGTGTATCCGGTTAGCAGACACACTTCAGTCTATGTATCCGGTTAGCAGACACTCTTCCGTTTATTAGCAGATCTACTTCAGTTTACGTATCTGGTTAGCAGACACACTTCAGTCTATGTATCCGGTTAGCAGACACACTTCAGTTTATGTATCCGGTTAGCAGACACTCTTCCGTTTATGTATCCGATTAGCAGATATACTTCGGTCTATGTATCCGGGTAATGCTCAGAATATGCTGCATGTTGCGTGCATATTTTGACGCACATATTACAAAAATCGATATGGCTATTTAAGATGGAAAAGATATAGTCATTCATTCATTTGTGTATGAAAATGCTGTCTATGGGAAAGCTAGATAATCCATGATTGTTTTACACTTTTGATTATAGGAGTAATCGTTCTTGATATTGATTCGGCGCATGGATATGACACCCATGTCCGTACTTATTTGTTAGGGCCAGAAAATATATTAATTTGCTTATTATGTTTATGGCCTGAATTCATATGTATTACATATTATTAGTACAAGTAGAATCAGTCCTATATTGTATATTTTTGATGGGTAGGCAGGACTATATTCTTGTTATGCCGCTCTAGCGGAAGTAGGAGTTGTCTTGACTAGTCGTGATGAGTTCCGAGGTACCGTTTACAATGGCGGTTACGCATTTTTCAGGGCTGGTATATTCTTCAGTAAAAATGATTTACGAAGTGGTTTTTCTTCTGTAGGAGATTGTGTCTCTACTAGAGCTTGTGTTAGAGACTCTCCTAATGTACGGTACCATGTATGATTCGGACTCCAGGTAATTCCAGACCCTATTTTTGATGATCTCATGTCGGTTAGACCTAGCTGGAATTGTGTGCTTCGCAACGCTAGGGTCACGTTTGTATCGACAAAGATGACGGGCTTCCATACAACAGTTATGTCTACGTGAAGTAACTGGATTACTGTAGAACTGTATGGAGAAACTTTAGGAAATCATTCATATGTATTTCGAATTAACTTTGGCTTATATATATACCCTCCTGTGAGCGAGTGAGCGACAACTCAGGAAGGCGGCCATGTTACATTCCTGTCATCGTATTTTTGAATCACTGTCCAAAGAACGGGGCATGTATCTTACTATTCGGACAGTGGCAAGGAGATCTCAATTTTGATAGAAACCCCTTCCATGGTTTCATAATATGATATAAACTATGAACATAAAGCAACTTTAGTTACTTACCGATCCGCCTTCACTGACGCGCTTAGGCAGATAGGGGATGCGGCCATTATGTATCATGACATTGGAAGCTATTGATGTACTACCCATTATTTATGAATGTGTCATGACTTGGGATCTACTATGTATGCCTGCAAATTGATGTGTCAACCTGTACCCATGATTTACCGGCTCGTATTATGTACCCTAGTGGCGTCTTAGTGCGTCTAAATAAACTGTGTAAACAAAGATTCCAGCATTGTTTTCTGCATTTGGTGCCTTCAGCCCACTGTGCTAAGTTTTTTACGGGATGGGGTAAACAGCCCCATGCCCATACCCTCCTTAGTCGCTTTTTACGACATGCATGGTAGGGTGCAGTGTTACTATTCTTTGCTCCCCTCTCGGGCCCCGGTAACACACGGGTGATGTCCCAGTGTGTGCGTCTAAATAAACTGTGTAAACAAAGATTCCAGCAGTCTGCATTGGTGCCTTGTAGACACAAGTGAATGAGTGTTTAGATTGGTCAGAACACGAACAGTACACCATTCGCGTTAATCACACTCTACACTTCTACTCCATATATACACCATCCTGCGTCGGTTGAATTGACCAAGTTTAGGGCCTGCTTCCCCTGGAGCCTTAGAGGGAAACTACTGCTTACAGCTGCCTTTGCCTTCCCTAACTCAGGACTAGGGTGAGTTACCCATTTACAGCTGGGTAGACTGGAGCATGCCTGATCTCAACAACTCTGTACACTACAATGGACATATACAGTAGTGGCACCACAAACAACATGTTACAGTGATTGATAGTGGAGCTTTACAGAAGAAAGAGAATACACCACACTTCTTTACAGACTGACACTTTACAGTGGTTTACAGCACTCTACAGTGTGAGAGAACTTTACACTGCACTCTTTTGCTACTTTCAGGTCTGTCGATATGTTCATTTTCTGGTGTGGTCCCAACATTCATTTCAAATGTTCTATTATGTTATCTTCAGAGCAGCTGGGGAAAGAAATCACCCTTAAATACACCTCCATCTGAATTAGCGGCTTAGATTGTTCATCTAAATCTCTGCTTCAAACAGGTTTTATGTATTATAGTCCAGCGTTTTTCCGGCAACCATACGAGAATTTGACATTTAACTTCATTGCAAGTTATCGTCATTTGCCAGGTATTGTTAAAAAATATTCTTATCATTTGTTTTCCTTTAGCCGATCTGAACACGCTAAAAAAAATTGGACATAGGATATCATTAGGGTAATGTTCACCTTTAGCCCCACCGATGTCCTAATGTAGATTTTCGTTTACTATGTACTTGGAATCGGAGTTTACAAGTAAGGAAACATTCGTAGGAAATACGAACAGCATAAATGATGTTCCTCCGGTGGTCACGACAGTAAATAATTATAATCACAACGTTACAAAATTAATAAATAAATATAATTAATTTGTTTGTAAGATAATGACATGTATTGACTTTAAAACATACATAAATATTTTAAGCTACCTGTTAGCTCCCCAAGGAGCATAGGCCTTCAACAAACGCATGCCAAATCCTCCTGTCAGATGCCTTTCGCGCGAGGTCTTTCCACGAATTCCTCTTCTTTTTCAGTTCTGTATCTAGTTATCTTGTCTGTGTGTGTGTGTTTTTTCTTTTTTTTTTTTTTGGTTTACCTCTGACTCTCTTTAATAATTATAATCAAAGTGTGATTATATATATAAATATATGTATAAAACACTGTGATTATAATTATTAAAGAGCAAATTGCAATATATATATATATATATATATATATATATATATATATATATATATATATATATATATATATATATATATATATAAAGGTAAAGATAGTCCCATAGCAGATACTGCCGTAGGAGAATGAAGTGTTAGAGACTTCACAATACCAGGTCCAGCATCAAGAGACCAGTTCCCTTCCTCGATACTTTTCCTTCCCTAACTCAAGAGCAAAGTCAGGTATCCATTTACAGCTGGGTAGACTGGAGCGCGATGATACCATGAATCGAACCCATCACCTTAGCCACGAGAAGTACGCGGCACAAACAAGTATGCTGCAGCGACAGAAACGCAAAATTCATAGCGTTTCCCCGCGTTAAATCTTGATTTAAAAGTCGATATGGATATCGTACGAATGTTTGCTTAAAGTCGATGTACAAAGTAAACGAAAAGTTACAATAGGACATCGGTGGGGCTAAAGGCGAACATTACCTATCATTACTTGTGTGAACGGTGGTTTGGGTTTTGGTGGGGTAAGTGAGTGTAGAGAAATGGTTTGAAAAAAATGAATGAAGTTGTATTAAAGACTGTTCGTCTTTGTTGAAGGGAGATGATATGAGTGCAGGAGTGTTTTGTGCAAAGGGAGGCAAATCTGGAAATCCTTTTTGGAAGATGAAGTTGTGGCTTAGACTTAAGCGTATTAAATGAGTTCCAAATTATGGTAGAACCAATTTGCATGTTAAGATTTAGTAATATGGTTTAAAGAGGAGAGTATGGATTTGGGTATACTCAGCAAAGGGATTTAACTAGAAATTACATCCCTTGATAGGTTAGTGAGCGAGAAAAGTAGAGACGCACGAGAAAAGTTTGGGGCATGAACACATTTTTAGGGATGAACGAGAAGAATGTAAAGAGGGGTTTAGAGCAGTCTTGTTTTTTGAAAGGCGTTCAGCGTAGGTCAGCGAGTTGCTGAAGGAAAAAAAATAAAGTTGTAAAGTCGCGATTCTGGCGAACAAGCCACTGGAGGTGATTGATACTGTAGTTACAGGCGAATATCAAGTTGTTGTGCCGTACAGAAAGAAAGACGATGTCGCCATTTTTGCGAGAATTGAGTTAACAAGATTGTCAAGATTGTTTTCAAAACAGAACAGGTATCTTGATAAAGATGTACAAGCAAGATAGACAGTAATTAAGTCGGAACAGGGAACAGTGACTAATTGAGATAAACGAAACAGCCCTGGTAGTCAGACCAGAAATTATTCTATAATCATCTCATCTCAGCCCGTAAACCGTCATGGGTCGTAGGGGTGCCATGGTGGAAGCATCAGCAGACAGGGTCCTCCACTGCTCTCTATCCTCAGCAATGCGTACAAGTGTGGAAAAACCGTGTCCTGCCCATTCTTTGATGTTATCAGCCCAGGATTTTCTCTGCCTTCCTCTTCTCCGTTTACCTTCGACTGTTCCCTGAAGGATCGTTTTCGAAAGGGAGTCATGACGAGTTACATGCCCAAACCAGGCAAGCTTTCGACGTTTCACTGTTGACAAAAGTGGTTCTTGGTGGCCTGCATAGGTGTTTATCTTCTCTCTAACATAGACATTTGTTTTGTGCTCTTTATAGCAAATGCGCAAAATTCTTCTATAACATTTATGCTCGAAAGCCTGAATCCTTCGCTCCGTATCTGCAGTGAGTGTCCAGCTCTCACACCCATACAAGAGAATAGATAATACAAGTGATTTGTATAATTTGATCTTCACAGGAAAACTGATGTTACTTTTCCAGATCACATTCAACCTTGTCATGGCAGCTGAGGCCATCTCAAGTCTTGTCTTGATTTCTTTAATTGATCTTCCATCACTGCATATAGTGGACCCGAGATATTTAAAGGTGTTAACTTCTTCTAACGTTTGCCCATTTAACGTAATGTTGGTCGGAACATGTTTCTTATGGCTATTCACCAATATCTTGCTTTTTTCTATATTAATTTCCATCCCATACGTTCTTGTTACTTTCTCCAGTCTAGAGGTAAGGTCTTGAAGTTCTGATTCTGATCCAGCTATCAGATCAATATCATCAGCAAAACGTAGGTTGCACAGAGGTCGGCCTCCAATCGATATGGTTGATTTATAATCGTAGAGAGCCTCTTGCATAATATGTTCTAGATAAATATTAAAGAGCACTGGGGACAGGATACATCCCTGCCGAACTCCTACAGTTGTTTTGAAAAATTCTCCAATGTCGTTGCTTGCAAAAACAGCACTGCTTGCGTACTTGTATAGTGCTTCAATGATATCTATGATGTTGGTATCAAAATTGAATTTTTTCATTACTTGCCATAAGCCTTCATGCCAGACTCGATCGAAGGCTTTTGTGAAATCGATGAAGTTATGGTATAAATCGTGTTGATGTTGGAGATGTTTTTCGATAAGTAATCTAATATTGAAGATTTGTTCTGAGGTACTTCTTTTTGGTCTAAAGCCAGCCTGTTCCTCTGACAAGATTTCTTCTGATTTCTGTTTTATTCTGTTCAAAAGTATCCTTAACATCACCTTACTTGGATGACTAATAAGGCTAATGGTTCTGTAGTTCTTGCACATTTTTAGATTTCCTTTCTTTGGAAGCGGTATTACTAATGACTGCGTCCATTCTTTTGGCCATTTTTTTTGTACTCCATATCTTCTGGCAAATTGTTGTCATGATTTTTACTATATCTGGTCCTCCATATTTCAAGAGCTCTGCTGGGATATTATCCACACCCGGTGACTTCCCTCCTTTCATCGAACATATAGCCTCTTCCACTTCTTCCCGTAATATTGCTGCATTTCCGAGTTCCCTGTTTTCGCACTTAATGTTGTTCAATATGCCAAAGTTAGTGTCAAGTTTACAGTTATATAATTCTTTACAATATTCTGTCCATCTTCTCATTACAGCTGTTTTTTCATTGAGCAGAGCCCCATTGCTATCTTCTATGACAGTTACCCTGGGCTGTTGGGGTTTTGATAGTTTTCTTAATGTGTCAAAAGCTGCCTTGCTGTTACCTTTTATTAGCCCCGTATTAATGGACTCACATTGATCAGCTACCCATTTTTCTTTGGCCTGTTTCTATAATAAATACCTCAAAACTAGTTCCACCAGACCTATCGTGTTTTTCATCATGAGTTGAAGTAAACAAAACCCGGCTACATAAGTTTTCTAAGATGAGGTAGAACAGCCATGGCAGACTGTGCATATATAGAAGGATTGAAAGAACGAGAGGAGAATTATTAAGTTGTGTTTTTGACATTGTATATTTTGTGAGAATTACCCGCCTAGATTGCCCAATGGGCTGATCACCCGTTGGCTTGTCACACCGATTACGGAAACAACGGCAGATGGATCTATTTGTTGTTGCCCTAAAGACGCCGCTAGGCGTGATGGGAAACTACAACAGAGAAAATCAATCTGCTGTTGCCCTTAAGACGCCACAAGGCGTGATGGCCTCTGACTGCTTGGTCGGTCTTTGGCTAAGGTCGGAAGAAGAAGAAGAATTACCCGCCTAGATTGAAGATTAGGCGTGAGTCAAGTTTATTTCAATGAAACGTTGTTATTGGATGATTACTGAAATTAAACATCATCTTTGTTATTCACTGCTTGGTTCTAGTGCAGTACTTTAGATGGAGGTTCTCCACCCACCAACAGTGTTTTCGTACGATGTCCTATCATCTAGAGTAAAATAACATAACATCATCGGCACTGTACTGTTTACTGTGTTGGGGTAATGAGACGGGCCACACTATACGAACACTAAAAAAAAATGCAACAGCAACCACACCATCATGGCCACAGGTGTAACGGAACCATTTACACATTAGTTTTGTAATTTTTAAGAGCACTTAAATCAAAGTTCTTTGGACACATCATGAGAAGAGAAACATTAAAAACCTGGTAACAACTACCAAATTTAGCTTCTGGAGAAGAGGACAATATAAAGAAAAAGGAGAGAGAGAGAGAGAGAGAGAGAGAGAGAGAGAGAGAGAGAGAGAGAGAGAGAGAGAGAGAGAGAGAGAGAGAGAGAGAGAGAGAGAAAGAGAGAGAAAGAGAGAGAGAAAGAAAGTAAGAGAGATAGCTAGAGAAAACAATACCTTTATAACTAACAGCATGACATGAGAAGAACATTAAAGTGTGGAATGAAAATTAAAATCTCGTAATCTTCAAGTCGGACATTTTCCTTTTGGTCAAATCAGAATTTGACCTTGCTCATCTCTCTGCTAGCATGTTCTTTTTGAAACTAAACAAGCGGAGATGATTGAAGAACCTATTCTTGGCTTCCCGCGTCTTTTACAGCAATCGCCTACAGCTATATGTCAGAGCTAGCTATCTTTTATTTACAAACATTCCCAGTAGGGTCTTAAAACATACAACTAATCCACCAGGTGTAGCCTGTTCAGTGTGTCAAATATTCATCCATCCTATTTGTTCCCTTACTTTCTCTCCATCTTTCTCATTAATGCCATTTTATCTCTGCTCTGTTGTTGCTTATTATGCAAATAATCTGGTTGTGTTTTTTCTCTTTCAAATTTCATTTAAAAGTGTAATAGCTAAGTTACATTATTGTCTAACTCGCAGACACAAAAATACACATAAATATACATACACATACAAATGCAAATGCAGAGATAGCTAAACTGCACATAACTTATATTTGTGTTCCTGATAGAGATTAATCTAATACTGTTTTCATGGGCCCACAAACCACAAATGTTAAATACTTTTTGTTTTGTTTTTTATGAGTAGGAAATTTTATATAACTAAAGTTACCGATTAAAATAAATAAATTATTTATTCTTCTGTATGTTCATATTTCGTTGTTGTTTTTTGCTTGTCTGATAGTGATCAGCACGTGCACACAAATACGCAGCACATTTGGAGCTTATAGAAACAGAGGCGTCCTTAAAGTAATGGGCATCCTGGGCAGATCCTACCCCCCCCCCCCCCCCTTTTCCAATAAAGAAACACTCGCAAGGACATTTTTAACAACACGTACTGTTATTATAACGCCCAATGCCACCCCCTTCCTGGCTGCCATCCGGGGCGGACCGCCCCCTCACACCCCCTTAGTAAGCCACTGTACAGAATAATTGACAAGCACACTCACAAACAAGCACACTCACAAACAAGCACACTCACAAACAGGCACACTCACAAACAAGCACACTCACAAACAAGCACACCCACAAACAAGCACACTCACAAACAAGCACACTCACAAACAAGCACACTCACAAACAAGCACACTCACAAACAGGCACACTCACAAACAAGCACACTCACAAACAAGCACACTCACAAACAGGCACACTCACAAACAAGCACACTCACAAACAGGCACACTCACAAACAGGCACACTCACAAACAAGCACACTCACAAACAAGCACACTCACAAACAGGAACACTCACAAACAAGCACACTCACAAACAAGCACACTCACAAACAAGCACACTCACAAACAAGCACACTCACAAACAAGCACACTCACAAACAGGCACACTCACAAACAAGCACACTCACAAACAAGCACACTCACAAACAAGCACACTCACAAACAGGCACACTCACAAACAAGCACACTCACAAACAAGCACAGATATATCATCATCATCATTGTCATTTTTAGCTCCGTATGAAGAAGCATTGATCAAGGTGGAGAAGCTGGTCGCCGCCTTGCTGGAAGCCTGTTCAAAACAGTTACATGTTTTTGCAACAATAGTTTCTATAGCAATTTTACTTATATGATGAAGCTGTCAGCTCTCTTCTCTCCCCCCCCCCCCCCCCCCCCCCCCCCCCCCCCCCCCTTCTTTGACATTCGGTTCCTGTAGTTTTATCTGTTGGTATTTTATTTTCTCTAAAAGTTAAGGATATGCATCATCATCATTGTTTTCCTTTGCCGTCCTTATGAAGCATGAAGCCACCACTGGTAGCTGATGCCCTTGGAGGAAGCTTGCTCCAGCAGCGATGGTTTCAGTGGCAATTTGTTTGACATGGTGAGGTTGTCAGACACATGCACATTCTCGCATTAGTCACCTTGAGCAACGATATACCTGCCGATGGAAAAAGGGAGATAGGGAGAAATGGATTAAGGAGAGCAGCACATAAAATGGGACAAAGTTTCAGAAGTGAGGTTTTAGAAAACACGCTTTGTTCCCCCTTCTATAAATCGCCATGCCAAAAACTTAATCATTTTAATCCAGTCCGCCACCAGCACAACATAACCCAAGCTTCGCCTTCCACAGCCAGCACCTCATAACCCCATTCAATCTTTGTATCTTAATACTAGCCTTCACAAAACTCGTTAACCGTTACCCCATACGGTACCTCACACTTCCGTTTTATGCTCGTTCCCCCACTATAAATGTTGTGACCTTCGCCCAGATAATGGCATTATTGATCTCTCCCGCTTGCCGTTTACCTTTAGTATCTAAATGACACCGATCCAACCCTCCTCAGGCTTCATCCCTTGCATGCACCCCATCAACAATATAGCCATATTAACTATGAATGTATGTACATTTTCCCAATCTCTGCTTGATGGCACCATAATACAGCTCTAGCAATATTACAAGATTAAAGAGTGATGTTAATATTACAAGATTAAAGAGTGATGTTAATATTACAAGATTAAAGAGTGATGTTAATATTACACGATTAAAGAGTGATGTTAATATTACAAGTCAGTCTTTGTTCTGGAACCCCCAGGGAATATTCTTCTTCTTCTTCTTTGATCCATAACCACCAACCGTCAAAGCAGTCAGCGGCCATCACGCCTGGTGGCATCTTGTAGGGCAGCAACAAATTGATTCCACCTTGCTCGGTCGGCGGCCATCCCTCGCACAGTGCCCCAACTGTGGCCCACTCTTCGCATCTCAGCCTCCACAGCTCTCCGCCAAGTTGTCCTCGGTCGGCCTCTCTTTCGCTTTCCCTCGGGGGTCCATAGCACAGCTGTTCCCGTGATGGCATCAGGGTCCCTCAGGAAATATTATAAGACAGTTTTTGGTGTGGAAACCCCAGGGTAAGAGACAGAGAGGAGATCGAAGAACACACAGAGAAGAGAATCGGAGACAAATAGGAAAGGAATAAGTAAAACGTTGAAAGACCTGGGGCTGGTGGCACGGGGCATAAGTTTGTTCAAGGCCTTGGGAAGCTAAAGCAGGACGAATGAATGAGCGTGCACTGATGACAGGAAATGTTCCAGTTGTTTCCCCCTGCCAAACACCGGAGTCATCTGGAAATAAATAAAAAGGTAACCCAGAGTCCTGTGAATAGAAAATAATAACCAGTTCCCTTCCTTGCTGCCTTTTCCTTCCCTAACTCAAGAGAAAAGTCAGGTAGGCCTACCAATTTAGAGCTGGGTAAACTGGGGCGTGTCGATACCGTGAATCGAATCCGGCCTCTTTGCCGCGAGAAACCAGTGCTCTAACAACTCTGCCAGACGGACGAGAACACCAGACAACAGAAAAGTAAGAAGAAGTGATAATCTCACCAGGTGTCGAACCAGGGACCATCAGAACTGCGTTATCGCCTCCCTGCGGGAGTAAATCGTGACAGTACATACGGCCAACTTAGCATTACAAAAACATTGCCCTATTGGCTGAGATCATTCTCACAACATAATACGTAAATATAAAATATAGGGATATTTTAGGTACTCGTCATTAATTAGGCTGGATCGCCCCTAGTGTAACGTGTTGAAATGCGCACTAATGACCCCTGTCCACGAAGCACTATTTTTGTGGTGCCTAGTTGGCAGGGAAGATACTTAGATTAGCTCCCGTAGCTAGGCGGTGGTGCCGTTCGGAAGGTCAAGGGTTCGATTCTCTGGTAAGCCTCTCACTTCTCTTGTTTTTCTGTTGTCTGGTTTTCTACTTCTTTACTTTTTACGAGTGCTTGAAACATACCTTTCATTCATAACCCTCCACTCCCAAAGGAGCTTAGGTCTTCAACAAACACATGCCAAGTCCTCCTGTCACGTGCCATCATCTCAAGTTCTTTCCACGTTCTCCTTATCATTTTCATCTCTGTTTCCAGCTCTCTTCTCCATGTGCTTCTTGGTCTACCTCTGCCTCTCTTGCCCTGGGGGTTCCAGAACAAGGACTGCCTTGTAATGCTATCAACAGGTTTCCTCAGTGTGTGTCCTATCCATCGCCATCGTCTTCTTCTCATCTCTTGTTCCACTGGCACTTGTCTAGTTCTTGTCATCAGTTCCACGTTGGTAACCTTGTCATACCACTTTAATCCCTCTATTCTACGCAAGCACCCATTTATGAAAGTCTGTAGCTTTTTGGTAGTTGTCTTTGTTGCTCTCCATGTTTCAGAGCCATACAATAGGACTGACTTCACATTTGAGTTGAAGATTCTTATTTTCGTGTTGGATCCGATTTTTCTTGATCTCCATATATTTCCCAATGCAATGAAAGCTCTTGCTTTTTTGTATTCTTATTTTGATATCGCTGTCTTTCCCTCCAACTTTGTCTATATTACTGCCAATATATGTGTACGATTCGACATCTTGTATTGGTGCTTCTTCAAGTTCAACCCTGTTTTCATTACCTGCATTTATTCTCATTATCTTTGTCTTTTCCCTGTGTATTTTCAGACCCAATTGCTGTGACCTCTCATCGAGTGTTTTCAATTTGTCCAGATCACACAACTGCTTAGTCAGAGTCCACTGGATTCCATTTTTATTGTGTGTTGTTGATGTTCTCATAACCCAGTCTATTGCTAGTAAGAAAAGAAATGGAGACAAGAGGCATCCCTGTCGCACTCCTGTTCTTATCCCAAATGGTTCTGTAAGCTGTCCTTCATGAAAAACTCTGCATGTCATGTCTTCATATGTTTTCTTTATTAAATTAATGATCTTCAGGGGTGTGAAGAGTTACTGTGATTTTATTTTCCACAGGCCCCATTCTTTTTCTTCCGGTAATTATGTCCTGTCATTAATTGAGTTTAGTCTTCTTCTCTTGGTAATTAATTGCGTTTTTAGGAGGGATTACTGTCGGTTTTAATTTTAAGATTTGCACCAGTCTTCCTTTCTCTAAAGTAATTGCGATCACGTAGGCTTTTCTTTGTAAAATAATTGCGGTAAATTTTTATTGTATTAGGCGCTTGAGAATTATTAGACTGGGTATAAACTTTCCGACGTTAGTAACCCCTACCCGGTAAATCGATGGGTGGGTGTTGAACCTCTACCCAGGTACGTAAAAACGGGCGCTACAACGAATCAAAGTTAATTTTGCTCACGCCAACGGTAGTAACATTATCTAACATGACGCAAGAAAGATGCGCGCGATCAGAATAAACATGACTCATGAGGTTGCTTACAATCTAATTGGCCGGGGTCAGTTATTAACTAATTCCGGCAAGATTATTGGTTTAAGAGGGACGCGACGCGATGACGTATGGCGTGGGTCTTGGCGTGGGTATTCCAATTATAAATAACAGAGTAAATCTAGTAGCGCTCTCTTTGTCTCCAGAAATATCAGCCGTGAAATCTAAGTCATATTCGTCTGCTCTTAAGTGAGAAATTCGAGAATTGGGTATGTAGGCATCTTAATTTAGCAGTGTAGATAATGCGTTTCTTAATAGAATCTTAACACGATATGCAGGCCACCAAGAACCACTTTTGTCAATAGTGAAACGTCGAAAGCTTGCCTGGTTTGGGCATGTAACTCGTCATGACTCCCTTTCGAAAACGATCCTTCAGGGAACAGTCGAAGGTAAACGGAGAAGAGGAAGGCAGAGAAAATCCTGGGCTGATAACATCAAAGAATGGGCAGGACACGGTTTTTCCACACTTGTACGCATTGCTGAGGATAGAGAGCAGTGGAGGACCCTGTCTGCTGATGCTTCCACCATGGCACCCCTACGACCCATGACGGGTTACGGGCTGAGATGAGATGATGAACACGATAAAGTAAAGCTTCTTCTGGAAGTTAACTTAAATTTTATAAACGAAAGTGCCATCCATTGCTATCTAATAATAAAAATGTAAGTGTGCATATAATTTTTTCTATGATAAGCTAGTACTATCTTTGGTTGGTGTAGAGGCTTTGAGATATTAACTGTGTGAGGTTTAGCTCTTAGATACATGGGCGCTCTGTAGTAAGTAGAGTGTTGTGTAAAATCACAATTGGATTTTGATTCTTTGCGGTGTAAATACGCTAGCGTAATTGTGTACATTAAGTGATTGTGTAATTAATTATTATTGAGATGGGAATTAATATTTCCTCATCTTTGATTTATGATACCTGTTAGCGTATATACGAGAGTGTATTCGTGTAATTTTAATTAGTCGGGTATTTGCTAGCGGGCTAATTTTGTAAAGTAGTTGGAGTGAGAGATGTAATTAATTTTACGGAGATGGGATTAAATTATTCCTAGAAAGGTCTATTTTATTTTTGTGTTAATCGATGACTCACCAGGGTCAGTCTGTATATAAAGTAGGCCTAGGAATTTTAGTGTGGAATGTTTCGCTTCATACAAGCAAATGTTGTGACGGCTGACGGGCCAGTCGGCACGTAAGAGATCTAGGTCAGCCTGTGTCGGGGGTTTGTTTACTTACCAGACAGATATTTACAGAAACGGAGGAGAGAGAGAAGAGGGGGGAAGTGTATGATAGAGTAACCGGTGGTTAGGAAATTGTGTTTATCGCACTGCGTAGCTTGCGTAGCTTGCGTAGGGGAGCTATATGGATTTAGGGGAGAGGTATTTATTTACGGGAGTTATGTGTTAGAGATGAGTATATTTTGATGTGTTGTATATCTGTTGTTATTATTTGTTTCACAGCATTTTTCACGGCACACAGGAAGAGGTGTAAATCGCCTTACAGCTTGCCAAGATATTCAGCCATTCTCAGGAGGAGAAGGGTCGAGGCATCGCCAGAGGTGAAAGAACATTGGTGACGCGGTAGTTACCGGCGCCAAGTACGTCTGCACCAGAGGAAGATAGCAGTTCTCTTGCAGTGAAGCCCCATGCTTCAGCGGGAACGAGTTATCTATAAAATCCAGAGCTCTAAGCTCGTTATACCACTTCAAAGAAGGCGCGTGGCCTGGAGGTTGGGTTTGAGTTTTTTGTTGTTGTGTAAAGTCGGCCATAATAAATTCGACGGTCCTAAACTCGAAGAGGGGTAACAGGGCATTTGAATTAAGTTGCGTCAGCAGTGAAGTCTATACATCCCAGTCAAGTACCTAGTTCTAGAAGCCAAGTCATCAGCTGCAAAATTCGTGGGAGGAGATAGGGTCAACATTCCTTCAGAATGCTTTAGAGAGGAGAGACATAATTTATGAAGTTATATAGTCAGAACAGAAACAGAGGAGAGACAGAATTTATGAAGTTAGATAGTCAGAGCAGAGGACTGCCTCTGAGGTTGCACTGAAGAAGTCCGTTAGTGGATCAGTGTTTGTGATTTGTGGTGTAGGACTTCAGAAAGTTCAGTCAGATTTTGTGTAGGCAGGTAGATACGTCTGCAGTCGGACAGTGGTGTTAGAGTGTAATAATTAATAATAAGATAGTTAGGAGTGGTGGCTCTAAAGTTAGAGACCCCACCGAGTAAATTCTTTTGTTTAATCTGTGATTTTCTTCCCTGCAGGTTGAAGGGGAGGGTGACATTGTCGGTTTACATTTTGTATGTCATTTTAATTGTTTTGGTTCTGTTTCAGGTTTGTGCGACCTCGCACGTTATTTATTTTACTGTGTTATCTGATTTTTTGTGTGTAAATAAACTATAAACTGTATACTGGATCAGTCTCTATAACTATATTGTACGTATATGTTGTCTGTATAGTTGTGTCTGTGGACTCTTAGTGAAACCTTATCTCCTTTATTGGTAGTCAGAGGTTGTGAGGCTTTAGCTCTTAAATAGTCACGAGTGGCGAGGGAGAGTCAATCTAGGTTCTCACTCTCGAAGCTATAAGTCTCATCTTTCCACATTCACTGTCATTCAAATCAAAATCTATCTTCTCAGTCTTTCTCATACTAGGGTCTTGTCTATACACTCAGACATAACTCTATACTTAAATCCACTTCGTGACAATGGGAACTCCATAATGCCTCATCGATTTCCAAAGTGATTCTCTGTCTACACTGTCAAATGCCTTTTCGTAGTCCACAAATCCGATGTATAGTGGTGAATTCCATTGCAGACTTTGTTCAACTATTATTCTCAAAGTGGCTATCTGATTTGTACAGGGTCTGTTTTGTCGAAAACCTGCTTGTTCATCTCTCAGTTTCTTGTCTATGGACTCTTTTAATCTCTCAAGGATAATCCTGTTTAATACTTTTCCTGGCACCGATAGTAACATTATTCCTCTATAATGAGTGCACTCTTGTAAATTTCCCTTCTTATGCAACTTAATCAGATATCCTTCCTTCCATTCTGCTGGTATCTCTTTCTTTTCCCAGACTTTACCAAGTAATTTATATAACATCTCTGTAGCCGTGTCTATATCTGCTTTCATGGCCTCTGCTGGAATGCCATCAGGTCCAGACGCTTTTCCATCTCTTAAAAGCTTTATGGCTTTCTTTATTTCTTCCTTCGTTTTTCTTTCACCGTTAACTTGTAGCTCTTCTTCTGCTGGCTGGATGTCAGGGGGGTTTTGTGGAGCTGGTCTATTGAGAAGGTCCTCAAAATATTCTGTCCACCTCTTCATTTGCTCTTTTATATTGCTGAGCAGTTTTCCATTCTTGTCTTTTATGAGGAAACTTGTTTGCTTGTATTTCCCTGTCAGTTTCTTTGTGCTGTTATACAGTTCTCTCATATTTCCTTTGGCTGCAGAATCTTCTGCCTCTCTTGCCAACTCCTCAATATACTTCCTCTTGTCTCTTTTGATATTTCTTTTTACTTCTTTGTTTGCTTCTGTGTACACTTCTTGAGCCTTGGCTTTGGAACTTCTGGTTTTACTTGTGTTTAAATCTGCTTTCTTGTTTTTTTTTCTGTCTTTTATCTTATTGATGGTTTCTGTTGTTATCCATGCTTTTTGTTGTCGTTCCCTTTTCCCCAGTATTTCTTCACATGTCTCATTCCATACCGTTTTGATTTGCTGCCAATAGTCTTCTGTATTCTCTACATCTTCCAGCTGTTGGAGCACTTGGAATTTGTTGGATATTGTGACCGCAAATTTGTCTCTTGTTTCTTGATTTCTTAGATGTCCTACATTAAATTGTTGTCTATAATTTTGCATTGTTGCATATCTCTTGAGTTTCATTTTCAGTTTCATACCTTTATGTGTGTATTATTTATGTACTGTTTACAGGCCTCGGGTTTCCGTCTTTATTTATTTAAATGTTTATGGAATATAGGACCTGAAAACGACATAGTCATATACGCAACATATACGGCATCGCCTCTAAAACTTCCTGTTCACCAGTGTAGGCAAAATAACACGCGACAAAGGCCGTAATACTGTGTCTAGTAAATCGTAAAATAATATGAAAGGTACAAAATAGCTCTGACTGGTTTCGAGTAACGCGTGTGTAAACAGAAACAAAACAAACACAGAGGCTAACCCGAGTCCTCATTCATCTAATTTAGGATATTTTTCATAAAATGGTTACTCAAGATCGTTACTGGTTTAATCGAATGGCAGTCTTTTATTTCAGTATTTTCGATCTTCTTTTGAGTTTGTGTTCCTTCAAGAAGAATAAATAAAATTAAACAAATACACACTATTTTAATGACGCTATTCTCATGCTTAATCCATGAATATTTCAAATCACTTTCATATGCGTCATTTTCCAAGATTTTTCACTCTTGTGTTCATTGAATGCTTTAGCCGAAGTAACAACTAAACAAAAGTATTGGACAATTAGTAAATAAACAAGAAAGATTCTTGGAGGCCACAAAGATGTGATTTTGCAGACGAATGTCAAGAATAGAATAAACAGCTAAATTATAACGAGGATGTTGTGGAAGTAAATTGTTTATTTATAATAGAAGCAAGTTGCTCAAAGGAACTCTCCATCAGACGAAAGCAATTTGTTCAAATTATAAATAAACAATTTACCTTCTGTGTGCATATCACGAGAAAAAGAAAAGCTTGGATACATTGTAACAGCAGTGTCATTACACGGGCAAAGACACTCTGGATTTGCCACGTAAACTAGTGTCTTTATGATAAATTATGAATTGCACAACAGAAAGTCTGCTATAACTTTATGCATATATGGTTAATTGTCGGAATAGAAAAATTGGTTTGAAATTTGAACAGCAACTACAAATACATGTAATTATGGCTATGGGAAAATCATTATCATTGGTAGTTGACGAGGAAATTATGATTTTGTCGGTAAATTCGCACAACAGCATTGAAATCCCACGAAAGCTTACAAAAGGCAAAGTGAACTCAGGTGCGAACCTCTGAGAAAGCAAGGGTTAGACCTGAGATTAGGTGTATAAGCCCGTTTCAGACACAGTTCCTGATATCCCGAAAACACTTCAGGATCTGACAGAGCTGAGAAGATATCCAGAAGGCTGACTCTTATAGTTGGAAGTCTTAATCCACAACATAACACGATAACTGAGAAGAAGCCACAACTGACCGTTATTGTGAGCGAATTGTAGATCGAAGCTTCAAGTATATCGCAGACTTCAGAGTAACACTGTGTCTGAGAGTATGTCTGTAAACTTACAAAATATCTTAGTCAATTGATGTACATTTGAAATTGATGAATATTTATAATTAATGTTATCCTTAACAATAATTCTCATGTCTATATCTTGCCTTGTGCCCGAAAGAAGATGGCTTCCACCAGTATATAACCTCAATCCTGGACACCATTGGCTCAGCTAGAAGTCCTTGTTAGGACTGGCCAACGCTAACAATAAGAGCTTACAGTCCTTTTTAGGTTTTGCTTTTGGGTGCTGTGCTCGAGTTCGTCTTCTCTTTTCTCTTTTTTGTCTTTACTTCGGCACATTTTGTCGATGTATTGTAAGGGATACAAATTTGCTAACTTTGGCATAACGCTAAGCCAAAGGGTAGTAATCATGACTGGGTTTGGAAAATATTTTTAACTGGTGTCAAAATTCTTCAATTTAATGTATTGTTGTACGATTTACCCCCTTTTGAGTGACTTAATCATAGCCTCAAGACAGTGTTGTTGAAATGAGGAGCCTGATCAACAGTGATCAGTCAGCATCAGAGGGACATCTTGGTTATTGTCGCAGATATATATTGATGGTACACTCCAATTGTCAGAGAATGAGAATCCAATTGTCGCATAAAGAGTTTTGTATAGTAAGGAAGATGTGTAGAAAGCACATAGACCTTTAGACACTAGTTTTCACAGAGGTGAGCTAGGGTTGAGGGAAAGAGTTAACAGAAGGGCACAGGTTGGTGTCAGTGATTCTCTCACCTTTCAGACTACCAACTCTTGTATTTTTCTGGCGACGACTAACTCTTTCTTACTCAAATCTTTTTTGAAGATGAACTAATAGTAACAAGTAATACAAGGAGGGTTGAGAATGTTTTTCTGAACAGAACATACAATCTACTAAGTCAAACTCAGAATGATGGTGAGTTACAGAATGTACATAATTACTTTAATTACAGTAGAAAATAAAATCAATGTTGTCATATACTTTGAAAAAAAGAAATACTGTACTAGGAAATTTAGAACTGTCAGTGATTTTTGTTCAGATAAGAATAAGAGGCTATTTTTCCTCACTGACGAAAGTTTATTCTTACGGCTATTTCTTGGATAAGTGAATTCTGATTTTGGCCTGGGTTTTACGTAGACTTATCTGCTTGGACTTCTCCTGGGTGTCACAGTAGGTAGGGATTACCAACTGGAGAATTTGATTCAGTGGGCTACAGTCCAAGAGATGACTAGGCTGTTCGTTCACCTGGTTGTGAAGTTGCGTTATGCTGTTCAGGTGCTGACGAGATATTGACTGCTTAAAGCTGTAGACTGCTCATATGTTGTAGTCTGATCAGGGTTGCTGACTTGTGATCACCGCTAGAGGGTTTGAGACGTAAGCACTAGTTCTCTCTGTAGCATAGAGCAACTAGGCGGTTTACTCGCAACAATTTACAGCAATCAAAATCCAGAAACTGGCTAGGATTCTGCAACTGGGCTGTGGAAGACAATACAGGCAATCAATCTTCTGTTTTATACAGATATATTTCCTACAGCCATTCTGGACGTTTCGTCTCAGAATGGTGCCTAATAATACATTTACCTGAAACCGTAACAGTCAGTCTTCCTTAAAAGCGACTGTCCGTTTGTTTACAAATTCCTGTATAGCGGTAGTCTCACAATCAGGTCAGGTCAGTCAGGTCAACCTTTGTTATAAGCAGACGCCTGGCCGTGTGCGTTCATGCGTGACTGCATTGGAGGAATGCTTCATTCACTCGTCCATTGAACAACATGGTTCTTCTCTCGTTCACAACAGCTTTCTTCATCACATTCCCAAAATACAATTAGAATGTAGTACTTTCCCATATCAGCCAGTACTTACATCATTATAATGCATCAATAACATTCATAATACATAAATGCAAAATAGCTATCAATCTAATGTAAAGAAATAAAACCAAAATATTGAGTATTTCACACTTTACATCCATTAACTAATCCCTTGATATTAGAGTTAGCTAATTAAGCGAATACTGAGAGTTTGCTTACCGCTCAGGACTTTATCCACAGCTTAAGAAATAGAACTTTAGTAGCGTTTACTCTCAATCACATATACTGTAGATATGAGGTAAGTTTATGCTTCTCTTCTATAAGCGTGCGTTGTCTTCGACGGTTAATCAGCAAGTGATCTTAAAACTCAGCATTCGTTCGCATGAAGTTAAAACATTTCCTGATTCCCACGCCAAGAGTTAATTATTTCCCGTCTCATGCTAAGACACGTAAAAGATTTATCGACGGTCTCCAGTTGACCACTGAACACGGAAATATGATACTCTGGGAACCACTGCGAAATCGACCAAGCTAATAAATCGTATAGACGTCCCTAAAGAAATCTCTTTAAGTGCCTTTGCAGAAGAAAATAAAATTTGGATCGAATGACAGGACTATTAGCGAAGACTTGAAAAACAGCTAAAGAAACGATCGCAGGTGCAAATATTTCCGTAGAGAAAACAGACAAAATGTGAAGGAAAAGAAAAGTAAGGAATTTAAACATAATCCAGACAAAACCTTCGAGCATTCTGTGACAGTTATAAACCACAGATATCATAACCTGGTCATTTTTTCCAGGTTCAAATAGTGGTGAAAATTGTGACATAATATTCGGAAATGCTCACCAACACTGTTACCGGCATTTTAAAAAATTGTTTTACTGGCTATAGCATAGCGTCTTCAATGTCCAGATGCCTTAACGACCGAGGGAAGTTAGCTACTCCAATGTGTCAAGCAAGTTAAGTAAAACTTCGATTAAAGAAATTCGATTAAACAATTAAGATTTTTTAAACCAATCCCACCCTTAGATTAAATATTAACCCACATTCAATAACCAAACTAAAGCAAAAGAATCTACAATTTTAGGATAACGGAAATATACCATACGCCCACTGTGGACATTTTCATTCATTCTGTACTGAGTATAATTGGCCAGGAGGATTGTGCCATAAGCAAACAGCGGCAATTTAAAATACGATCTAAAATTATAGACAGTACACATAATATTTTTCTTCATGAACTACTCCTACAGTGGTGATTAATTCCATGTTTGATACGTGGAATTGTTTTATCGTTTTTGGTTTTCATGTAAGTTAAGAGGTTGGGTATTTGCAAGTTTAACAAAAAATTTTTTTTATTTTTTAAGTATGGCTGTTTGTACATAGTTACGGAAGGAACTGAATGAAGATAAACAAAAATATAAAATTGAAACAACACAAAACAAAAATTTAGTTCAAATGTATCGGCCCTGAAAACAGGCCTACTGTCACAACTGCCTGGGAAATTGGCCCTGAATACTTTAAGAGTTAAATAAAAGAAACAAACAATCAAACAAAGGACAAACGACATAATAAGTTGTCATTTTATCATACATGAACTTAACACTAACGGCTTATTACGTTAATGAACCCAACATTGAAGAACAAGTTATTAAGCCTCTAATCCATAGACAATAGCGTCAACAATTCATGTCTTTGACTTTGAGCTGTGACGTTAACAAAATTTGTTGTAATTTGACAAAATTAACCATATTAATTTTTTTTAACAATATACCCAATTTTCTTAAGTAATATCTTTTTTTCCAGCAAAGCTGCAATATTTTTCATGTAAATAAATAAATAAAAGTAATTAACAGGTACTCGTTGGATATAAAGGATGACACCAGACAACAGAAAAGAAAATATAAGTGATAGGCTTACCGGGAATCGAACCTAGGACCAACCAAACGACGCCATCGCCTTGCTGTGACAGTACATCGTGAAAGGACGCTCAGCCAATTTTGTACCCCAAAAAAGTGCATTATTGGCCGAGGTCATTCTCATGACACTCACACAACTATGGTATATAGGACCCGTGGACGACCCAGACAGTTTAAAGACGCAATCACTAATATAACTTTCCTATCAGCAAGTATCGACTAAATAAAGGCCGAAATACTTGTGTAGAGTAATGTGTAGTGGAAGACGAATAACATAGAAGAGACGGGTGTCTATTTTTCATGGCGCATTCTTTGAGATGGTAACTAAATTGCGCCGTCTATCGAAATAACTCGCATTTCTTCCAAAAAACTTCATTGCGCGGAATTTAAAAAAAAAAAATTTATATATTAAATCAGTGAAGCCTCAATGCTCATCACAGATGAAGCTTCTTTGCTTTCGTGCCACTGTTTCCTTGTGTCCGTACTTCTGAAGCAAAATTGAAATAATTAAATGACCACTGGAGAATTGAGTGCCATCATCAGTGCACGCAGCAGAAATGGAACAGTATAATAATTTTCCGCCATATTTTGGCTGGTGACGTACTTGTTTAATTATACCAACGCCCACTGCTCTGTCATACTAACAACATTAGTAAGCCTTTGACCTTTGTCTGTGACGGTAAGTATCATGTCTGCGTTTGCTGAATGGTTGACGTGCAGATTTAATAAGTTAGTAAAAATCTATGACGACGACACATTGTCTACTATTCTTCATAGTGGGCACAGACGCACGCATGATCTTCAAAGAGAAAATGTTCATTGCGTGACGGTTCTGCATCGTCTGATGGTTTGTCTAGAGTTGAACATTACGTACCTCTAGATCAGTGATTCTTGAAGTTTTCGCAACAGTCCTTTATCATCGGCACACATGGATGGATTGGAAAGGTTGTTTGAGCGGTCTTTAGTGATCCACATTTAGTACTCTGTCGCAAAACCTAATGCTCTGGATTCAAGTTTATCGAAATCACAGGAATGGTAGTTATCTATAGCACATCAGTAATGACATCAAAAGTAGTCGCGCTTTAGTGACGTTCTCAATAAAGTTAGCAGGCAACATCAATCTTTTAGTCTGCATGATCATTGCAGTAAATAGGTAACTCTAGTCTCTTAGTTACACGCTTGGTAAAGTAAACAGGCGAGATTAACCCCTTAGTTACATGTTTGATACAGTTAACAGACAAAATTATTCTCATAGCTACAAGGTCAGCAGAGTTAAAAGGCAACGCCAGTCTCTAGTTGCCTCTTCAATACAGTCAACAGCCAACATGCTCACAGTAGTAATTAAGTAACGTTATTCTCTTAGTTGTATTCCCAATACAGTCAACAGGCAATATCAATGGTATTAGTTACAGTCTCAGTTACTGTCAACAGGCAACTTCAGTCTCCTAGTTGCTTTCTCGTTACAGGCAACTTCAGTCTCCTGGTTGATTTCTCGTTACAGGCAACAACAGTTTTTGGTTAATGCTTTTTGCAGCCAACAGGCAAAATTTGTCTTTTCTTTCTCATTACAGTCTACAAGCAACATTAAGCGAATCTATTTCGAACTCTCCTGTTCTCTACATTTCCATCTGCTCAGGGGTGGAGGATCTACTATGAAGCTGATGAAGTTTGAGCTTCAGGGCCCCCAAGACTTTTTGTTGCTTTTCTGTTTATGAAGTTTCCAGTTTTCTATTTAATACGTTTTCCCCATCCCCCATATCGTACAGATAGGTTGAGAGTTATTTTTCGCCCGTCTGAGTAGAGTGGATGGTGGTAGATGCTGATGCGTGAGAAAAAGGTGTGAGAAATAGATTTCACGGTTGATAGTTTAAGGAACAAAGTATGTCTTTGGAATGAGTAAGTTTCTCTATTCCAGCCTATCTATACTACTATAATTTAGTACAAGACAATCTTGCCCTCCTCATACAGATAAATATAAGTTTAACTACACACACACACAGCTATGTGACAACAAGACACACAAACGTGAAAAACTACGGTTAATTGGGTATGGGTCTGACCAACACACAAAGGTAAGTTTTCTTTGTTGTTTATTATCATTAAACTTGACAACATCAAATATCTAAAGAAAGATCAAATGAAAAAAACAGATTTACATACATATGAAATAGCAGAATAAATGTGCCCTCCCCTATTGAGAAAAGAACCCAAAAAGTTAATAACCCAAAGGTCAAAGGTTAGCACTATGTTACAGATTAGACAGTAGAGAAAAACAAAGTTCCTACTAAATGCTACCCAGTAAAGTTAACAAGTTAAGCAAAATCTGATGTTGGTAAAGTTCCTGTAACCAAGAAAATTATTTACTCTCTCTCTCTCTGTCATATAGTGGCCCACTCAATCACGCTTACCTACTCTTGGTGATATCCCTTGGAAATACAATTATCCTGATATATATATATATATATATATATATATATATATATATATATATTATATATATATATATATATATATATATATATATATATATATATATATATATATATATATATATATATATATATATATATATATATATATATACTTTCCAGGTTTACTTTCCAAATTGGCGCCAGTCCATCCTCTTAACAAATCAAGACTATAGAGGTGGACGCCAAATCTGGTGTTTTAATTTTTCCTGGATGAACAAAATGTCACCGCGAATAGTTAGTGTAGCAAACTTGTCCTCTGTATGACCAGTTAAGAAAGATATACTAGCCCAATGACTCAACACTAAACTCAAAGCTATATGGAGCTAAAGAGGAACTTCAAACAACAGTCGAATTCATCATGAGAACTCGTCTGACGGTGTAAACATCAAAGATGCGATCGCAAGAAGAAGAAGTGTAGCAAACCGTGCTCTTGAGGTTCACAGTTTAAAAAAAGAGGAAAATACTTCCAGTATTGGAAACATCTGGTTGCAAAAAATGTTACAAATGATGATGAAGATAATCCTATCGGCTGGCTCTATGGTGAGTGCCGATTCTGAAACAGCGTAACTTTCTGGATAAATCCACTTGAATACGACGACTGTCAGAAGTCGGGGATAATGTTATTTTATCCACAACCCAGTGGGCTGATAAAATTGAAAAAATATTGCTGGGTTTTGTAAGTCCAGTTAATTTACAAGTTAAAATGTTTCTCATGCATCGTTGGCTCACAAATGAAATTGGTGACGCACAAGCCAAGGAAAAGACAACATTAATCAATCAGTAAATGAAGAAAAAGCCCAAAATAGACCGCTGGACGCCCTTGATCAGATCTGCTAGGAATAAAAGAAACATTTATGGGAAAATGCTACTATTCTATATAGCTACATATATGCACACGGACGGGGACAAGACGATCTCTTATCCACTCCGTCAGTCCTGATTAAAGTTAACCGGCACAGGTGTTTTCCTTTATGCCTAAACTATCGCACGTCGCCAACGCTGAGATTTCAGGTTGGATGAAGGTATGCAACCCTCCCCGCCCTTTGCTCGCGCTTTAACGATCAGCGTACAATGTCAATTATTATTCAATTATCCATACGCGCACTTACATAAATATCGCATGTCGTTAATAGCTATTAAATTGTCGGCGTCTGTTGGTCATCGTATGGTATAAATAATAGTCACTTATAATAAATACGCACAATGAAATAAAACGTGAATTCTTTTCTGTCACTATCACTCGCGCCTAGCATATACGTCAGTCAACTAAAACCGTCTCTACTTGTGTGAGAAAGCGAGTGGTGAAAATTAACATTATAACTGAACCTCTGGCACAAAATAGCTACGCGTTATTTATTTCACTAGTTCTAACAGCTAGAAAATCCAAGTGAATTATAATGGAAAAATCTTAACACTTTAACACGTAACACTAATTTCTATTACCAGAAATTCAGAATGACAATCCCCACGAATGCTATTAAACACATCTTCCACAATGGTTCTAGACTACGTGCTTAGACTATCCAAAAATTCTGAGTGACAACTGATAGCAGGTTTAAGAAGACGCAGTTTATATATTATTGTTTCTCTGATCTATAGATGATGTTACTTTTAACATTACCATGCGTATCGGGAAAATCATGAACATTTTTCCCCAGAAAAGAGGCTTTTACGGTCGCTCTGTCGGGCGTTGCTAATCGACATCAGAAGAATTCTCACGTCTAACGGGTCTCTCGAAGATTTTTGCCCCTTGCCTCGACATCGCTTGGGAAAATCCTGGCTACCTTGAGTACGAACTTCAAAGGGTCTTTGGTTCTTCACGTGCGGTCTGTCAGGTATCGTGTGATTGACCGATAAGCTCGCGTGAGGAGACCAGGTAAACAACTCTAATTTGCTATCTGTTAAGACTGACAGGTCATGCAGTTTGTAAACTATAAGTTAGCTCGTGTTAACAGAAAAAGAGGTAGGACTAAAAGTGAGTAAACACAGACTGTAAATGCATGGTTTTGCTAGCAAATCATAGAACGCTAACGGGATTATAACGGCTGTCAGATTAATGTAGGCTATATTTCCCATATACATCACACCCCAGCACCAATGAGTGTTTGTGTGTTGATAAAACAGGCCCTCCAAGAGTTCAAGCTTCAGGTCCCCAAAATGTAGATTCGCCACTGCATCTGCGATCCCTGACCAGGCAGTTTCAACTCTGAACAAACAGCTGCCATCGTGACCACAAATGTTCCTTCTGACAAAACACTTTACGCGATTTCCGATCTGACCAAACAGTTTTACATTCTGACAAGCTCACAAAATTAATGATTAGATAAGCCGTTTGTGCGCGCTTTTATATTTTATTTATTTATTATTTTGTTTTAAATCTTTACAGTAAAACCCCACATTTCATAACATAAACTAATCATGTATGAACAATCGCTCCGGCAAATTGAAGACTCTCTCACATTTTTGCTGCATCCCAGCAATTTAGACTGGACTTTCCGTTCGCGCGAGTAGTTCCAAATTTGGCACCCAAAGGCGAAGCACGATCTAAATAAAATACGTCAATCGGAGTCAAAGGTTAATGACCACAATAACAGAGCATTATGTATTGTTAAAGCGAAGCATAGAAGGCGAAAGACTGTTCTGGAGCATCTAGGATACTTTTCAACAATATATTCATTGATATTTATTGACAATTTCTACCTGTTCTTATATTTTATACATAATTTCCGATAGTAAATCACAAATATTTTTATTTCTGTATTCTCTATATTTTCCACATTTAAATTCTCTAAAGTCTGTGTTAATATAAGTATATATCACTTTTTAATCAATTTACAATTTCTTGTATTTCTTTTTCTTTCTTTCTGTCTTTTTTATTTCGCACTTTCTTTATTTTCTTTCTTTCTTTCTTTCTTCAGCTTTTCAAGCCCTTAACTTTTTTTCCCACACCCACTTCCCTTTGTTTATATCCTGAATGTTCTCTTGTCAACTGACAGTTCTTTTATCTTCCACGTTTATGACTTTGCAATCAGTCCACTAATCCGCTTACAGCTCCTATCACGTCCACTTATTTGCAATCAGTTAACTAATCTTCTTCTACATCTAGCCCCATGAATCTGCTCTTTTTCATCATTGCATATAAATTCATATTCTTAATTTACGTGTAGTTAAAATAATAATAATAAATAGTGTTACAAAAGGATGCACTAATATTTGTGTCTGAAACTTGTCTTCGTATGAAAATAGCTAAAGGATTGGAGCGTTGTGTAAGAGCGGAATAATAACGCTAACTACGCCTACCTTTCTCGCCTCCACTGATGCTAATGACATTCAGTGGTGATCTGTATCTGCACAGCTGGTGTATGTCCCTGTTTTAACATTATTTTGGTATTTAATTGGTTTATTAAACTTAAACAAAATAGATAAGATTTGTAACAGGCACAGACACGTCTGCTTTCTCTCGTGCACGCCAAAACAAGGGGGTCTCACTCTTCCTAAAACACTAAATACCTATTTTTGAAATATTGGGCTGGAAACTACACTTGGTATAAATATATTTAACTGGCAAATAGTCAGATTATTTACTTCGCAAAATTGTGTTATTGTGCAATATCTAAAAGCGTCTAAGTTCCAGATCCACCCAGTAATTGTGCAGTAAACGTTTTAAATACTCACTTTATTTCGTGTTTTATAGGCTGCATCCTGAGAATAATTTGTAACGGCTGAAAATATTTTGTTTCTTTGTTTCCGTTATTAAACACAGTGCACAGGATTCCAACTTTTTGAAGGTCATATAATCTAATTTCATATTTCATATGTTCTATAATCATCATCTTGTCTAGATGTTATTATTATGATTGACTAACTTATTAAGATATTTGAAAGGTAATGGATGGGGTGCAAGCACTAAGACAATGCTCACTTTTTATAAATCTTTTATTAGAGGAAAAATAGATTATGGAAGTATAATATATGACTCTGCTGCACACCAGTAACAAGATTAAATTAGGCAGAATTCAGCATCAGGCTTTATGTACAATAGCAGGTGCAATCAGATCAACATCAATGGGAGCTATAGAGGTGGCTTTAGGAATTCTACCCTTAGAATTACGGAGAAAGGAGTTAAGACTAAATTACATGAACAGAGTTATGTTAGATAAGTCTCACCCAGCACATACAGCTTTTACCAGATGCCAACAAACTCAGGCCAATCCAATGAATACCACTAGATACCCTACAGGATGGAAGTGTATGGAGGAAATTGTCCATCTGAGTACATTAATTACATCAATTAATAACAGTTGTGAATACAAGCCAGTGATTCCACCCTGGGAGATCAAGAAACCAGACACGGACTATCACCTAGCAGAAATACTTAAGAAAACAAATAATATAGAAAATATTAAAAACACAGCCAATAAATATATACAACAAAAATCAAAAGACAGCATTACTGTATACACAGATGGATCAAAGGGAGAGGATGGCAAATTGGGGATAGGAATATATATTCCAATATGGAAAATGGCAAAAGAATATAGCATCACGGAAAATACGAGGGACGGTCAAAAAGTAATGCCTCGTAATTTTTAATTTCATCCAATAGGCAAGAAAACAGATAAAATTCACATTGAAATGTAGCCCCAAATCTGAACTTCAAAAATTTATTTCTCAATGTAGTCTCCGTTATTTGTTACAGTTTTTGTCCATCTTCTCACAAGGGCATGTATCCCCGCACGGTAAAAATGTGTGTCCTTTTTCCTAAACCACTGGCGTACGGCGCGTTTAAGGGTCTCGGTGTCCTCAAAGTGATGTCCGCGAAAATCTTCCTTCAGTGGTCCAAACAGATGGAAGTCAGAAGGTGCAAGATCGGGACTGTAAGGGGGATGTGGTAATAATGTCCAGCCAAATTCTGCAATCGCATCAATGGTGCGTTTAGCGGTGTGTGGCGTGGCATTATCGTGCAACAGTAGTGCAGTTCTCTGATCTTTTAATGGGTAAAGTCGCCAAACATGACCTCTAAGCTTCTTCAAAGTTTCAATGTAACGGTCTGCATTCACCGTGTTTCCCTGTTCCAAGAAGTCGAGAAGAATCACACCCTTCTCATCCCAAAACACGGAGGCCATAACTTTCCCTACAGATGGTGAACTTTTGAACTTCTTTCTTGTCGGCAACGTTGTTTTAACCGAACGTCTTTGGCAGCCATTTTAAACTGTTACAGTGGTGCCACCTGTTACTGAAACAGGTTGGTAATGCTATACAGTGCAGAAGAGTGTTTGAGGAATTCTGCTAAATTTACAAATTGCACACCGATGCAGTATTTACATACATAAAAAATAGGAGGCATTACTTTTTGACCTTCCCTCGTACATCCATTTGCATTGCAGAGATGGTGGCAATACTAAAAGCACTAGAAATATTCTCTAATAACCCTCCCAAAAAATTAACTGTTTTAACTGACTCTCTTTCAACAATTAAAGCACTTAGAAACTTACGAGAATGTACTGGACCTGATATAGCAGAGGAGATATTTCTGGCTACTACAGTAAACGTTTTAAATACTCACTTTATTTCATGACAACAAGACAACAGGAGGCTGAGACGCTTGGGAGTCATAACCCAAGTGGGCCCGCCCCCCTTAGAGTGTAAAGGAGTACATCGGGCCGAAACACTTGTCGGACGGGGGGACTCCTTCTGATGACCAGATTGCTTCCTGTTGTATCGCTCTGTAAAGAGTCTCCTATCATGTTCCAGAGGATGTTCAGTCTTAATTGCTTGGATACCTTCACATGTTGGCATAGATGGAAATGAAAAGGCAGATAAAGAAGCCAAGAAAGGTAGATCTGATAAAAATCTAATAAATGTGGGGACGAGTAAATCAGAGATTAAGAGCTTAATTAAAGATTTAATAACAGATGAATGGAAAGCAGAGTGGGATAAAAATCTGAAAGGAAGACATGCATATAAGATATTCAAGGCTCCAACAAGAAAATGTCATATATCTAGGGAATTGAAAATTCCCAGTAATAAGAAACTTCTCAGACTGCAGCTGGGAAAAGGCTATTTCAGAATAGAAGAACCTTACTGTGCAGGATGTCTTCAAGACAATAATATTGAACATTTCTTGTTAAAATGTAAGAGGTATGAACAAATGAGAATACCAATATTAGATTATTTGCAAGCATCCAACTTACCTATAAATATAGAAGAGTTGTCAAGAATAGACAGACCTAGGGAACTGCATAATATAGTCAAACAATATTTAACACGAACAAATGTTAATATATAGTGGCTGGGAATGTGAAGGTCTGATGCTGTTCTTACAATGCATATGACATTTAATCCGCATATCTTATTTTTTTTTTAAAACTATTATTATTTTTTTTTAAATGTTATATACGGTTATAAAGTGTTTCTTCCACTTTAATTTTTCTGACGACTATTTTTATTTATTTATTATATTTTTTTTAGCAGGATAAACAGGTGTAGAACAGAAAGGGGGCGTAATCTTGTTTTTGACTTGTTGCGACTAAAAAATGTATTGCCTATATTTCGTGTGCGGGGTGCGAGAATGTGAGTGTTTATGTATGCGCGTATTGGATATATGTTTTACCGTGGGGGACTGCGCGCAACTGGTTAGCTGCTTCATTGTGGAATACAGGTTGCTACAGAAAAGACCACAGCGAAATTAAATGATGTGCCTGGGTGCAGACTTTCTATAAATTGTTATATTCAGTCGTGCAGGGCCTCCCAGATCTGGGGCAGAGTTGCGTCTCGGCTCCGTTGACACACACTGGTGCAGCCACCTCACTACACTATTAGATTAAGGTTCCCATAATGTTTTGTTTAAAAACCGGGACATTTCCAAATTTTTACCTAAAAAACCCGGGACATTTTGTAAAAAAACGGGACATGTTAAAAATTAAGGTAAAGCACAAATAAATCTATTATATATTATATGTTGCACTTAAAATAAGATACTGGTATAAAAATACACACATTAACTAACACAACTTCCACTTTAAAAAAGAATTCTAAATTACAAACATACTTAATTAGAAAAATCGCACCTTTAAAAAATACACAATAGTCAAGTTTATATTTCAGATTCATCAGAATATTTATCAGATTTATGGGCCTGTTCAAGAAGTTTTTTTTTCTTCTGATATTTGGACATAGAACTCAGCACAAGAGAAATCCTTAAAATGGGTCTTTATAATAGTTAAAGCTTTCACTGTCTCAATTTTAAGTCTGTTTTTTTTTTTTTTTTTTTTGTCTGTCCACAGCGCATTTATTAATGAAAAAACACGTTCAACAGCTGCATTGGATCCTGGTAGTGCCAAACAAAAACTAACTAGGCATTTCAGGTTCTCAGCATTTATATCCTGCTTTGTAAAATGAGCGAACATCTCACACCATTTTTCACTGACACCTTTGTGCAGTCCATGTACTTAAAACTGTGGTTATGCACCGCCGTGTGATAAGCGAAGGTTGCTTCCTGTGCTGCCAATGATAACTGTTTTTCCATTTCCTTTTCACTCTGGGTTTTCGCATTTAAGAAATGACTTATACTGCTGTTGGAAGCCTTACTTTCAACAGCACCTTTATGTTTTTTCGTTGTCACGTGGTTGACTACGTCTGACCGACCACCATGTGAAATGCAAAATTTAGAGCTGCATAAAGTACATTCCACATTTTCATCTACACCTTTAATGAAGGGAAATTCTCTTGTAATGTTATCATTTATACTGCACTTACGTTTCGGCATTATGCGGAAGACAAACGATAAAAATACTGTATAATAATGCTAATACGCATTAAATCATTTGGTAGATGCTCACTGAACACTGTTTTGGTCGACTTTCGAATTTTTGTTCGAGATTCAAACCGAGGGTCCACTGTAACCGGAAATTGATAAATTAACACTACTAAAACACGAAATAAAAGCCGTTACCCAAAGATTTTTTTTTTTCAGGAAGGACCCTTAAAAAGCGGGACATTTGGAATAAATTCGGGACACCGGGACATTTTATCAAAAAACGGGACTGTCCCGGGAAAAACGGGACGAATGGGAACCCTATATTAGATGGACTTGAGGTATAGCATACATAAAGGCGTGAGGTGGCAGGGAAGCAAACCCGTAAAAATTTCTTGTTGAAATCGGATGTGTCGGGCCGAAAGGCGCAGAAATCGCAGCCTAGCTGTAAACTACGACACAACGTATTTACCGCTCAAAACTAACGGCCAGCATTGTAAGAAAGATACGGCTGGGAGCGAACGCAAACAACAACATATTCAGTCGTGTCCGTTGATGCTTAGGAAGCAAAAAAAGAGTGAAGTATTTCTTCATGTTTTCTTCTCTTCTTAGACAATTAATCACGGACTGACAAAGCAATAGTCACGATCAAGCATCGTGGCGTCTTGTAGGGCAGTAAAAAAAAACTCTCAACTTTGCTCTGTCGGTGGCCTTCCGTCCTGCGGTGCCCCAGCTCCGGGTCATGCTTTTTATCTCGGCCTCCATAGTTCTCCGTCAAGTTGTGTATGGTCCGTCTCTCTTCCGCCATCCGAGTCCATAGCATAGCAGTTCTGATGATGGTGTCGCGTTCTCTTCAAAGAGATATCATTAACCAAATTCCAGCGCATATTCGCTATAACGGCGTGGTTATCTTGTTGATTGCTCTCAGTGAGTGTTGCTGTACATTGTGTAACTAAGGCAGTACTTGTCTATATGGATAGCCTATTGATTGTTGTCAAGAAGGTCTCCAGAAATTGGCTCGTAAGAAAGAAAGAAACCTATTCGAGATAACGACAAGAAGAAAAGAAGGCGAATACTCTCCACTAGATAGTGTTTTCTAATAAATTATAGAAAGTTTTCTATTTCCCTACAACCTTAGCTTCTGCCCTCGGATCTCGATAAAGAAAGAGCCCACAACCTCCGCTAAATTAAGGATTTTACCTATTTGCAAATACTAAACACAGACAGCAGGAGTTATACGTTAACGAACTAGGTAATGATCAACGTCGCTATACCGTTTATTAGTTAAATACATACATATGTATAAAGTCGACAGTAATATAGGGAAAAATATCAGCGGAGGGCTGTCACCTCGGGGGCGCATTCCCATAGTCAGTTATTTATGACTGAAGGGGCTATAATAATATACTCATATAGGGTTAGTAGAAAATGAAAAGGATTATGGTGAAAGACAATTCACACACATAGATAAAAGGTAAAAATGTAGTTAATTAAATATGAAAGTGAATCTAAAATACCTTAGTACGCACGCTAGATACACTGCCTCTGTATCTCGAAACTGCCACGAGAAAATAATTCACAATTAGGGATCTCCTGACATTGAAAGCAGACACTCCCCCCTCCCCTCAATTCGCTTGGAAAAAGGCATAGTAATCGACCAGCCTGTTAGCCAGGGTTACAATAGAAAGTAAATGTCATAGAGACGTAACAGATCCCATATGTAAAATGATGCAAGGTGAATATTGTCGCGTTTCAAATCAACAGTTGGAAGATTTTTACCAAAATAAATACGTAAATACATAAATAAAGGTAATTAACGGGCAATCGTTCCACATAAAATGTAACACCAGACAACAGAAAAGAAAATATAAGTGTTAAGTTTACCAGGAATCGAACCTAGGACCAACCAAACGGCGCTATCACCTTTCTGTGAAAGTACATCGTGAAAGAACGCTCAGCCAATTTTGCACCCCATATTTTTTCCGTAATATATTCTCGGATTGGACAGGGACGTTGTTACCTATCACTTTGCTCACAGGCTGGTAATTCATCGCTGTGCGCAATGGAGCAGAACGCAAATACGCTCCGATTGTAAAAGCGTGCGAGTTGTGGTATGTGTGTGACACAGGTATTTAGTGTATGACGTGGACCGGGTCTTCTGCGGGGGGAACGAAGGTGATCGTTAGGACAGTTGTGTCTGGCTGGTGGTTTTTCGAAGTGTATGGATTTTTATGTGAGAGCGACAGACCAGTGTTTATTGTTATAAAATATTTCAGAGTCAGGATAATTGACTCAATTCATTAAGAATGTGTGCCTGATTATGTGTGGCTTAAGGAGATGGACAGTAAGTGATTTGAATCAATACGGATTTGTAAAGCATGAAGGCGTTGTAGACGATACATAGACATTCTGACTTTAAACCGGCACAACGACATTATTGCTTATGGCTGCTACTGATCACATTTATATTACTAGTGTAACGTCATATCATCATATGCTCTCAAAAGAAGTGAAGTACACTTATGTTGTATTGTGACATATTAAATGTGATAAAACGTACAACAAGCTGTTGATCAAGATCATTCAAGTTGGCCATTCCGTACGTTACTGTTGAGACTGTTGTCTATTATATCAAAATATCTTACAAGACCAGTGCAGCACATTAATATACTCGTTACCCAATAGCCTTCAATAAGTATAAGGTAACAGACGTATACCACGGAGGAACCATGGAGTGAATAAATGTAACAGTTAGCCAGAGGTAAATCGATTTTCATCTTATACTCCCGGCGTGAACATTAGATGCATAGATCAGCGCTAGTAATAATTTCAATACTGAAAAAACAAACCAAAAAAACGTTAAAATGCTAGGAGTAAACTCCAGTGCTTGTAATGATTTAAATTATAAATTTAATTCCAAGTGCTAAAGATAAAGTATAATTCTAGTAGGAATCAGAATAGAAATTCAGCCCTGGAGATTTACAATCACGCCAGTGGGTCTCATGTGGTCATACTTCGAGCTGTCAAACAATCTTTTTGGTATAATCTTTTGCTCTGAAGCAAGATCATAGAAATCCTTAAAATAACTATCTGGATATAACATCCACATGTATGATTGCTGGGAGATGATAAAGTCATAACACAAGTTGTCTGAATCAAGCACCTAACTACAACGATAGACAGAAAACGCACCTACCGCACAAAAATGCATGCGATATTAAACCTTACAGCTAATTCTAAGCGACTGAAATTCAACTTCGTGACAGAATTCATTACATAATTCCTTACAAAATTCACTACCACATTATAAATCTCCTCCTGTTAATGATAGTATTCTCATAATGATCTGAAGGACTGTCTCATATTTTTGGTTAAATGTACTGTCATTTACTTGTCTTAACTTGTTTACCTTTGAGTAACTTTTATAAACGTTTACCATTCGTTTAACTCAATTGTTTCTTGAATAAATAGTCCACATTTTAGATTTTGAAAGATACAACTAAAATTGTATAACTCATCTCATCAGAGTCACGTCCTTCATTTGTTTGTTCCTGACATAACAACCAGGCGTAAGATTTTGAACATATTTCTATTGTCTTTAGTTCTGTGGATAGCGGCGGGGGACAAAAACCTTGCTTTATTATTCAAATCTCTTCAAGCTAATAGCAGTTGCATTTCGTTTAGCCCTCAGTAGTCTTACTCTCATGAGATACTCTTCGATCCACGAGCTAAAATCTACTGTTAGGGATATTTCTGGATAAAACTGCAGAATTTCTGGGCATTCTTTCAATCTATCATCCTATTTAACTTACACGCAACAGTAAGCATTTCTTGGCTGGTAAGGGTATTACCATTTATGTGGTTAAAATAAAACAGGGCCACTGTAATTATCCTCAAATATTCTGCTTGATTAAATATTTGTTTGACTTCGTGCTGCGAAATGTGTAATTACATACCAGAACAGCACTAAATAGAAGTAGTTAACTTGCCTAGACGAACAAAACAAAAAAGATCAACACATTAACAAGGTAATTTGACACTGGTCGCAAGATGCTTATTATTCCGCCCCCTACTCAACATCCGTTTCTTTTAGCTATTATCAAACGAAAATGAGTTTCAGAGAAAAATATTAGTACATCCTTTTGTAACATTGTATTTATAATAATTATTATTATTATTATTGGCAATTTTCCTAATACTCGTGCTTTTTTGCTCCGCACAGAATATGTTTAGTTATGTGTTGTTTCATAGCATTTGCTCCGCACAGAATATGTTTAGTTATGTGTTGTTTCATAGCATTTGCTCCGCACAGAATATGTTTAGTTATGTGTTGTTTCGGGTTAGGGTTAGGATTAGGGTTGGGGTTAGGGTTAACCCTAACCTAGGGTTCCCATTCGTCCCGTTTTTCCCGGGACAGTCCCGTTTTTTGATAAAATGTCCCGGTGTCCCGAATTTATTCCAAATGTCCCGCTTTTTAAGGGTCCTTCCTGAAAAAAAAATCTTTGGGTAACGGATTTTATTCCGTGTTTTAGTAGTGTTACTTTATCAATTTCCGGTTACAGTGGACCCTCGGTTTGAATCTCGAACAAAAATTCGAAAGTCGACCAAAACAGTGTTCAGTGAGCATCTACCAAATGATTTAATGCGTATTAGCATTATTATACAGTATTTTTATCGTTTTTCATCCGCACAATGCCGAAACGTAAGTGCAGTATAAACGATAACATTACAAGAGAATTTCCCTTCATTAAATGTGTAGATGAAAATGTGGAATGTACTTTATGCAGCTCTAAATTTTGCATTTCACATGGTGGTCGGTCAGACGTAGTCAGCCATGTGAAAACGAAAAAAACATAAAGGTGCTGTTGAAAGTAAGGCTTCCAACAGCAGTATAAGTCATTTCTTAAATGCGAAAACCCAGAGTGAAAAGGAAATGGAAAAACAGTTATCATTGGCAGCACAGGAAGCAACCTTCGCTTATCACACGGCGGTGTATAACTACAGGAAGGCAGAAAAGTTTCTTACCACAACTGTGAGAAATCAGTTGCAAGAATTAGAAAAAGAAGGACACATAACAGTTGAAAAGTTTCAAAGCTATGCAGTAGATTTCTATGACGCCTGCATTGAATATATTCAGGACTGGTGTACACCATTTCTTACGCCTCTTCAGTCTATGGATTGGATCAATTTGAAGGGAAAGGAGTCTGTGACTTGGAAGAACATCCAAGAAAGCTTCATATTCATGAAGACAGTGTCACCAAATTTTACTGTGAATGAAGAGGACTTATTTGATGAGTTTGCATGTGTGAAAAAATATTGTGAAAGCAAATTTGATGTGTGGAGTGAACTGAAGGATCAAAGTGTCAGTGAAAAATGGTGTGAGATGTTCGCTCATTCTACAAAGCAGGATATAAATGCTGAGAACCTGAAATGCCTAGTTAGTTTTTGTTTGGCACTGCCAGGATCCAATGGAGCTGTTGAACGTGTTTTTTTCATTAATAAATGCGCTTTGGACAGACGAAAAAAACAGACTTAAAATTGAGACAGTGAAAGCTTTAACCATTATAAAGACCAATTTTAAGGATTTCTCTTGTGCCGAGTTCTATGTCCAAATATCAGAAGAAAAAAAACTTCTTGAACAGGCCCATAAATCTGATAATATTCTGATGAATATGAAATATAAACTTGACTATTGTGTATATTTTAAAGGTGCGATTTTCCTAATTAAGTATGTTTGTAATTTAGAATTCTTTTTTAAAGTGGAAGTTGTGTTAGTTAATGTGTGTATTTTTATACCAGTATCTTATTTTAAGTGCAACATATAATATATAATAGATTTATTTGTGCTTTACCTTAGTTTTTAACATGTCCCGTTTTTTTACAAAATGTCCCGGGTTTTTTAGGTAAAAATTTGGAAATGTCCCGGTTTTTAAACAAAACATTATGGGAACCCTACCCTAACCCCAACTCTAATCCTAACTGTAAATGCTGCGAAACAACACATAACTAAACATATTCTGTGCGGAGCAAGAAAGCACGAGTAATAGGAAATTACCTAAATGACAATACCTAAATTATTATTATTATTACAAGTAAATTAATCAAATGAATTTTTACCCACCAATGATATTAAGTTTTTAAAAAATTACACCTTACTTGATTTTACGACCGTAAAGTTTTATGGTTGAAAGCTTGTGACGAAGCAGTTCCTTCTCAACTGACAAAATGGCGAGGTTTGTTGGTCTTTCTTGTGACAACTAAAATAAAATTAGATCAAATATTTTGGACATATAAAGACATAAACATTATTGAAAGCCATTTTAGAAGGAATCCATGAGTAGTTCCAGGTGGTCTCTGATGAGACAAAGTAAGAATAGGATTTCTGCTCTGTTTTTACAGGCGTGTCGTACAGGGCGACAAATATAAGGTTGGGCAGCCTCATGATGTAAAACAAACAGCCGTAGCAATCATAAATGCAAGAGCATGTGCTTACTTGGTGCAGGTTTCTTGCAAAGTGACCGGCTTCAATGGTGCCTCCATGCTCCGTACGGAGTGAAAAGAAAAATAATGATTATAGAAGGGAAAATTTAATGGCAAAAAGGTCAAGAGGGGGGACAATGCTATAAAGGGGGGAGATAATATCAGAAGATAGGAAGGGATCTATCAGTGTACCATGAAGGACAAGAGACAGAAGACATTTGAGATCCACTGAAGCTCCTCATCGATGCGGAAATGGCAGTTGTTATGATCTTGGGACATCGTAGATTTCAGGTGCTGTAAGTCAGTTTCATCTTGCTGAAAGAAAGTTCAATGGATGGGTATGAAAAAAAAATCGAAAAAAGGTGATTCGTCTTACGAGGACAAAAGATAAAGAAAGTAGTCTACGTTACGGCCACAAGGCCTTCGGCAGGAAAAGAAAGAAAGTGAAGGCTAGATAGGAGACATAAGAACTTAAAGAAATATAAAAATAAAACCTAGGTACTTCCCTGAAAGAAAGTTCACATTAAGTAGCAGATACAGGCAGAGTCAAATAATTTGGCTGAGCGAGTGCGGATCGAAATGGGAAGGCAAACCCGGTCCCTAAAAAATGCCGTGCAGAAGTCGGATGTGTCGACCGAAAGGTGCAGATATCACAGCTTAGGCGCAAACAGACACAACGCAACCACCGTCCTTTTCAGGGCGAACGAGAAAAAAAAAAGTAATTTGAAGAACAATGATCAATGCTTGATATGCTTCCGAAGACGTTGAGGCAATATACAAGTATGTAAGAAGCCTCTAGGGAGATAAACCCAGATCTTCTACCAATTATTTTACTCGTTTCGGAGAACTAGTAATATTACTGTAATTTCCAAACGTTCCCCGTGTATTTCGCTAGGGGTCATTCTGGAGACATAGAAAAAAATGGGACCATTGCTTCCTCGGGCATGTCATAAGTGCAACTTATACGAGGTTGTGTTGGGGGGGGGGGGGGGTGTTGTTGTTGTTCTGGGTGAACCTCATCATGCGAAACAAATTGCGACCGAAACCAATTCTGCAAGAGCATATTAATGCTTTGCCATAGGCTTCTTGCAAGGGCGCCAGCTGCTAATATGGATTGTTGCTCTATAACGATTAAACAGGAAATTATGATAATGAATCTATTAAAAAGTTCGGGTCCATTAAAGTCATTTGGAAAACTAAGTGCTGGACTAGCACTTCACGTGTGATACATCTAGCGTTGAATGTTCGTAGTTCTGGGTGCTCCTTAGCTGTATAGTCTTCAATGATAGGAAACTCGGTTTACATAGTTTCAATAGTTGGTAATCTGGTTGTCGGAGAAGGTATTTCGTCAGACAGATTTTTCGGCCCTTTTGTAAGGGACATCATGAAATTATACTTCCCTTTCATATCGCCAGCCACTATTGGCTCTTTTATATGACAGTTGAATGGGGAAAAAAAAAAAGAAACAAAACAACACACACAAATAGTAATACGTCTTACAAGGAGAAGGAGAAGAAAAACCTACGTTGCGGCCACAAGGCCTTCGTCAGGGACAGACAAACAAGAGACAGGAGGGAAAGAAAATGAGAATTAAGTAGAGAACATGAAACTATAAAAATAAGAGAAAAAAACTCCCTTGTGTCCAGTCACATGTGAAGCAAGATGGCTGTCACTCTTTTATATGAGGCAAGAAAAGATTATGCTTCCCTTTTTTATCGGCAGCTGCTAATGGCTCTTTTATAACGTGCAAGATAAGAATATGCTGCCCTTTCGTATCGGCAGCCGCTGTTGGCTCTTTTATATGAAGCAAAAAAAAAAAAAAAAAGATTATGCTTCCTTTTCGCATCAGAAGCTGCTAATGGCAATTTCGGGGTGAACGTGTTGTTATACTAAAACAGTTAAGATATACTACTTGTGAAGGTGACGACTGTAATAGCCAAAGGATAATCACGCTGCATAAAAGGGAAAAGTAATTTTTGCAACAATTTCTTTTTTACAGTTGAACTAAGACAGTTCTTCTGCGTTTTACAATTGTGACTCACTTTCCTTTGTCACAATTGTCCAGTTAAAAAAAAAACATGGACAATTGTGACAAAGGAAAGTGAGTCATGGGCAGTATATAAACAAGCAAGAAAACCCCTGGAGGTCACAGGGATGTAGTTTTACAGAAGAATGTTAAGTTTTGTGAGTTTTATTCAGTTACCTTACTCTTTTTGATCAAGCCGTTTCAATGGTAATTCAATTTTTCATTGCCACCCATACCTTGAAGCGAACTGATGACAGAAGGTAAATTGTATCACAGAAGTACTTAAACAGTTAGCCATTTACTATCAAGGTGAACATACTATTCAAATATCCAGATTTTCCTAGTGACCTGTCCTGGTAACAAATTCCCTTCAACTTGCCATCTTTTCATGGTGCATTTTCAGAAAATAACGTCGCAAGCCAACACAAGTAAAGAGAAGAAATTAAATTCCGTGCCCACTGAAATATCACGCATTTCTTTTCATTTTTTCATGGTTGGTGTTTCAGAAATATTCATGCTTGATTTTTTAAAACAACATTTCTGGAATTTTCCGCATTTAAATTAAACAAAGTTCATCGCGCAATGATCTCTATCTTATATTTATCTATTTAGACTTTAATATGAAACAAATATAAAGGTATGTTATCAGGCACTCGCAGGAAATAAAGAAGTAGAACACCAGACAACAGAAAAACCACAGACATGAGTGGCTTACCCAGGATTTGAACACTGGACCTTCCGTGCGACAACCCCGCCTAGCCATGCAAGCGAATCACACTATCCGCCCTGCCATCTACATTAGACTTTAGTAGCTTATCAAAGTTGAAGCCACTCTTTACGTGTCATTGATTTACTTCTGAATAAAAATAGAAATGAATCAAATAACCACAGGAGAATTATTACCGTCATCACGACACGCAGCACAATGAGCTCAAAATAATTATTCCCCCCGCCTCCAGCGGTGTTTTTATTTAAATTCACTCGATCACGCTGCACCCAACCCCTTCTACCCCCAAATTTTGCCTCCCTAGGCGAACTCCTAGTTTGTCTAATGTTTAAACCAGCCCTCTTGTTACAGAGATTATGGCCTACTCTGAAAGTGACTGGGAAATTAGGCGTAGGTATTGTCAAGCTGGTTCAGTTACTAATGTCTGAAGACTTTCTCGGTACAGACAATTTACCTCGTGATTACGATGTATATACAGGAATTGCTAGAAATGTCAAACAGGGCGGGTTTGTTTATTAAATGTTCATAAGTTCGTTTACCGGAGCAGCCGCACTTCCACGATTCGTGAGGCAAAACCAAAATAAACACAATTATGTACTGAGTCGTTAAACATTATTTTAAAATAAACCATCCGCGGTGTGGGGGTTCACTGCAGGGAAAAAAACGAATGCACAGGTTATTCAAGAAAGGGGCGGGGAAAAAAACGCGGATCGCTGGTTTGTAACACCTGAAAACAGCCAAAGATTGTGTTTTCAATGCCTAATTCCACAGCATTAACATTTTCAAGACGTGAAGAGGCAAGCGATGAACTGAATCCTCCCCTGCCACCTCGAAATCGGTTGACACAGCAATCTGCAAAGCGCTCTTCACACCGTCGCTAAATCCGCATACGTCCATCTGCAAAGGATATGTTGAATCTGTTCTCTTCTGTGAATAGGACAGCATTCCACTGCAGTCTAGTCCATCTGATATGTTGCTCTGCCCATTGCAGGCGCTGCTGACGATGTCTGTGAGTCAAGTTTGGCCCAACATAAGGTCGTCTTGCAGTAAGGCCTGTATCTCTGAGTCGTCGTATGACTGTCATTCGAGAGACTTGCCCATGTCTACCCACTATTGCTCTTGCTGTTTGACTTGCCGGGAGAGTCAATTCCTTAGGTGACTCAGCACAATATGACGATCTTGCGCAGGGGTAGTAACTCCTGGTTGGCCACTCCGAAGTCTATCCCGGGCACTGCCAGTGGTTCCGTAACGTTCATTGAGACGTACAATAGTGCTGTGGTGGCAATTTATCCTTCTGGCAATGGCCCGCGAGCTCATTCCGGTCTCCAACATACCAATGGCTCGTTGGCGGTCGTTTTCAGATAGTCGTGGCATTTCAAGCACATGTACTGGGTGTTTTGTCTCAACGGCCTTTTTTATACCGAGTATACTGCCACAACGCGTACACATTTTCAGGGTCATAGCTGTTGAGAATCGTGTTGCACGTGTAACTTTCATCGTTTTCATGTAGTCTGTACACACACCCATGGGTTGAATCTTGCACTTTCCATTCCAGCAGCCATTCGCTCTCTACCTCATGGCAAACACGGGGAAAATCCATTCCCACACTTTTTTTTGCCAGCTTCTCGGCATCGGTATATATAATAGTGGTGCGTTTTTAATGTGCTTCAGTATATTTTATGGAAAATCTTTGTTTCAGAACCAGTGGTCCTAAAAATGTCATCCCCCCCCCCCCCCCGGTCTCATGGGTAGTGAGGTCGGATGCCTAGCCTTCTCGGATAAGGGCCAAAAAAATAGGAGGTCCCGTGTGCCAAGTTGTGCACGTTAAAAATCCCACGGCAGTTGGAAATCGAAAAGAGTAGGCCTCTCAGGTCGCTGTCCTGGCAAAATTAAAAAAAATAGAAACCTACCCACAACAAAAATATTTATAGAATGTGTGATTCCTATACACACATATCGGGATTCTCGCCGGTGCTACGGAGTTCGTGCACAGTGCTAAGATCAGCCTTGTGTGATCTAAGGCAGGAGATCTGAGCACTGATGGAGTAGTCCGTGTGCTATGAAGATAGTCCTTAAAATCAAACTTTAGCTGTTCTTTCGAGCCTTTTGTTCTAAATCTTTGCTAAAAATTGTTATGGTTTTCCCCACGTCATACAAATTTAATTATTATAACTTTTCCCGAGTAGTCCTAAAACGAGGAAGCAATGTGGCACATACTAAGCCAGGAGAGATCACAATCAACTGGATATAGAACCCTTTACGAAGTGTCTAAATTTCGTTCTTTCATTTGACATTCTCAGTTTCCGCTATCTTATGAAAATTGTTTATCATCCCGTCCTTTTTATTTCCCGTGGGACATGGACTTAACAACTATTACTCTCCGCCGACTTCCATTCTAGGTTGGCTTCTTCAGTCCCGCGTACGTCGCTCCGACTAGATTTGAAGATTTTTATATTTGTGATTGACTCGATCACCTTCATTTTACACCACTCTTGCCTTCTGTGACTTTATTTTTATACCACTGCACGCCAGAGAGCTGACTGTTATTCTGTTAGTTTAGCTTCCTCTTCTGCAGTTCCTTTCGGGTTCTCTGTTGCCTACTCACTCTTCTTTTCTACCATGAGCCCTGTCTAGTTATACTGGCTGGTATTGTTAAGGGCAAATACTGGCTATCTTTATTTTCCATTTTAATATCCGCTGGTAGTGGAAACTGAAAACTGTTAATGACTACAAACTCGGTTCATAATGTCAATGGTCTTTCGTGGTGATAAAGCCTTACTTACTTAGTCGTTCCCCTTCTACCGTGAGGTGTAGAGGTTTGGAAGAGAGAGCGCCTGACTATCCTATCGGCTGTCTTCCTCCTGGCCTGGTTCCATTCTAGTCCTCGGTCCTTCAAAGATTGTCTAATGTTGTCCTCCCAGCGGACTCTGGGTCGTCCTGGGGGTCTGGATCCCTGGCTCTGTGTTTCCCATGCTTGATAAAGCCAACAAATAAAGGGAGAAGTTCGCAAGTCCCATGCACAGCTTCATGTAAGTCGACTCTTACGACATGGCTGAGGGAGCAGAGGCCTACGTGTTTGAGCTTGTTTTGCAGACACTCTGAAGAACTGTAGGAGCACTTTTATATAGGCCTATACGAACCTCTGTCCTTCTGAACATAAATATCTTTGCGCTGATTTACATGAAGCTGCCAACCTCAGCATGTGAAACAAAATGTCACAGAAACCACCGCTACAAGAGCATGTAGATGGTTAGTACAGGCTTCCTGCAAGGGGACTAGATGCAGTAGTGGCTCCTTGCTCCGTAAGGAGCACAACGGAAACTCATTATCATGATAACTCGACATGTGCAATAGCTCATACAGTAACAAATCTTCAGCAATACAAAGACATGTTTTTAACGTAAAAAATAAATCAAGCAAAAATGAAATAAATCTTCATGAAGCGTGATGACGGAACGTCTTATACATTATCCTTATAGCAAATGACGTGTTTATATAACTGTTTTCCCGTCTTAAGGAAAACAAAACAGTACCACATTCCCGAACGTACAATCGCGGAAAAGTCTGCCTCAAAAATGAAGAAACAATCAGTGTATTATTATAAAGTGTATCTTGTAGTGACTACACGACGTATAAGACAACATGCACTCAGCGCATGCGTTGTTGTTTAATTAGGCGTTTACGTTTATGCACTTCCGTTTATTAATTAAAATGACCGACCAAAGGAAAAGAACCGTCCATTGCTTTCTTTATTTGTTACTGAAATTAGAACTGTTTTTCGGCGCCATTTTTAGGTAGCCTGAATCTGCGGTACTTAAATATATCCGAGAGCGGCTCGGAGAACAGAGGAGAGATAAACTATGGACGTCAAACTGATAAACAATACCGAAATATAAAAAAACGTGAGTGGGAGAAAATAAGCTCGTGAGATACAAGAAGGACTGCCTGGTCGTCTTCAGATACCTGGCATCTGGCAATAATTCCTTCAGGTAAATTTCTAGGCTGAATGGGCTCGCCGCCCCACAGGTAAACATTTCATGACGACGGATGTAGCTTTGAGACCAAAGGGGAAAAATGGGTTGCAGAAACTTAACCTGAGTGCCAACTTTTAAGATTGTATGCATTTTTTAGGATTAGGTTGAAAATGAGAGCGCTCTTGATATGATGATTTATGGGTGGCAGAAACATTATTTAAAAAAGTTTTTTTTAATGTGTTGTTATTTGTTTATTAATCTTCAAAGAAGGCCGCTTGATAAGGTCTTTTTTTTGTTGTTTCCTTGTTACTGCTTTCTTAAGGTTATGAATGGTCACCACGTTAATAAAGCTGGTATTGGTGTAGATGGTCAACTCAAAACCGACACAGTGTTGGGCATACAGGTCACCTTGTCCAAAACGTAATGAGGCCCCGACAAGGATGTAATGTTGACTATGAGTGTTGATGTTAGTGTCAATACGCGAATGCATGGATTGTTCTGAAGAGTTGACTAGAAGATCAAACACTCACTCACACGTAGCTAGAAGTTAATGATGCAGACTACTGTGGTCGTTTCATACTGTTTAATTGGACACACACACTTGGACAGTACGGGTATAGTTACAGGAAAACAGGTCGACATATATCATCATACTGTTGATCAATGGTCTACAATCTTAAGTTGGCATTCATGTTGAAGAACATTACAATGGAACGTCCGTAGACAAGCACTTAGATTTCCACTGTTTATAAATATAATCATCAGGCCTTACTGACCGATCATGTCAGTTAATAAATAATGTTCAAGCGTGACTCCTAGACAGAACCTCTTTTCTAGCGAAGATTCCTTTAGGTAAAGTTCAGCAAATATTTCTGGAGACAATGTTAAGCAAGGAAAAGTTCAGCAAAAAGTTCTTTTACCTGGGCATGGGAAATACATTAGCAGAACACATACGCCCTCTCCTGGCGTTACAGAATAAACACTGGGGAACTCATAGACTTAATAATCATATCAGAAACTATCTTCTTCCCCATAATAGATCACAGAGATCAACAAACTTCGGACTGGTCTCCAACATGGCATTCACCAGGCTCCATCATCACGGAAGACCCTTTTTCCGTATCCGCATGCGCAGAAACTGCCTGACCCCAAAGTTCAGTACAAGGAAAAATAGTCCCACTTAGACATACAAAGATATCACGATATAAGACCGAATCGTCTTAAATAGACAAGGAGTAAACATAGACTCGGACCGTAAACATTCCTGCATAAACCTAAGCAAGAACAATCTGTTTCTGGCCCAACAAGGAACAGACCAACAAAATCTGGATTCATACGCCAAGTTCGATATTCAGGGGAGATAACCCATATAACAAAAGTATCAATCAATCATGGGTGATATATCTTTGGCCAGGAAAGCATCCTGATTTTCAAAACAAATACTTTCCCTCAGACAAAAAAATATTATAATAACTACATACATTGCCACCAGTAATCTGTTGGTAACAGACTACCGCAACCCCCGGGGGAAAAAAATGAAATTTTTTTTCTCCATCTGAGAGCAACATACAATAGGCTCACAACGCACGAATAATGCGCAGATGACAAATAACAGCAATTTATAATGTCAACTTAAGGTAAAGTCGAAGCATAGATCGACTTGTGAGAATATATCACGCATCTCAGAGAAAGCATTTCTCTTAAGTATAAATATTTCCAGGGAGGTGCCACCAACGTATACTACAATGCTGGCAATGACACAATGCATATAATAATTTCATATAACAATTTCATATTTAAGCACTATAAGTACATGATTGACAAAGAAGAAAAATCATCAAAGAACAGCGGTGAATATATATATATCAGTGAACGTAGTGATAGCGTCACTCCGAAGAAAAAATGTCTTATCTTTAGTAGGTAACACTAAAATAGGTGGTATTGAAAACAATGTTTTAATCTTATCCAAAGAGGATTGGCATTCCTGGGACCAGTGGACCATATTAGGCGACCCTTTCTTTAGTAGTGTAGAAAGAGGTGCCATGATAGAGGATAGATTCGGAATGAATCTTCCATAAAATTGAATAAGACCTAAGAGACTTCGCACTTGCTTTTTAGTCTTAGGAATAGAGATGTTAAGTATCTTAGTGATATTATGGTCCCCTGTCTTTAGGAAACCATGACCGACTCGATGGCCTAGGAAAGAAATTTCGCTAAAATAAATGCAGGCTTTAGAGGGTTTCGCTGTCAGGTTATGCTCGCGTAGAGTAGACAGTAATTCAACTAACCCCGAATAGTGATCTTCCCAAGTATCGCTGAAAAGACAGATGTCGTCTAGGTACGCAATGACATCTGACCGATAAGATAGGATTCGACGCATCATGCGTACGAATGTAGCCGGTGCGTTCATAAGGCCGAAAGGCATGCAATTCCATTGAAACAGGCCTCTAGGTGTAGAAAAAGCAGTAAAAGGTTTGGCGCGTTCAGATAAAGGAACCAGCCAATATCCTTTAGACAAATCAAGTTTAGGGAAAAAATGAGATTTAGAAAGCCTAGTAAGTAGCTTTTCTAGTAAAGGCATAGGTTCAGCATCGAACTTCGTAACTTGATTTTTTTTTTTTTTTTTTTCCTTAACCAGCGGCACTTGGGCTTTCAGCCCTTCGGCCCAATGACATGTCATTGCGAGGCTGGGGAACCTGAGGACTTTCCTTCCAACCCGGTCAGGAGCTTCGCTCCTTCCCATCCACAGAGGGTTTATCACAGGAGCCGTTCAGGCTATTCAGTCAAATTTCCGGCCGTAAACATTTCTTCAAACACCGACGCCCGGGTTTGAACCATGAACACCTGGTCGCCAGTACAACGCCGAAGCCATTACACCAGCGCGGATCCCACGTAACTTGATTCAATTTGCGATAGTCAACGCAAAGACGTATGTTATTGTCTTTTTTTCCGAACAATAACCATCGGCGAAGAATATGCAGAAGTGGATGGTTCAATTATTTTTAAATCTATCATCTCATCCAACTCCTTCTCCACCTGTGCTTGAAAATGTATAGGGATAGGATAAGGTCTGACCCTAATAGGATTATGGTCAGTTAGAATAATATCATGTTCAATGACATGAGTTTGTCCAGGGATGTCAGTAAGGACATCCTGAAATGTTTGTAACATAGCCGAAACTTGTCGCTGTTCTCCTAGAGATAAATCAGGAGAGACAGTAACATTTTTCCATGATTCACTAGAATGAAGTGGAATCATCGGAAGAGGAAGATTTACATCTGAAAAACTTGTTTCCTCATCCTGTATTACGGACAGTGATGAGTAATGACCATGTTGGACTGGAGAATCGTCCGTTGCCTGGAAAATAGGCTGTAAATAATCCGGACGTTCATGGAATTCCGTAAGCATATTGATGTGGAAGGTTCTATGCTTTCCATCAATATCGACAATGTAGTCAACCTCGGAAATTTTCGAGATTATATCGTATGGACCTTTCCAAGAAATAAGAAGTCTGTTTTCCCTACAAGGTAGCAAAACAAATGCTTTGTCACCAGGACAAAGTTGTCGTAAGGTTCTTTTCTTATTGGCAAATTGTCTTGCCTTCTGTTTAGCAAATTCAGAAGAAGAAGTTGCCAATTTGCATGCTTCGATAATCTTTTGTCTCAGCGCGATGACATATTCGTAAGAAGATTTTGTGTCATCGGTAATATTATCAGCGGTTATGAGATCATGAAGCAAAGATATAAGGCCGCGCGGTTGCGCGCCAAAGACACGTTCAAAGGGAGAAAATCCTGTATGTTCATTGGGGACCTCTCTGTAAGCGAAGAGGGCCGCGGGTAAAACCCTGTCCCAATCTTGAGGATGATCCTCAGTTATCTTCCCTAGTAAGTTTTTGAGTGTTCTATTTAGCCGTTCGACCATCCCATTGGCTTGTTCACAAAAGGCCAAAAGAAAGCCGCAAGAACTCTTGACTTAATACGGGAAAAACCCATATGTCCAGCACACTGAGAGTCATGAGCGTGCTGCAAAATTTTAACTCTCAAATTCTTGGGGACAAGAATCTGAGAATGTATTGACGTAGTAGAGTCTTGGACCATAAGTACTAGTACGCCACTGTTCAATGTAATCCAAGATTTACGATTTGTATCCTTATTTGGATCACCTTTTGTTGCAAGAGTGAAGAATTTCTTTAGAGTAGGATCATCTTCTTGCTGTTTTATAAATGAGTCACGAGAAATTACCAAGGGATCATCTCGGTTATGCACTTCAGTATCTTCAGTAGATGAAGTTTGAGGCGTATTGAGAGCTTGTGCTCTTGTGACTACAGCATTAGCAATTTGCATGTTTTCTTTTTCCCAAACGGAAATTTGTTGCGGAGTGCATTCTTTGACTCCGTGAATACGACCGATGATAAGATCAGCGATCGGATTCGGCAGAAGACATGCGTGTACATCTCCTGTAAAGAAAGGAGTAGCAATCTTAATGATAGCAGTAGAGTATTTCTCTAAGGTGCCGCCAAATGTTACACATTTGACTACTTTTCCTGTGGCACGAGAAGGATCTACAAGTGACTGTCTAACACCAATTGTGGTGCATCCAGAATCAAAAAGAACTGAGACTGGATTGTCATTTACTAAACCTTTATGTAAGACAAGAGAACCTCTTCCATCGTGCGCGACTGACGCAGGAAGAGCGGGAAGAGGATGGCCACAACTTAAAGTAGATACCGTAGTTGGTTCAAATAATGTTTTGCATTGGGGGCACTGAGATGCTCTCCCAAAATCAAAAGCGGAACATGCCATATTATTAGCATCATTATTATCTTTAGTCTGCTTATAGGCTTCATGGGACTCTTGCTGTGCAGAGTTTGCCTGATAATGTGGTTTATGTTTTTTGTATTGTGATCTACCTCGATTATTATTGCCTCTGTAATCATTATTGTTTCCTCTATTGTAACCCCTATTTGGGTTTGAGTCATAGTTCTCATGGTTACCATAATCATATTCATTATAATGAGTATCTCTGTAATTATGATCTTGTTGTCTCCATGATGGATAACTTGGATAGTTTCTATAATGACTTCCTCTACGGAAATTCCTATAATTGTGAACACCCCTGAATCGAGGGCTGTCGGCTCGTCTCCAGTTCTTCGCAGAAGAACCCTGAAATGATTGGTTACCTTGGTTTTGATAACTATTATGGTTACCTTTTTTATCAAACCTGTTTTGTGGTCCCTGAAATTTGTGTGAATAATTAGGATTGTATGGTGTTGCTGAAGCAACTGGCATACTCTCCTTAATCTTAATGTAACTAAAAGTCACGTCAGGATGTGCAGTGACGTATTGGGAACAATATTCTTCCATTTGTTTTAGTGTTTTGGGCTTACGCTCATGTATAAATTCAAGGAATGGTTTATTTACACATGACATAATCTTATCTCTGAGCAACAAATCCATAAGTGCTTCATTGGTTTTTTTCTGTTTTGGATAGCTCAATCCATCGTGTAAATGTAAGACGTGCCTTTGCAATGAATTCTGAGAATTCTACTCCTGCCTCAGGCACCATCGTCTTAAACAAAAGACGATAACCTTCTTCTGTCATTTGATATTTTTTATCAAGGCTGCTCTAATAACATCATAATTATCCTTATCAGCCTCTTCTACCAAGCTTAAACTTGTAAGAGAATCACCCTTCAAATTTTCTGACAACTGATTAGCATACTGTGATTTATCCACATTATGAGTTCGACAAGAACGTTCAAAACGATCCAGCCAGAATGTAATATCGTCACTGGAAGGATTGAACGGTGGTACCTTGACCTTATAAGTAGAAGGTTTACCATTATTACCAGCTGACTGATTAGCAATACCCATATTTGTCAATTTTAATTTTTCTAACTCAAAAGCTAAAAGTTTTTCCTGATTTTCGTCCACCTGCATTTGCAGTTTCTTTTGTTCAAATTCTAATTCAATTTCAGCCTTCAGTTTATCAATTTCCAATTTTTGTGCTTTTTCATATTGACTGGTTGCATACCCCTCCAACTTATCACCAGTCTTGCCTAGGGATTTCCCTTGCTCAATAAAGTAATCTAATGTCGACATAATGTATATTAATATGTGACTAGATACCTGAAATAGCAATAATGAAATCTATCTCCAAATAAATGGAAAGAAGCTCTTAATAGCTTGAATAACCAGCTCCCTTTATCCCAATCTCTGTGGGAAACAAGCCTTTAAATAAGGTCTTGTATAATCAACTGTGTATCTATACTAATAGCAATTAATCATCAGTTGATTCTTTCTCATAAGTTCACTACACAGCTAGTAGTGTATGATCAAATATATTTTATATAGCATATGTCAATCAAGAACACAAACAAAACAATTATAAAAGACAACATGAAAACATTCGCAGAAGTCAACTAAAAAAACTAACTGAAGGAAATCTCACAAAGGATGTGGTGATAACTGCGAAAATGTAACCAAAACAAGTGACGTCACAGTGTATAAACATAAAGATGTATAAAACTGAATGACAGGAAAGAGTAGACCTACAAATACAAACAAATTTAATCAAAACTAAAGAATAGAAAAAATGTTACAAAAACAACGAAAAAAAAAACACACCTCGTCACAACGAACAAAAAATAGCAACAAATTGTCGCTAGCAAATTTTCAATTAAGAAAATTGCCCCCTACAGACCACTAATATAAGCCCTATGTTACTTGGGAAATCTTATATTAGTCACCTCACCAACCGCCCACGACATAGACACACAAATAATATTTAAACATAAATACATATATCATATAAATGGGATGTGTTGTAGCGAAGGTTCAGCTGTTATCTAATGGCGAAGTTTCTAATTTAAAGAAAATAAACTGCCACTTTAATAAACACTAAATTTTGAACTAAACTATTACACTGTTCAATATATAGAGCAGTTCAAGAAGCTCCAACGTTGATGGTTCTCATAACTAACACACGTAGGACTTCTGACCTGTTCTGCATTTTTTCCAAAAAAGTTAAACGTATGCTTGCAACTCGCTGTGATGTCCAACGAAAAAAAATGTCAACAAGCGCTGACCTAGTTTCAGTATTCGCTCGATAGGTCACGTGAGGAACTGTTGACAAAGTGTAGACTCTCACTGCTGGTGTGTCGTATCAGGCGTCATGGAAACGATCTGGTATGAGTAGCTGACTTCCATGTGGTGTCTATTGTGCAGGTTAAACCCAGAAAGCTGGCCTACCACGTTGATATGGTCTTTTTTTGTTGTTGTTTCCTTGTTACTGCTTTCTTAAGGTTATGAATGGTCACCACGTTAATAAAGCTGGTATTGGTGTAGATGGTCAACTCAAAACCGACACAGTGTTGGGCATACAGGTCACCTTGTCCAAAACGTAATGAGGCCCCGACAAGGATGTAATGTTGACTATGAGTGTTGATGTTAGTGTCAATACGCGAATGCATGGATTGTTCTGAAGAGTTGACTAGAAGATCAAACACTCACTCACACGTAGCTAGAAGTTAATGATGCAGACTACTGTGGTCGTTTCATACTGTTTAATTGGACACACACACTTGGACAGTACGGGTATAGTTACAGGAAAACAGGTCGACATATATCATCATACTGTTGATCAATGGTCTACAATCTTAAGTTGGCATTCATGTTGAAGAACATTACAATGGAACGTCCGTAGACAAGCACTTAGATTTCCACTGTTTATAAATATAATCATCAGGCCTTACTGACCGATCATGTCAGTTAATAAATAATGTTCAAGCGTGACTCCTAGACAGAACCTCTTTTCTAGCGAAGATTCCTTTAGGTAAAGTTCAGCAAATATTTCTGGAGACAATGTTAACCCACCAGTATTGGGTTTTCTTTATAACTGTGATCTCTTAATCATCACCTGATAATAAGGGACATCCCTGTTCTCTGATCGATGATCGACAAAAATAGGATCCAAAATGGCTGCTGGTTCCAGTGAGCATTACTCACTATACAGATGCATAGTACAGCTTCAATAAAGGCTTTGTTCATGAGCACAAATGTTTCTACAAGAATCAGCATATTCTTTCATCATAACTGCTGCATACAATCGTATTCAGTGCTGCTAGGTAACATGTCATCCCGACATATTGATATAGATAATCATCATGTAGACGTCTGCCCATCTAAGCCTAGCAAGGAAAAGTTCAGCAAAAAGTTCTTTTACCTGGGCATGGGAAATACACTAGCAGAACACATACGCCCTCTCCTCGCGTTACAGAATAAACACTGGGGAACTCATAGACTTAATAATCATATCAGAAACTATCTTCTTCCCCATAATAGATCACAGAGATCAACAAACTTCGGACTGGTCTCCGACATGGCATTCACCAGGCTCCATCATCACGGAAGACCCTTTTTCCGTATCCGCATGCACAGAAACTGCCTGACCCCAAAGTTCAGTACAAGGAAAAATAGTCCCACTTAGACATACAAAGATATCACGATATAAGACCGAATCGTCTTAAATAGACAAGGAGTAAACATAGACTCGGACCGTAAACATTCCTGCATAAACCTAAGCAAGAACAATCTGTTTCTGGCCCAACAAGGAACAGACCAACAAAATCTGGATTCATACGCCAAGTTCGATATTCAGGGGAGATAACCCATATAACAAAAGTATCAATCAATCATGGGTGATATATCTTTGGCCAGGAAAGCATCCTGATTTTCAAAACAAATACTTTCCCTCAGACAAATAAATATTATAATAACTACATACATTGCCACCAGTAATCTGTTGGTAACACCGCTGCCCTTGCAAACTTTAAAAATTAGAAACCTACCCACCCATAAATATTTGTAGAATGTGTGATTCCTATATACACACATTAGGATTCTCGCCGCTACTATGGAGTTCGTGCACTGTGCTGAGATCTCCCTTTTGCGATCTATGGGATGGAGTTGTCCGTGCACAATGAAGATAGTCCTTACAACCAAAATAAACCAATCTAATCTTCAAAGATGATATGCATGGTTTTCTAATATGGATGCTAACATGATCCCTACCAAAACTATCGTGATCCCTATCAAAATTATCATGATCAATAACATCATATTCACACTGAAAGGACCAATATAAATGTTATCCACTGCTGTCATTAAAAGACAACAAAGAAATTTAATCTCAATAACTCACGAGGGACTTAAACCTTTAGTTAAAAAGATGTAAATAATTATTTTCAAATGATTACAGTGTCACGGATTGCCTCCGGTCGTACTTTTAGATAGGTATTCAAGATAGATTTGGTCCCGTCTGAATAGAACAGCAAAAGTGGTAACTCAGTGAGAAATAAGGTATAAGAAATAGTTTTTCACGAGTCAATAATTTAAGGGTATAATCTGTCACTGGATTGAGAAGATACTCTAGTCCAGCCTATCTTTACGACCGTAATTTGTTATCATACAATCCTACTTTCCGTACATATAACATATACGTTTAACCACACACACACACACACACACACACACAGTTATGCGACAACAAGACGCACACACGTGAAAACTATAGTAAATGGAGTATGGGTATGGGCTGGGCTGACCAACACGATTAATTAAGTTTTGTTTAGTTTATTGTCATTAAACTCTAGTTAATCTATCCTGTAAAATAACAATATTAGCGAACAAACAAAAAAAAGTGGGTACAATGATTATACAAACAGAAATATTCACTTCTCTTTCTCACACTCTGTCAATCTGTGGCCACATACAATCTCGCTTACCTACCAGTTGATTAACACCATCTTGAACATAACCTTCAGTGTACGTGTGCTTCTCCAAAGTGAGCCCCAGTTCCTCCACGAATAATTAATTCTCCTAATGGGGAACGCTTACTTTGGTGGTGGTTATTGGATGTGATAATGTCACGTCAGATAGTACAGGTAGCAAAATATTTACCACGATCTAGTGTTTACAGGAGACAGTAGTTAGTACTTCCAATAATTAAAAGAACTGTCTGGTAGGTAAACTGTTAGAAAAAAATAATGGTGATGAAGATATCTCCTGTCGGTTTTTCTCTCTCTGGGGGTTTGAGTGCCGATTGTGACCCCGTATGCTTTCTGGATAATTCCACTTGACAACACAATGGTCAAGAGTCGGGAACAATGTTATGTTTAGATAAAATTGAATGTAAAATCTGGGTATTTTGTATCCCCCCCCCCCCCAGTTATAATTAATTCTTAATGTTTATAAGTTTGGACTCTGTGGATGAAGCAAGAGGACCGCACAGGTCAACATCAAAGATCCGATAAATATCAAGAATTGTTACTAGTGGTATTTAGACCGCTGGCAGGCTGGTGTAGTGGTGTTGATGGTATTGTATGATGGTGTTCTTACTACATGTAAATTGTATGAGGCCAGCTGTGAAGGCTCCTGAGACAAAATGTATTTGAGAATTGTCAGAAGGCCTTTCTTGCTACCACTACGACCTCACACTTACTTTTTTTTTTTCTTAATGAATGTGGCTACGTAAAGTGTCTAGGGTAATGATGTGTAATGTGGTGTGTTAGTTATAAATACACCCACAGACATTTAAGAAGACTAATAAGATTAACAAGTGTTAAAATACACTGAACTAACTCACGTGTATAAAGTTTTTGATATAATTATATTACATTTATTGGTTCTGGATCAAGTTTTTTGTGACCAGAACTGATTTTAAAAGAAGGATTGAAAATTTATGAAAAATATGCATGGAATGTTACATAATAAATGCAAGAGCGTACCTATTTAAGTACTAGACTAGTTAGTTTTATTTAAAAAAGTTCGAGTAGTCATCTCTTTGGGAGGATATTTACTGTTTGTGCTGTTGGGGTGGCCTCATCACACCTGTCTATATTGACTACACAATGTCCAGAAAATGGTGGGAATTTTTACGGGGATATTAGTCACTACCAATAGTTGGTGAATGTCCAGCAGACCAGAGGCTCACTCATCTTTTTGTAGCTCTGGTGCTGAAAACTTGCGGTCCCACCTCTCCGTGCTGGCGGGCAATAATGGTGGTCTCTGTCACAAGAACTGCACAGATACACTCGAGTACAGTCACCCACCGAATAGACTCTGCTTTGTTGTAGATAGAAAACTCACAGCTCTGCAATCAAAGTATGGGCTATGTGTCAAAATCTATTCTATACCCACGTCTGGACACCACACTGACACAACAACCACATCATACAGACAGGTCAGATCTCTCTGACCAAACAGCACAGTTACCATGGTGGGTTTACATCAGATAGATCCTCCCAGACTATAGATTCTGAAAAATAATTATTAGTTGTCGGCCCTAAAAGAAGATAGGTAATCTGTTTCAACGCTTGATCTATCGTGCATAATCCTTGCTGTAGTTTATGTACCTTGTTGGTCCCTAGACCCTGACTTGGGCGGGGGGTCTAGAGCAAAATCCCTACTTGTTTGTAATGCTAGATTTTGATATGGCAGTATCAAATCACTCGAACATGAAACAATATTCAAAATATATAAAGAAATAATTTCAATCTTACCAGATTATGAATAATTAACACAGAAGTGCTAGCAAAACTCAGCTGAGCTGCTGGCTATAGGATGGCGTCCCTAAATTTACTTCACTTGCTTTCATATGGGAAAACACCACACTTTAAAATCTGTGTCTAACACTGAACAATTATTGAAGAATGACCCCAAATGCGCTCTGAGCGCTAATGATATGCTTGTCTGTGGCCAATCACTGCCTAGTTGTACTTTAAATTTCAAATTTCTACACTAAAGTCATTTCAGTCATGCTTCAGTCAAGTATGGATGGTTATCTGTTAGTCTGTCCGTCTCTACTTGTGTTTCTAAAAAAAATGTGCTTGATTTTTGAAGCAACCTTTCTCTCCCCTTAAAATATTGTCGTAAAAAGTTATATTTAGACACAGCTACCGCTCAAAAACCCTCTCCTCCATAATAAGTAACTTTGAACACTTGTTCCCAAGGTCGTGTTTTTGTGTGCAAATTGTGACACTTTTAGATTCAATATAGTCTAGCGATGATGTGAACTACACTGTCTTTTGTCATTATCTTCAATATTATCTATCCGTTTGTAAAATTAAGATCATATTATTTCATTGCTCAGAATAGGCCATCCGGCCAGCTAATTTTTATATTCCTAACATTAATATTAAGAAAAATTACTTTTTAAATTTTTGTAATATTCCTAACATCTGCGTTCTTCCGCTCAAATCAAATCAAAAGCTTGGTATCGTAAAAGCGTCCATTCCGTACCTCGTGTCAATTTGGGGGGCGTGAATTTTTTACTTTCCGCCATCCCCCCCAATTGCGTCTCCTTAGCCTTGCTACGCAATCTTTCCAGTCATATTTTTTCCTTTTTGATCCTCCGTTCCCCTCCTGTCTAGCAAGTCAATTTTATGGAGGGTGATGACCCGCGGTCTAGGCGATCATGTACATCAGCAGCCTACGCATTATGTTTTTATCCTTAAATGTTATCTTTTGAGTATTTTACCGTTGTATCTCTGTCAATTTCACTACACATCTCCCCACTTGAAAACATGCCTATGGCAAGTTCCAAAACCAGCGATACACATAGGTAAAATTACTCCTCACGTCTGCCACTACTCTAATTTTGATCACAGGGGTGCCGACTGAGGAAATCTGCACCGACATTCAATTTGCCTGGGATATATTGGATACTGAACTGATACGGTTGAAGCAATAAAGACCACCTCAGCAATCTTGCGTTTTCATGCTTAGCCTGAGACAAGAACACGAGAGGCTGATGATCCGTCTCCACCACAAAAGTCCTACCATACAGATAGATTTGAAACTTCTTTATTGCCCAGATTAATGCTAAACATTCTTTTTCGCTTGTGGAGTATCCTTGTTCCGCCTTATTCAATTTGCGGCTTGCATAAGCGACTGGTTTAAGTTCCCCATCAGGTGCAGCTGATCTTTGCAACAAAGCCCCTCCAAGTCCTACATTACTTGCATCGGTTCTTAAGACAAAGTCCTGTGTCAAATCAGGCAGTTTGAGAATAGGCTTGCTAGTGAGTTTTTCCTTTAACTCTTGGAACGCTAGTTCACATTGTGCAGTCCAAATAATTTTATCTGGAAGTCCCTTGCGAGTCAGATCAGTCAGAGGAGCACAAATAGCGTTAAAATTTTTGATGTATTTCTGATAAAATCCGCATAACGACACAAATGATCGCACGTCCTTTTTTGTTTGCGGCCTAGGTGCTCTCTGCAGTTTTTCCAAATTCTTAGGATCAGGGGTCATATTACCCTGATATACAGTGTGCCCCAAGAATTCCAACTCTTTGCATCCAATACAACATTTTGTTGGCCTAGCAGTTAAGTTCGCCTCCCGAAGTCTATCAAACAACATCTCCAGAGCTTCAATGTGTTCTTCAAATGTCTCGGTGGCGACGAGAATATCATCCATGAAATTTGTGATACATGGGTTATTCAGGGGGTCCAACAATTTTCGCATCATCCTTGAAAACACACTCGGAGCATTTTTCAGTCCGAATGGTAGCATATTGAATTCATAATGTCCATCCGAAGTGCTAAATGCCAAATAAGGTCTCACTTCAGGCTTCACTGGGATCTGGTAATAGCCTTTACTAAGATCCACTTTTGAAAAGTATTTTGCCTTGTTCAGTCTGGCAAATAGCTGTTTTGTGTCTGGTAATGGATCCACTTGTCCTTCTGTGACAGCATTCAGTTTCCTGTAATCTATGCACAGTCTGTGTTCCCCAGACGGTTTCCTCAACAAAACGACACTAGAACTAAAAGATGATTCACTGTGCGAAATAATCCCCTCCTTCAATAAATAATCTATTTCTTCCTTTAATGCCTTCTCCTTCGCGAACGGAATAGAATAGGCTCTCATACAGATTGGGTTTGAGTCTACCAGTTTCATGTCATACTGTAGCAAATTTGTATGGCCTGGTTTATCTGTTAATACATCTGTATGTTCCTCCAGAACCTTTTGAACTCTCTCCCTCTGGTTTTTAGTCAGGTGCTTACTGACTTTTACCTGTGCTGCTGTTTCACAAGGATGTAATGGGTATTCATGTGAGGTGAGTGGTTCTTTTTGCATCTGGGTTGCAATAGCCAAGGTCAATAAGGGGGTGCTTTCCTGGAGTGGTCTGTCCAGATACTTCTTTAACAGGTTTACATGATAAACTTTTTCCTTCCCCTTTTTGTCAATTTTATAGTTTGTTCTAGACACCTTCTCTAGAACCGTATATGGACCTTGCCAACCAATTTGTAATTTATTCTGGCTTCCGGGTAGTAAAAGCAGCACCTTCTCTCCGACTGCCAGTTCCCTGTCCTTTGCCTTCCTATTAAAATATGCTGCATGTTTCTTCCTGGCTTGTTTCAAATTATCATTTGCCAGTTTCCATCCAGCTTTCAAACGAGTGGTCAGTTCGTTCACGTATTGATACGATGAGGTAACAGTCTCTTCCGCCTTCTCATCTGTCCAGGTCCTTAATAGAGCTACATCTGGATCTTTAATTTACCATACTTATTTTTCATGGAACCCATCGGGTCCCGTCCCTTAGAAGCTCTATAATGAGGACTTTTCTTCCTAGAATCATCACTCACAAATCGACCACTACCAATTTTTCTCTGGGGTTTGTCTCCCCACTTAAGATTGTTTATGAGAGATCTTCGCTCTCTTGTCTGTTCCTCCAGTTTATATAAGTCTGACCGAGGGATTGTCATCCTATCCTGGGTTAAATTTCTTCTTTGTACTCTTCGCATAGCGGCCATGTTAATCCATTCAAGTGAAGACTGGGTGTGAAAAGGGGGCTCCCATTCCACTTTGTCTACCCGTGTATAATTAGTTTTCCTTTCAGGCCTAAAGTTGCCCCGTGGCGGTTCTAGGTCCTGCACATTTTTTCCCTTTGTGGGTGTTCCCTCATGAAATACGCCACATGCTTCTACAAAGTTTTCAACATCGACATTTACGTCGGGCCAATAGTATTTTAGAGCAATCTTTTGGCAGATGGTACCGACTTTCTCATGGTCACCATCTTTTCCAACATGTAAGCTCCTTATCAAATTTGCCCTATATATCTTGGGAAGAACTAACTGTCCGTGACCAGTGGATCTAGTTCCTGTCTTCCTGTATAATAATCTATTCTTCATGAAATATTCCCCCTTGCTCGGAGGTGTGTGGCATTTGGGCAATTTTTTAAAGCAGGGCTGGAGTGTCCTATCCTCAGCCTGCGCCTTCCTCATCTCCTCTGGATGAGCATTTATAGGTTCACCTTCTTCCTCCTTCTTCTGTGACCTGGTCTGCACTGTCGCCATGATCACAGGTTTCTCGGGATTCCCCAAGAAGACGTATCTACACCCAATATCAGAGGGTAGATTGGTTCATCTATCACTGCTGCTCTGATTTCTCCTTCCACATAGCGAGTTTTCACCGTTATCCTTGCGATGGGAAGTGTCATGAGTGGTATGTCCTTAGTCGCCCCTTGTATTTCCACTGTTTCTGTGGTATACTGACTTGGGTCCACTAGGCTAGACTTCACAACTGAATCATAATCCAAACCTGTATCATAAAGGCACCTTATGGTGACCCCATTACAAATAACATCCTCACAAACTGGGGGGTGATAGGTTCCTGTTGTCCCTTAGGATTAACCTTTAATCTTTGCGTCCCCGACTTCATTGCAGCAATGTTTGAAGGTTTCCTTCTACAAAATTCGGTGTTATGGTTATCCTTCTTGCACCATTTGCACCATCTTTTTCCTTGGTTCAACGGTTTTCTTTCATTGAACTTTTGGTCATTGAACTGTGAGTTTCTGTCGCGATAGTCATTTCTTGGCCGCTCAAAATTTGTCCTGCCTTTATTTCCCTGCTCTCTATTATCAAATTTATTAAATTGCTGTGGAGCTTTAAAATTGTCTATGTGCTTCTTTTTAGCACCACTTACCTCTGCCTGAGCTGCCTGATACCTCTCAGCAACATTTAAAATTTCCCCCAACTTCTCTGCACCTTGTTCCATGAGAAATTTTCTCATGTCTGGAGCCATGGACTCTCTCAATTGTTCAATCATGATCATTTCTTTAAGATCTTGGGTCTTCCCCAGAGCCGTCCATTTCTCCAAATAGGTTTCTATTCTGGCAGAAAATTGGTGGTATGTCTCCCCAGACAACAGTTTGGCATTTCTAAATTTCTTACGATAAAATTCACCATTCTTCTCGTACCTTAATAACAAAGCCTGCTTTAACATGTCATAATTGTCTTGGTCTTCCCTGTTCATTTTGGCAAATACTTCGTAAGAAGTACCCCTCAATCCCTGTGATAGCTTTAAGCTCCACCTCTCTCTCTCTAACCCATATGTAGTAGCTAATAACTCAAAACGTCCTAGGTACCCTTCTATGTCATCGTCTTTCTCAACAAAATGGTCTAAATGAAACCCCATAGCTGAGTTTGAGGCTCCCATACTGGGCGTAGCATCTGAGGCAAAAGGGCTGGCACCATTTTCAGGGGCCGGGCCTTGTAATTCCAGCTCCCTTAGTCGTAATTCGTGCTCCCTCTGCAACCTTCTATCTTCTGCTTCCCTTTCGGCCTTTTTATCTTCTGCCTCCCTTTCGTCAGTCAACCTTTTTTCTTCTGCCTCCCTTTGCTGTAACCGTTAAACTTTAATTATTTCTGTGCCTCAATCTGCAGCCTTAAAGGAAATTTCTCTACCAGGAGCCTCTAATTTCCCTGTAATCTCTGTTCTTCTTCCTGTGAAGGCCTGAGACCTTTCTATCTTGCTACCCCTTCTTAATGAATGTGGCTACGTAAAGTGTCTAGGGTAATGATGTGTAATGTGGTGTGTTAGTTATAAATACACCCACAGACATTTATGAAGAACTAAATATATTTATCACACTATTAAGTACCTAGACTAGTTAGTTCATACACCTGGAACTAACTCACGGGTAATAAAGATATTTTGAGATAATTTATATTACATTTACTGTTATTGAATTAAACTAAGTACTAGATTTGACCATCCATCCCCATCACTCAATAGTTGGTGAATGTCCGCAGTGAGGCACAGCTCTGGTGCTGAAAACTTGCTGTCCCACCTCTCCGTGCTGGCGGGCAATAATGGTGGTCTTGTGCTGCACAGCTCTACAGTCCACCCACCATACTTTGTGGAAAATCAAAATCAAATATGTGTCTATACCCACGTCTGGACACCACACTGACACAACAACCACATCATACAGACAGGTCAGATCTCTCTGACCAAACAGCACAGTTACCATGGTGGGTTTACATCCGATAGATCCTCCCAGACTATAGATTCTGAAAAATAATTATTAGTTGTCGGCCCTAAAAGAAGATAGGTAATCTGTTTCAACGCTTGATCTATCGTGCATAATCCTTGCTGTAGTTTATGTACCTTGTTGGTCCCTAGACCCTGACTTGGGCGGGGGGTCTAGAGCAAAATCCCTACTTGTTTGTAATGCTAGATTTTGATATGGCAGTATCAAATCACTCGAACATGAAACAATATTCAAAATATATAAAGAAATAATTTCAATCTTACCAGATTATGAATAATTAACACAGAAGTGCTAGCAAAACTCAGCTGAGCTGCTGGCTATAGGATGGCGTCCCTAAATTTACTTCACTTGCTTTCATATGGGAAAACACCACACTTTAAAATCTGTGTCTAACACTGAACAATTATTGAAGAATGACCCCAAATGCGCTCTGAGCGCTAATGATATGCTTGTCTGTGGCCAATCACTGCCTAGTTGTACTTTAAATTTCAAATTTCTACACTAAAGTCATTTCAGTCATGCTTCAGTCAAGTATGGATGGTTATCTGTTAGTCTGTCCGTCTCTACTTGTGTTTCTAAAAAAAATGTGCTTGATTTTTGAAGCAACCTTTCTCTCCCCTTAAAATATTGTCGTAAAAAGTTATATTTAGACACAGCTACCGCTCAAAAACCCTCTCCTCCATAATAAGTAACTTTGAACACTTGTTCCCAAGGTCGTGTTTTTGTGTGCAAATTGTGACACTTTTAGATTCAATATAGTCTAGCGATGATGTGAACTACACTGTCTTTTGTCATTATCTTCAATATTATCTATCCGTTTGTAAAATTAAGATCATATTATTTCATTGCTCAGAATAGGCCATCCGGCCAGCTAATTTTTATATTCCTAACATTAATATTAAGAAAAATTACTTTTTAAATTTTTGTAATATTCCTAACATCTGCGTTCTTCCGCTCAAATCAAATCAAAAGCTTGGTATCGTAAAAGCGTCCATTCCGTACCTCGTGTCAATTTGGGGGACGTGAATTTTTTACTTTCCGCCATCCCCCCCAATTGCGTCTCCTTAGCCTTGCTACGCAATCTTTCCAGTCATATTTTTTCCTTTTTGATCCTCCGTTCCCCTCCTGTCTAGCAAGTCAATTTTATGGAGGGTGATGACCCGCGGTCTAGGCGATCATGTACATCAGCAGCCTACGCATTATGTTTTTATCCTTAAATGTTATCTTTTGAGTATTTTACCGTTGTATCTCTGTCAATTTCACTACAGCTGGTTTGTGATCAGTACTAAATTTAGGAGAAAAAAAAAATTTAATCACAATATCAATATCCTATCCTATCACGCGCAAGGTAAGATCTCTTATCCACTCCGTCATTTAATTAAATTAAAATCACACGTGTTTAGAGTGGGACGGATTTAAGGTATGCGCCTTTCCCCTGTATCTCTGTCAACTTTTCATTACTAGCTATTTGGTTTCGCCCACATGTCATTACCACTAGTCACTACAAATTTATGGAAGTAATTTTATATTATCGTCAAAGTCCCTAATTTTATAGAGTCAAATTCCCATTAAAACATCTCTTTCTGAGTGATAGTGAGTGATTAAATTTACATTACAGCTGGAAAAATTAGCTATATGTTATTTACTTCGCTAGTCAATTAACACAGACAATCCCAGTGAATTATAATGAGGAACTTTACACATTAAATCCCTTAAATGCTAATATATATTACCGCAAATCAGAAAAATGAAACAATCTCCACGAAATCTAATAACACTGACTAACAAAAAAAAATTTATTTTTTCTTTCTCTAACATTTCTATATTTTTCTGATCAATTTTAATGCGCTGTTTTTAAATCTGCAAACCGTTTTTCTCTATCAGGTCGGGATCTCTAGAAATACGCAATTCAAGTTTTTTAACAACGCATACAGTATTACAACATCATTCATACAAGAAGTGTAACAGTTATGTAGGCTTGAATTTCTTTGCAGTCGACTTTCGTCGGTGAATGACATGTGGTACATCGCGATGAAGCATCCAACAATAATCGGCAAGCATGGTCACACTACACCGTCCTTGATAGCGTGACTCCATTACGGCGAATCTTGATGGAATCGTTTCCACGTTTCATCGCTGACTTCGCCAAGGTTGTCAGGGAAAAAGTCAAGATGCGAATCGAGCAAATGGATTTTGAGGGACATGTTACAGCCCATAATTCTGTATGCATCTATGCACTGCTTAACAATAGGCACATAGTCGACAGATTTGTGATTTCCCAGAAAGTTATCGACGATCGATTTGAATGCCATCCATGCGCGAAGTTCACTACCATGTAACAAGTTCTTGAATTGTTTGTCTGCAATAACTTTATCAAATTACAAAACAACTATGTCACCAGCCTACTGCTATGGAAACACCTGTTAAAGGTAAATTAGGGAATTCAATACCAACAGAAAAAGAACAAATGAAGAGATGGGCTGAGCACTTCATGGAGGTGCTAAACAGACCACCACCAACAGTAACACCTGATTTTAATAATGAAACATCCACAACCACTTTGCCAATAACTTGCGATGAATTCACGCTGGACGAGATCAAACAAGCCGTTAAAAGATTAAAAAATTTTAAAGCTGCTGGACTAGACGAAATTCCAGGGGAAATGATTAAAGCAGTTAATGACAACAACCTCTTGAGAATTTTAGATATTATAAATGAAGTATGGAGAGAAGAACAACCACCTACAACATGGAAATCAGTATTATTGCATTAAGTTTTTACCGAAGAAAGGTTATCTATTTGTATATTTCCCGTGGTATATCTCTATTATCACTACCTGGAAAATTATTATGTTGCATGATGTTAGAAAGACTTAAATTGCATGCTGACGAAAAGATCAGAGAAGAACAAGCGGGTTTCAGGCCGAAACGATCATGTATTGATCAAATATTCACACTAAGAACATTTATAGAAGAATCAGTGGAAAGGCAATCGCCACTTATTATCACCTTCGTCGATTTTCAAAAAGCCTTTGATAGTCTACACCGCCCATCATTGTGGAAGATACTTACAATCTATGGTTTTCCAACAAAATATGTGAATATAATCAAAGCGCTATATGACAATGCAAGATGTTGTGTTAGAACAAATAAAGGGAATACAAAATGGTTTACAGTAGAAACAGGGGTGAAACAAGGCTGTATTATGTCACCACTACTTTTTGGAATAGCTATTGATTGGGTTATGAGAAACTATACCCACAATGAACAATTGGGTCTAACATGGACAAATGGAAAATTCCTGGGGGACCTGGATTTCGCAGATGATGTAGCATTCTTAAGTTCAACACCAAGACAATCCCAAGAAGCAATAAATAATTTGTGTCATCTCTCGGTTAAAATAGGTCTCCAAATAAATGCCTCTAAAACTAAAGCTATGAACTTTTCTAACGAGACCTTTGATATCATCTTGAACGGGGAAAAAAAACTACAGAAAGTTGAAAGTTTCAATTATTTAGGCAGTAAAATGACTCAGGATGGTGACACAACAAGAGAAATCCATACTAGAATTGCTTTGGCAGCTAGCGCCTTCAATAGATTATCTAACATTTGGAAATTACGATCATTGAATCTACATACCAAGCTTCGTCTGTTTAATTCAAATGTTATCTCAGTGTTAACATACGGCTGTGAGAGTTGGAAAATAACAAAATCATTGGAGAACAAGCTGAATACATTCGAGAACAAATGTCTTAGAAAACTCATGAACATCAGTTGGAAAGAATTCAAGACTAATCCAAAATAACTCTAGGCATGGTATGTCTCCGACTCTATGAAAAGACGATGACTCCATTATCGGTCATGTCCTACGAATGCAAAACAACAGAATACCACTACAGGCGCTCACTTGGGTTCCTGAGGGTAAGAGGAAAAAAGGAAGACCAAAAGAAACACTCAGATGAACAATAATAAGAGAAGGAAGAACGTTGGGCCTAAATAATGTGCAAGAGCTAAGAGGAGTGGCGTCACAACGAACAACCTGGAGAGCACTGGTTTCTGCCTTATGCGCCGTGTTTACCATGTAAACAAGTTCTTGATTTGTTTGTCTGCAATAACTTTCCTAATCTGAGGTCCTACAAAGATACCTTCCTTTATCTTTGCATCGCTAACTTGCGGAAACTTTTCTCGAAGATAAGTGAAAGCTTTGCTCGTTTTATCTAACGCTTTTACGAAATTCTTCATGAGCCCCAACTTTATATGTAACGGTGGTAAAATGATGCTGTCTTTGTTAACTAATGGCTCATGTATTACATTTTTATGCCCGAGCTGCATACGATCCCTGATAGGCCACACCTTTCTTGCATAATGTTCCTGTCTGTTGCGGCTGTCCCATTCACATAGGAAGCAACAAAATTTAGTATACCCAGTCTGCATGCCCGTGAGCATTGCAATGACCTTTAGGTCTCCACAAATCCGCCATTGGTAGTCATTGTACTTTATTTTTGCCAAAAGTATAGCCATATTGTCATAAGTTTCTTTCATATGAACAGAGTAGGCGACTGGAATTGATGAAAATAAATTTCCGTTATGCAATAACACGGCTTTTAGACTAGTCTTGGAAGAGTCGATGAAAAGTCGCCATTCGTTGACTATGTGCTCATGACCGAGGTGCACCATTAGACCGTTTACATCTTTGCAATAGCAAATGCCATCATCCATCTCAAAGTATTGAACAAGTTCTCTGTGTCTACGACGAAATTTAGATATCTGAGTATTGGGCGCTAAAAGATTCCATTCTTTGAGTCGCGAACCGAGTAATTCCGTATGTCCTTTGGTAAGAGCGAGATCACGTATTAGATCTGACAGTTCTGAATGGTTAATTAAGTGAACACCATCATTCACCGGTATATAATCCGAGTCAGAATTAGTTTCTAAAGCAGATAAACTATCACTTTCTGATGGTTCATTCACGTCCAACGGATATTGTTCTGGTGGAAATGGGATTGGACATGTGATTGGATCATGAGGCACTGGTTTCGAAACCAATTCAATATTTGGATAAACCACAGACTTTCTAGTTTTAAAAGTGAAACCATGGATATTTGTCAAGCAGAAGTAACAATCAGTAGCGTGATTTGTCGGTTCACGCCATATTACTGGCACTCCAAAAGGCATCGACTTATGCTTCGGCGATTTTCGTAACCAACCTGCCAATGTATTTGCACAAGTCGAACAAACTGCATTTGGCTTCCAAGATTTATTTGCATCATCAACTTTCGAATCGAAATAACGTTCATATGCTTTCTTTAGTAATGGTGTAAAGTTTTTCTGGTGAACACGATCGGTAAAATATCCGCACACGTAACAGAACAGATCAGCCGAATTTCTACAACTTCTAGAAGCCATATTTCGCTCAGAATTATTTCAAAATACAGTAACTATTTGAAAAATAGCGTAACGTATGTCATGCATCTTTTAGCAGTATAAAAAGTAGAATTATTTTGCATTTTATTAATTTTTAATAAGTTATATAGTAAAAATGAAACGGAGCAAATAACGGTTTCCCAAAAATATATTTATTCCCAAATATCTTAAGAACCCGACGTGATAGAGATAAACGGATTTCAGATTTGAAATCAGCGCAAGAAACTGACCTAAGAACACTTATTCTTATATAAGAAAGAAAAATGTTGTTTGTCAGTGTAATCCACTTTTTACAATGGCTGTAGAATGGCGAGCTAGATATTTCCAAAAAGTCTCAAGCGACTAGATAAACTGACTTTGGATGGACGGAGTATTTATACGGAAATAGTGTTATTTCACTAACTGGTGTGATAAGTCGCGCGTTCGGCCATATCAGGAAAAATCAACTCGTTCGACTCCCGAGATGAAGAATTTCTGCTCACTGATGCCGACCAACAACATAGACATTAGCTAAACGAACAGACCGTCTTTGATCTCGTCTCTCTGCTATAGATCAGATAATTACGTCCCTTGGGATCACGGACAACCGAATGTGGTCGGTAAACCTTATTATCTCCCCTTTTGCATTTGCATAAGTCCCCTGAAAAGTTGGACATCAAACAGTTACGTCGGGAACTCTCTGCTCGCGTTTCTTCCTGATCAAAGAAACCGCTGTTATCTCTACGCGCACGTCTGTCTGTTCAACGATTATGATCGCCAAATCAGCTCACGTGATAATTGAGAAAAGCGAATCATGACTCTTGCTGACTGTTATCTAGCATGTCGAAGATAGGTAAACAAATTGTCAGCGCATGTAAACAGAAAACTAGGCGTGGCTTCAAAGGTGAGTCTACAGTCAGTGAATTTCGTGGTTTCGCGTAGCAAAAATTATAGCCTTAGATGGGAAAGAAAAGGTGGACGGGTCACTGTTGCACTATTTACATATATTTGTGACACCTCCCCTGCTTTGCAGTAGTGGTCCAACAAAGGCCAAAACTCAAGAGTATCTAAACTGGGTAGTCAAAGGTGTTCACCTTCGCACAAGATTACTCTTAGCAGAGATGTAGATAGAAGTGTAATGACGCTTCTATCCGAAAGGAGCCTTCACAAGATAATTCAGAAGTCAAGAACCATGCGGCATAGCGCTGAGCAATGGTTAACTTTTATCTGTCCGTCGCCTTTTGTGAAGGATTTAAGCAATGGTTTTTAGCCCGTTCAAGCCCCCAGCTGAGTTAATTCAGCGAATTCCTCTTATAATGGTATAGCTCTGTTTAGAGGTAAATATATGTCTAGGTATAGTTTTATATATAAGTTGACCACCCAAGGGACTGTAGCAAACTGGTCAACATACGGAGGTGGTCAACATACGGAACGAGGCCTATTGTTCTGATACTTTACTTCCTTGAACAGCTTATATTGGAGAATACAGTATCATACGAAATCATACATAATCACAACATCAAATCAAATCATCAACATCTGTTTTATCATGGTTTAATCATTCTTTCTGAAAAAAGGAGTCAATCTTGGTCTGTGTCTTATTCCTATTACAAACATAAGTGGAGAAAGCACTCTCAACGCTGGCTACACCACTCAACATACCTGGGCATTTTTCCACAGCAAATGACTTCAACTGCATTATCAGATGCCTGACAGCCTTTTCTTTTGGAGTCTCTGCAATTTCTGTGTCATCGTCACTTGCTTCTTCAACTTCACCAGCTGCTTTATGCACTGTTGTGCTTGTCTGTACTTCGGTCAATATCGCTTGGAAAATTCCTTCTGGGTCAGGTTCATTACAGGTTGCCATCTCATCATCCATTGCAACAAAACCTTCAAAATCTACTCCTTCGAATTCTGCCATTGGCGATGGACTGTCCGATAGGGCTAAAACGTCATGCTCTTGGGTTGTGACAAATCCACATTTCTTGAAACAATTCTGTATCGTTTCCGGCTGAACTTTATTCCAAGCAGAACTGATCCAGAGGACAGCATCCAGAGCGTTAACTAATGCAGCGGATGAAGTTGCTTCCACAGGCGGACCACAGATCTGTGTTTTAGTAATGACCCACTGCAGGAGCTGGGCCCGGTAGTGCATTTTAAATGTTTTGATGATGCCTTGGTCAAGAGGTTGGGTTTTTGAGGTCGTGTTTGAAGGCAGAAATTTCAGTGTCACGTTTGTGAGATGTTCCACTTGTTGGTGGCCAGGACAGTTGTCTACTGTCAGTAGAATAGACAGTTTTTTCTCCATTTCTCGGTCGATGCCCCTTACCCACTCCTCAAATAGGGCGCCAGTCATCCATGCGGATTTGTTTGATCTCCAAGTGACGGGGAGGTCTTCGGGCTTCAGGTTCTTGAATGCGCGTGGTTTTGCCGATTTACCAATCACCAAGGGCTTTAGTTTCTTTCCGGTTGAGCTAGCGCAAAGCATAACTGTGAAACGTTCTTTGGAAAGTTTTCCGCTCTTACATTTGTCACCCTTCATGGCGAAGCTCCTGTCAGGCATCGCCTTGAAAAAGAGTCCGCACTCGTCAGCATTAAAGATGTCGTCGTCTTTGAAGCCTCTGGGGAAGTAAGGAAACTTTTTGATGAACTCTTCCACAGCTTCTACTGGAACTTCATTGGATTCACCACACAACACTTTTTGGGAGATCGCGTGTCGCAGTTTAAATTTCTCGAGCCAACCACTTGATGCTTGAAAATCTTCTGCCACCCCGAATTCCCTTGCGAATTTTTTAGCAACTTCTTGAATCATCGGCCCGGAGATTCGGGCGTTAACTGCCCTCATTTGTTTGAACCAGTTTAATGTGGCTTCATTGACTTCATCTAGGGGAGTTTCCCTCCTTTTCCGCGGTAGATCTCTGCTTTCCTTACCACATCTCTCCAAGTACTCATGTTTACGTTTTTGGATGTTGCTAACTGTGGTCTTGCTAACCCCAAAATGTTCTGCCGTCTTTCTTTGGCTGCTGCTTTCCAGAAAATGTAGAAGATCAACCTTTTCCCTCATTGTCAGCTCCTTGCGTTCTTTCCTTTGGGCCATCAAAAAGGTTAGGTTAATTTTGTCAACGATAAAGTATATAAAATACAGTCTGAGAGAGAACTTATAATTTAGTAGTTGAATTACTATTAACCGGCAGGGCAGTCGTAGCAAGAATGAAGATTTTTGCTTAGAAGTTGGTCTTTTTATACTGCATGTTTGCGAAAAAATCAAAGAGGTTAGGTTAATTTTCTTTGTCGGCAAGCATCATTCGAAAAGCGGTCAGAAAGCCTGTGCCGACAAAATTCAAAGACACTGATTTTTTTAAAAGTGGTCAAGTAATAGAGGGTAAATTACTATTGTGTGTCATAGACCAAGTGGTCAAGATACAACTTGCAGAGGTGGTCAACTTATAGAGGTCGTCTTCCATTGAGTACATGTGGTGCGTGTCCGGTCTATGAAAATGTGGTCAACTTCGGGAGGTGGTCAATGTAGGGAGGTGGTCAACTATGGAGGTTCTACTGTATATATATATATATATATATATATATATATATATATATATATATATATATATATATATATATATATATATATATATATATATATATATATATATATATATATATATATATATATATATATATTTATACTACTCGTCAAAAGTCAAGGGCCACTTAGAAAAACCTTGGTTGAAACCATAAAACAAATCTGATATAAACGTAATTGGTATCAGTCAAAACGGCATTTATTGAATACCAAATTGACATGTCACGTAAAGAAATGGAAACACACATTCAAACGCAATGAAGCTGTGAAGTGTGTCACCCACCTTTTCAAAAGTCACACAATAGATATTGGACAAATAGACATTTCAAAATCGGGTATGACCACCGTTTGCAGCAAGGCATTCAAGACAGCGTAGACGCATCGAGTCCACAAGTGTCCGAAGAGTATCCTGAGGAACAGCTTGCCATTCCTGAAGCAGAAATACAGTCAGCTGTGCAACATCCATTGGCAGGGGGTGATTTGTTGACAATCTTCGACCAAGGACATCCCAGAGGTGCTCAATCGGAGAAAGGTCAGGTGAATGAGCTGGCCACGCCATCCTGATGATCCCATGTTGCTGAATAAACTCATTCACCACACGAGCTCGATGGTGTCGAGCGTTATCATCTTGGAGGACGGCATTACCACCTATGGCCTCCAGAGCAGGCTGAACAATTGGTCTCAAGATTTCGTTCTGGTATCTTGGGCCAGTCAAGTTGCCTTGGATGATGTAGAGTGGGGTCCTGCCGTGTCTGTAGAAGCCTCCCCAAACCATGACAGAACCCATACCATAACGATCCACCTCTCGAATTGTGTCATCAGTAAATCGCTCTCCTGGTTGTCTCCAAACTCGAATCCTGCCTTCATTGAATGACACAGTGAAGCGAGATTCATCAGTGAAGAGAACTTGACTCCATTGTTGCCTTGTCCATATGATAAGCTCGCGACACTGTTGAGTCCAAATCTAAGCAAGGTCATTAATCGTTATAAGTCTGGGATGTACAAGAGATTATAGTGGTTATCCCACTTGAACAGCGTTTGTTTAGCTGTTAATTTATTTTAAAAAATATATGAGCTTCTCACTGCGGCTGAGTTTCCGCGTGAGATGGATTTTCTAAGCTATTTTTGAGCTGTTAGCGAGAGTTCTCGGGGAGTTAGCCCCACGCATGTGTGATTGGCTGGGGTGTTCTGGGAAAGAATAATTTGGTGTCAGTGTGTTCCCGAGCGAGTGTACTGGGGAGATGTTGGGTGTTTTTCGATGTGTACCAGGGTACAGGCATGATGGCTTAGGGATTATGTGTGATTATCTGCAGATAAGATGTACTTTATTTAAGAAGATGTTCCTAAGGCCTTGGAGTGTACAGGCCAGTGTTTGAGATGTAATGCATTTGGAGGCCCTATAACTATTAGTACTGCGATTGTCAGCAGTCTTCTTAATGGATTAATTAGCGCTGAAATGTAATGTATTTGAGGCCAAATAACTATTAGTACTGCGATTGCCAGCAGTCTTCTGGATGGATTAAATAGCGCTGAAATGTAATGTATTTGAGGCCAAATAACTATTAATACTGCGATTGCCAGCAGTCTTCTTGATGGATTAATTAGCGCTGAAATGTAATGTATTTGAGGCCAAATAACTATTAGTACTGCGATTGCCAGCAGTCTTCTTGATGGATTAAATAGCGCTGAAATGTAATGTATTTTAGGCCAAATAACTATTAGTACTGCGATTGCCAGCAGTCTTCTTGATGGATTATTATTATACGCTAGTACTACGATGTGAATCCTTTTGGTATGCTATTATAAGCTGTGTAATATGCTGTATTTCGTCTATGTCATCGTGACCGTGTTGTGGTGTAAATGAACTGTTCATTGACCGTCACCAGGCGTTCAACCCTCTATGACTCGTACGTGAGCTATCGTGGTGTGAGTGACTGTTTCTACACACCCTTCAAACATTCCAGACACGGTAACAGCACAGCAGTACACATACGGATAATTAGCCTGTGTGGCGTGATATTTATTATATGATAGCAATACTATTCGATTCCAACAGTGATGGTAGCATACATCTATTTATTTATAGCTCTGTGTGGGCGTACGTATATATATACAGAATTAACGAACTTTATCAGGTGGTAGCCAGTGTGGGGAAAAATAGAATTGAGTTAAGATACCATATAACTTCTATTAGATAGTGTGTAAGCTTATTTTTTATGCACTATTTTATGCACATATTTATTTTTTGTACGACGATGTTTTGATAATGCACCAAATATTTTCATGCTATTCTTACACTATGGTGTTATGACGAATATTGTATGTATTATGATTGCAATGAGGTGTAAGATATCAGTTGCGAGTGACTTATCTCTGTAACTTTTTGATGAAAGCAGTGGACTATAGTATTTACGCACGCTAGTCAGAAGACTATGCCCATTTAGTCAATTCATGGTTGACCTTTATGCTCCGTTCTGAGCTTGGAGCAACGAGAGCTGATACATCAAACATTGATGTGTTTTGGCAGCGGTGATTATTAGGATTGTTTTATATGCATGATGAGATTGCCAGCCCTATGCACAACCTCATTAGCTAGGCATGGTGCAGTAGTCGTCTCCAGAGAGTCTCTGTACTCACTAAATTTAAAATTCTTTCTTGTGTTTTGATGTCATGTTTAGTTTATGTATTAGCACATTCTAAGACATTATGTAGTAACCATTATATTGTGAAACATTGGGTTTTTGATTTTTTTTCCCAGCACATAATACCTGTGAATTTAAAATAATTTGATTCTTTTCTTTTCCTTGCAATTTAGGCATACATCATTTTCCCAGCAGATTGTTTTGATTTTGTGTCTGCTTAAGTATAAGAATTTTTTGTATGTCACACATTTTTGTTAAGCTAATTACATTTTTGATATGTTAATATAAGGTTAAGCTAAAAAAAATTTAAAATACCATTTTTATTTAACTTAGCGTTATGAAATATTTTTGTCTTTTACTTTTTTGAAAAATGTTTTATTTAAGATTCAAAATTTTTTTCTGTGCCCTGCGCTTGACTGTGCGCTAGAGGGGGTATGATGTGTTTTTTTTTTTACTTAACGCTTGATGGTGCGTTAGTTGCAATTTATTTATAACGGTGTTATTATTTTTGTGTGAATAATGTCTATGATGGTTCATTGTTACTTATGAATAAGTTGCATAACATGGTTATGTGTCAGATTATGCTTTGGTTGTCAATAGCTTTCTTTTGTGTTTGTTATACACACATACATTTTCTTTGTGTCCTATACTTTCTTGTCATGATTATATGTATTTATATAATACGTTGTTTGATTAAATGGTTATTACGATGTATTAATCCATCGTTCTCTACAGTCTTCTGTCTTTCCTGATTATTCTTCATTTTATTCCATTTCTTCTACTGACTTTTCGGTAGTGGTTCATATGTTGGTTATACTTTCATGTTGCATTTATATGTCACTTGATACCATTTGTATTCTTCTTCATCCTACTATACTGATACTTGCATCCTGTATATTGTTAGGTTAATTCTATGCTGAATAGACTTAACTTTGTTGAAAGCAGATTATCTCTGTAGACTTAGCTGATTATTTTGTATGCTTTGTTTTCTGCTTTACTCATAATGCTGATATTTGTTGACGATATATAGTATTTGGACTTAACAGGTTGATTAATTTTACTGATTGGAGCTTTATTACCTACTCATTTTTTGGCTGAGGTAATCTTTTCAAAAAAATGATATTATCATTTTTTTCCCTGGGGGGGGGGGGGGGGGGGGGGGGGGGGGGGGGGGGGGGGGCGGGGGGTGATGTAAACTGTTGAGTCCAAATCTAAGCAAGGTCATTAATCGTTGTAAGTCTGGGATGTACAAGAGATTATAGTGGTTATCCCACTTGAACAGCGTTTGTTTAGCTGTTAATTTATTTTAAAAAATATTTGAGCGTATTGTATTAGAATCTTCGAGATTCAGAACGCTTCTCACTGCGGCTGAGTTTCCGCGTGAGATGGATTTTCTAACTATTTTTGAGCTGTGAGCGAGAGTTCTCGGGGAGTTAGCCCCACGCATGTGTGATTGGCTGGGGTGTTCTGGGAAAGAATAATTTGGTGTCAGTGTGTTCCCGAGCGAGTGTACTGGGGAGATGTTGGGTGTTTTTCGATGTGTACCAGGGTACAGGCATGATGGCTTAGGGATTATGTGTGATTATCTGCAGATAAGATGTACTTTATTTAAGGAGATGTTCCTAAGGCCTTGGAGTGTACAGGCCAGTGTTTGAGATGTAATGCATTTGGATGCCCTATAACTATTAGTACTGCGATTATCAGCAGTCTTCTTGATGGATTAATTAGCGCTGAAATGTAATGTATTTGAGGCCAAATAACTATTAGTACTGCGATTGCCAGCAGTCTTCTGGATGGATTAAATAGCGCTGAAATGTAATGTATTTGAGGCCAAATAACTATTAGTACTGCGATTGCCAGCAGTCTTCTTGATGGATTAAATAGCGCTGAAATGTAATGTATTTTAGGCCAAATAACTATTAGTACTGCGATTGCCAGCAGTCTTCTTGATGGATTATTATTATACGCTAATACTACGATGTGGATTTTTTTGGTATGCTATTATAAGCTGTGTAATATGCTGTATTTCGTCTATGTTATCGTGACCGTGTTGTGGTGTAAATAAACTGTTCATTGACCGTCAGCAGGCGTTCAACCCTCTATGACTCGTACGTGAGCTATCGTGGTGTGAGTGACTGTTTCTACATTCCAGACACGGTAACAGCACAACAGTACACATACGGATAATTAGCCTGTGTGGCGTGATATTTATTATATGATAGCAATACTATTCGATTCCAACAGTGATGGTAGCATACATCTATTTATTTATAGCTCTGTGTGGGCGTACGTATATATACAGAATTAACGAACTTTATCAGACACCAAGCAACACGGGCTCTGCGATGAGCAGGAGTAAGAGGGATTCTGACTGCAGGACGTCGAGCAGCCAGTCCAAATTCATGTAAACGTCTGTGAATGGTGCTTTGACTGACATTAACGTTTACAGTTTGTCTCAGCTGACATCTTAGAGTGGAACAAGTCACTGTTCGATGGCGCAGGGCTGACAACAAGAGGTACCGGTCATCATGTCTATTGGTGCATCTAGGGCGACCTGGCCGGTGGCAATCCTCCACACTTCCTGTGGCCTGAAATCTCTCCAACATTCTTTGGATAGTAGAGTGTGACACTGCAAGCCGTCTAGCAACCTCACGGACAGATAAACCACTTTCAACCCACGCTATAGCCCTCATTCTTTGTAAGGTGTCAAGACTTCTTCTCGGTGGCATGGTTTTTGCAAGTGATGAAACTACCCTAAGTCTGCTGATTGTAAAACAAATTAAGAGTGAACTCTGTTCACGAAAAGTCGCCATTGCACGTGGAATGTCAATCAGCACGATTACTTCACCTGTTTGGTTGTACGGAAGTTTGAAAAATCAGATTAAAAATGTGAATTTATGGTCAGTAAACCAAATTGCACGTGATCACCATGGTTGTCGGTGAGTTGTTTTTATGTTTAACGTGCATAGAGGACTGTCAGAGGAAGATATTGCACCCATTTTTACTAAAAACTTCCTTCATTTAATCATTGTATGCGCTTATATAAAAGTGTATTGAAAATAATAGGGTGGCCCTTGACTTTTGACGAGAAGTATATATAAAATATTCTGACTCTTACGTTTGCTTTCAAACATAGAAAAATTGAAGCGACTATGATTGTTTAGTTTTAAAACAACAAGTAACAATTTTAATACTGAATTAGTCTTTAACATTTAAAATAAATATGGAAAATTTGGTGAAATTTTATATTGGAATCAAAATTTCTCCTCGCGGAGATTAAATAGAGGGTTTTATCAATGTCCGTTGCTTTCGCCTGTTAATAAGCACTTAGCTTGTCTACGTGAGTCCTGCCGCCGTTGTATCGTCACTTTTCTGGTGATGCGGGCACTTCTTCGCCTAACTGGTCTTATGTAGGTGGTCAGTGTTGATCCCCTGCTCTCACAACTAAGGGCATAGAAACGTCAATCTTGCCGCTTCGTCCTCGAACGGTCTTATAGCTTCGTTCCACAAACTATTGGACAGAATAGGAAACAAATGCCTCTGCTAAGTACATTTGTTTGAAGCACTCTGAGAGGCTCATTCTTCCGTTGTCCACCCACCAATGTTAATCTCTCAGAAGAATTAAATTCTTGAGCACATAACGTAGCTCAATGAATATGATTAAAATTCACCAATATTCTTCTGTGTATTAACTGGGAAATGTGTCTGGACAGCGTGAATACTATTTGTGCCCGAATTAACATTAACAAGTTACATAAATGTCACAAAATGATATGCTACAGTTAAGGTACATATGATGTAGTCATCACTCATCACTAATCCAGCCAGAGTCTGGGGTCACCTCTGCTGTCGAGTTTTCCCTCATGACTAGCAAGAAACAATCACCAGCACTTGCTGTAGTGGTTCATGAATATACTCTTTTCATTTGTTGAGGTTGCCAGCCTCATTTATAACCACTAAGCAAGAAACATGTCAAATTTCACTTTTGTAAAATAAATATTCACAATTTACCCCAAAGTTTTGGATTATACAATCTCCTTGCACAGCTTTCGAATGGACGCAGCTCTGTATTAGAAGCTTCAAAATCACTTTCGTCTGGAAATTATAGTTAATTCCTCTGATGACGGGTGTTCTGCGAAATCACTTGGCCTTGGAAAACGTTTGTTTAATTCCTCGATAACTTGTGATCAATTTCCTAGGTTCCAGTCTTGGTAATTGAAGTCCTGGTCCTTAAGTTTACAGTCTTGTATTAAAACTGCGGGTTTACTTGTAAATGCCAAAGTTACCCAATACTCGATCTGTCACTTTTAATAATGGAATTCTAGGTCCTGTAGTAAAATGTGTGAGATAATCGCTTATTTCCGTAAGATTTTAGTCATATGATGAATAAATACATTAGTCCTCAGGTGTCTGACTGGTTTCATCTTCATCGCCAGCAGGGCGATGCCTTTTGTGCAGTGGGAATGCTAAGAAATGACCCGCGGTAAAAATCTAACACGCTTTAGTTTCGGTTTCGAAAACGTAGAAAAAGAAAAAAAAAATTTTAACACCTCGCCGATCTGCTGCACGAAACGGGGGGGGGGGGGGGGGGGGGGGGGCGGGGTGGGGGGGGAGGGGGTGGAAGCTTGTAATTAACAACTTGCCAACTGTGAGACCAGACTGGCATTTGAATTAACGTAATATGTTAACTTTAACACTAACATTTGTAATAATTCGGACATTTCACAGTAGTAAGAACGAGGCGATTGTAAATATTAACGCAAAACACTATCAAAGTTTTGAAAAACCCCTCTTCGTTCTGCACGCGGTCTCTTTAATATATACACGCTGTGGGCAAAGCCAGCAGAGGCAAAAACACAGACAATTTTTTATTTCCTCCTAGCGGTAGTATTCTGACGTCACTCAAACTAGTTGGTTTATTTGAATAGTGAGGAAAATGTTAGAGACAGGGAGGGAAGATGGCCGACTTGTGTAAAATTTATATTTGACGATTGACAGTGACAAAATTAAAAATGTAAACCATACTGAAACTAACCATAAAAATCATATGGTAGTATAGCTTAGAGTCCCCTGAGCAAAAATATGTTTTAAAAAATATGGTAGTCCAAGTATTAGCCAAGTTATTGAGAAAATACTAAATGTCTACGAACGCTTGACCAGACAGACTGTTGTTCTTGCTCGTTATATATAACGTTAGTGGGGACGCTAGTTTAAAAAAAGAGGCATTGTAGCAATTCAAATTCTATTAGTTGGTATAGGAGTGAAAGGGAAGAGATAGGAAAAATGTAACTAAAAACGAAACATCTTTTTCTATTGGGCATAAGTAACGCAGACTGACCAATGGACTAAGGGGCACATAGTTTGTTTGGAATTGTTTTGCTTTTTTCAAACAAAATTTTTAAAAGTTGTAGTAGTGCCTTCTTTCATTGGTCGGCTCTAATAGATATTGGCAAAAGGCATAGTGGTCTCTTGGCCATTTGACTAGAAAACTTTATTCTAACACTTACGTTGAGATCAGATGTAATAGCTTGTAAAAATAAATACTAATTCACTATCTGGACGGGGCAGAGCAAAACTGAGGCCATATTCTTTGCCAGTCAACGTTATTTGTGACATATTTCTTTGAACTAGTGGTAAGAATGCTTTATGTATTTATATGCTTGATTAAAACTGAAAAAGTCAGATACTGCTGTGAAAAAGTGAAGGACATGCCGGAAGCAAACATTACTGAGTCCTCACATTGAACTGTATTTGACTGTTGCATATTATTATGATTTTGTATTAATATTTTGTATTGGAATGTTAGGAAGCCTCTGTGTTCTATGAACACTTTTCAACATGCCTAGAGCGTTTATAAGTTAGAAAGGAAAAGAAAGAAAAAAATCATATAAAAGGAGAAGTGGTGACTCCACATTATTGCATTGAAGCAAACTATGTAAAAGTACAGTGGCGTATCTGCCATAGGGACCTGTGGTGTTGTCACAGAAGGGTGTGAGTCATAAATTAGGGACTGATGCACATGAATGCACAAGAGGCTGACCACATATTGTCATGTATAGATAGGGATAAGAAGTTGTGATCAGGTTGAAAAGGCCAGGGTGTCTTTTTATTGCAGAGTTTTTATTTCCTGTTACCATCCGGTGACAGGAAACCTGATGAGTGGGTGTAAAGTCTCCATTAACAAGTTTAAGCTGTCAGCTGATAGCATGAAGGAGGTTACGTGTGGGTGCTGATCGACATTGTCTCTACATTGATATACTGACTTATATTCGACCTACGAAGAATCCCAGGTGACAAGTTATCAGCTGGGACCTCTGACATTTCATCCTAATAAAATAATTCCTATCAAAATAACATTGAATTATATGGGGCTTGATGTAAACAACAGCTCCTCATAACAAATGACAATCACTAACAACTATTAAAGTTTGATTCTGTGAATACACCTATAGGAACTCTATATTAACATATATTCATAGGACCAAGAGTCCATATTTTAGTTAAACATTATATGTAAATATATTTCCTCATTTTCAAAGACCTGTCCAAAAGAAGTTGGCGGGACAGGCAGATTAAATTGTAAAAAAAAAAAACATTCAAATTTTAAAAGAAAACTTTAACCACCGTCTTATTCATTTTCTTTAGTGAGTTAAAGTGTATTGTGTTGATGTACCATCATCTTCATTTCACCCCTAGACACTAGAGACATCATACACCAGCCACTAGAATCAAAATACGGACTGTGTGAGATCTAGGGAGGTAGCGTTAGGTCCCTGATCAATATATCATCATCATCATCATCATTCCTTTTATAGTCAGGGACCTACATGTGCTTGACCTCATACAGTTAACACAGACACAACTATCTTTATTGTTAGGTATAACATCTTAACCTCCCCAGCAAAAATTACATTTGCTACAGGTCCGATCCTTCTCTTTCTGGCTTTTTGGGAGTTGCTCGTATGAAGTTGCGAAGCTGTCTGTTCTGTGTCTCTGAGTTCGCTAGATTATATCTCTCATTCTCAGTTCAAATCCCAGATTGTGTTTCCTCCGAATGTTCAAATAGAATTCAATGTATATTCTGGCTCTCAAATCAAACCAATCAAATCTCTCTAGCACTGGGTTGGGTGTTTCATTTAAAATATCCCCTCGCGTGTTTTAAAATATTAATTTTAATATTCCACGCGTGACTTCTGTCTAATCATGCGGTAATATTTCCGGTGGCATCTTGTGCACATCTCATAAACACCATCTGTGAACTCATTTGATGTCCAGATGCTACCTATCGCCAATATTGTCTCTTCAGACAGATTATCGTGATAATCACACACAGGGATGGTCCCGTGAAACGATAAACGCATCTACCACCTGTGTAATCTTCCAGACAAACAGACACGGTCGTCGGCAAGCCAGACAGAAAATTTTGGCGTCATATTCATCCTCGTACGAGACCATATTGTGTTAAACGTCGATCGTCTCCTATCAAAGGTGGCCGGCGACTGATTCGATTTATAAGCGTATTACCGCTGACCGGTGATAATGACCGGGTATTGTTATGATAATATCACCGTTCACCTGGTGGAACGTAAATACGTCAGAGGAGTGATAAACCAGATAAAGACAGTCCCATCGCAGATACTTCCGTGGGGGAGTGGAGTGTTAGAGACTGCACCCTACTAGATCCAGCATAGAGAGTAAAATAATGAATGAAAGGGCATACAAATTATGCCAAATAAAAGCGATTGATGAGAAAAATGAAGGTGTGAGAGAGCCACAAAAAGAACACGTACAGACATTTCGTCATATACAGCTAGAGACAGAAAATTATGTTTCTGACATTCTCAAAATTTGAAGGACAGCGAAATTAAGAACTGACTTAGTGACAGATTCAGGTTTCTCAATTTAAAACAAACTGATAATATTGTGCGTACAATCCCCATATACCGAGTTGTCTTAACGAAGCGTTTGTATGCAACAATGTAATAATCCCACTATCTTGTCGGGAAAATACGGAAATGACGCGTATCACACCGTGAAAACTAAACTGAACACTCGTTAAAAGAACATGCATGCCTTGCAGTCTTTTCATGTTGCATTTTCGGGAAGAAAATTCAGAAACAGCGCGTATTGCACAGTGAAAGCTAAATTAGACACCCATTCCAAGAACAGGCATGCCTTTCAAATTTTTTCTTGGTATTGATCAATGACCATAAGTCATGGTAAGTGTGACTGCAAAAATTCAATGAAGTTGAAATGGAATGGTAAGGAATGAAACAACCACATTAAAAATAATATCGTCATCAAGACATGCAACAGAAAGAGCGCAACATGATTCGTTCCCGTCAATGTTTGGCGGGTTATTTCCTCGTTGTGTGTCCTATTTTGTTCCGGATATTATTCCGGCAGTTTATTATACCACTGGGCTACCTATGGCAGACAGTAACGCCGTCTATAAGTTTACTTAGTCATAAAGAAGATACGATTCTTCACTTAAAGACGCTAACTGTAACACATTATTTTTGGGGCTAGCTTTAATTCTGCGCAACATGAAACAATCTTTTTTTTTTTTTTTTTTTGAAATTCAAGCTAGTACGTTGTCAGTAAAAGTAATGTAAAAGTAATCTTACTACCTCCTACTTCCTCTAGTACAGTGTTTCCCAAAGTGGGCTGTACTGCCCCACCCCCGGGGCGTTTGAAAGGTCTAAGGGGCGACAGGGGGCCGTTCATTTGTAAGGGAGTGATTGAGGACTTGTCAAGCTCAGTTCAACAATATTACTTTAATATAACGTTTACATGTAAAAGCGGTTTGACTATTTGTAGAAAAGTAGCCTGCGCAAACCCTAACCCCCGCTACTTCCTAACGTCGCTCGTCCAAGTTTCTTATACATCCATAGCAGATATTACCAACCTGGGGTAGGCGTCCCAGGGGGTACTAAGCTTTTCAAGGGGTACCGGTAATACAGGGTGTTCCTCGAAAAAGCGGCCCGTGACGTCATGGAATGCTGACGTATTTTGTCGGAAGTAGTGTGAATGGCCAAGTAGTCCTAGCGATCCCGTACGGATATAATTCTCAACAATAGCTATCCTTTCTTGCAGTGAAAACTACATTGTGATAGACAGTTTATTTAAACACACACGATGGTTTTCAAATACTCACGGTCCAACCACGGAAAATAATTTAGGTCAATCTAGTACTACTTAGAACCTTTTATAACCGACATATTTGTAAACATTGAAAAATGCTGAAAAATCTGGCTTCTTTCACTTTGTGAATGGGGCCGCTTTTTCGTGGAACACCCTGTATTTGGTAATTAACTGCATTATCCTATTCAAATATTGCGTAGCAGTGCTGGTGAAAGAAAATGTTGTGGATTTGAGAGACATCAATGAGGGGTGGACGAGATACAAAAGATGGGAAATGGAAGGGGCGCTGGGGATGTTCTCTGGCAGCCAAGGGGGTGGTAACCCGAAAAGTCTGGGAAACACTGCCCTAGTACTATTTTCGTCTAAAAAAAAGTTTCCTAACCTGGCAACTCTCAAGATCTAGAAAGAAAGAAATGTCTAACATACGACACTGTACTACTGATAAAAAGGTTCACTTTACTGTTGTGCCGGTTCATACTACAGATAAACTGGCTCAGGCTCCTTACAAGTATAAACATTGATTTGATGCAATGAAATGAAATTATCGCTTTCAGACGTGAGAAGAGAACAAAAACTTGACGGGTAGCGAATTACGAACATATTGTTGTTGTTGTTGTTGTTGTAAATCCCTTGAAACAGTGTCACTAAGTGCCATTCTAAAGTAGAAAAGTCCTTCCATACATAGTGTTACTTTAGACACCTGTGTTACTTTAGACACAGGATGTGTTACTTTATTCCATAATTTCTCTTTTATTTCTTTGTTTTCAGCTGCCCGTAGAGCATAGTCTTTGAATGAATTCATGCCAAGCCCTCTTGTTCCGTGCCATCTGTTTACGTTTTCTCCACGTGTTCGTGCCTACAATTCACTTCTTTGTGTATTTTTTGGTATACCTTTAATAATAATAATAATAATAAATTCTTTAAGCACCAAACACGGCGCATAATACAGAAACCAGTGCTCTCCAGGTTGTTCGTTGTGACGCCACTCCTCTTAGCTCTTGCACATTATTTAGGCCCAACGTTCTTCCTTCTCTTATTATTGTTCTTCTGAGTGTTTCTTTTGGTCTTCCTTTTTTCCTCTTACCCTCAGGAACCCAAGTGAGCGCCTGTAGTGGTATTCTGTTGTTTTACATTCGTAGGACATGACCGATATATGACCATCGTCTTTTCCTTATATAGTCGGAGACATATTTCTGCCTTTACTTTTGTTTTAATCCCTGGGGCTTTTAGGTCAAGTACTTCTTGTGCTGCCGTTAGCTTGTTTCCGTATATTGTATCCCAGCTACTTTCAGGATCTTTTATAAACCTGCTCTTCTATTAGCTGTTGCTTCATTTTAACATTTTCGCATTGATGATCCTGTCATAGAGTTTAATCGCTGTATTTTACTAAAAATAGTTTGAACATATAAAAAGACATAACACCGTGCCGAAGACCAAAATGGAAAGAAGAGTTGAAGACAAACGTGCAAGAAGAAAACGCAGCTATAAGTGGGAAGATAACATCAAGAGATGAATAGGAACGAGCATATGAGAGTGCACAATTAAGACAAGAGACATAAAACGTTGGAGATCATTGTAGCCGACCTTCCATGTGGAGATGGCAGTTGATGATGATGAGTCGACACAAGCTCACAATAATGAAAGACTATAACTTTTTGGTTGTTATTTAAATTATTCTTCATGCTTCAGAGCTGAAAGTATAACAGTCTTGTACATTCTTGCTTCTGCGAGGGACTTCATCACCTTCGATTCACATATATTTCTCACCACGCATAAAGCAGCTATTACCTTCTGTAACTTTATTGTTATGTTACTGCATGTCGGAGAACGGGTATTAATTGTGTTATACGTTTAAATAAATACTTTTGGACAGACATGTCTCTAATTTTCGATGACGCAGCTGTACTGCCAACTGAAGTTAAGTTTTTGATGAAAAAGTGCAGTTTAAAAAAAATAATGAGATTGTCTCTTATTTATTTACATTTTTCAAATTTGCTTGTCTAGGTAGTTTTTTATTATATTAACTTATATATGTTAATTCATATGAGCTGTCATAGACCGGAAGGGAGGCACCAAAGAAGACTTGGCTACCCGAAAAGCAGCAGCAGGGAGACTGATAAAGGACGGGGACAGATAAGGCCGAGCTGGTTGAGAGCTGGTTATGTATTTTGTTCAATCGCGAATGCGTGCTTCGTCCGGTTATCATCTTGGAGTAAGGGTCAATGTTATATTGATTAATCATTTGTTGAATGTCCAAGAATAAATTCGTTCCTGTCGGAGCTCATCATTATAGGTACATATTTTTCCTATCAGAAGAGTTCTTCATTTGCATAGTCATCAACATTGGCAAATGCAGCAAATAGCTGTAACGTATCGATGTGATAAAGTCCTCAATTCAGAGTCCATGAATTTATTTACAGTTCACACATAAGACATTCACGTAGGTACACGTTCATATATAGTTCATATATAGTTCATTAGGAATTACATGCATAATATTCATGTCCGTCCGTGTCAAAACAATATGTCAGATGAACATCGTGGCTATATACGTGCGCTGTTGTAGTCACCAGCCAGAAATGAGCACATGAGTTCTTGACATCTACAATTTTAATCATAATACGATTCTCCTTTCATTATTAGTTTAATTTAATTAATCTCATGCTTAGATTAATTTCCGAACTGACCCTGAAGTCTACATCGATTCATCTATATAATATAGGCTATATACTCAGCCTTATTTCCTTGGAAGAAATACAAGACACGACCTTCTTGCTTGACGGATAGCGTAACAAAGGCCCTGTAACCAAGTCACCCGGCGTGACCTTCCCAACGCGAATGCGTCATAATCTCCGCATATATTTCGCGTTCACTATACCGTAAAATATCGACATATTCTATAAATATTAATGACCCCTAAACGTTGCGCATGGGTAAACCCCAGCAGACGCCGTCATTTAAAATAACACCGTAACAGATTTCCTGTCAGACGGTGGCAAAAAAAATCTATTTAATAGATTTTTTTTTGAACAATATTAATCAAATTATCAAAAATTTAACAAAACCCGACGTATGACCTACGATGTTCTATCTAGAACAGTGTCGCGGTCATGTCAGTAATATATTATAATAAAATCAACGTCATATCATACATATACCTTATATTAAACAAGGAAATGTCACTGTCACTAACTAATTAACTAATTAATTTGTTGTATGTATAGACTAACTAATAATGTGAGGTGTTATTAAAATTATTCTAACTAACTAAAATTAAAATAATTAATTATAGTATGTACGTATGGTACTAGCTAATTAATATCTAATAGAGGAAAATGAGAAATAGTATAAGAGAGTAAAAGAAATAAAAATTGAGAAGTACGGACAATTGAAACCAAATATTAAAGTATACATTAAATTAGCATGCGTGTGAAAATGAAGTGTAAGGATAGATACCTAATTAAATTAACGCAATCAGAAGAAAAGAGCAGAAAAAAAAATTCATACATTTTAACTATATATATGAAATGTCATAATGTAATATCTATTACCTTAATAATTACACTAATTAAAAAGGTTTAATTGGTGTGATATTCTTTTGTTTCATCTTTTCTTAGTATATCTTATTTTTTTATTTCATCACACTTTGACTTTATTATATATTATATACTAATTTAATAAATAGAAAATTTAATAATATTGGACATGAAGATCCAATCGTTGTTACCTCCTGTTGAATTGTATGAAAGTTCATTAAGACACAAGGTTCATATTATCAAATTATGATTTGATTATCCATTCATCGTTAGTTCCTTTATTAAACCTTGAAAGTAAATTGACTAAGTCATCAACGTATCTGTCCTTTCTACATCAGAGATTGTTCCTTTTTAACCGTTTTCAATCGAAATGAGTGATACTCAAAGTGGAATTGAAGTTCAAATTTTCAAACGATCCGTAAAACTTGATATTTTGATCACAATAGTTTATTTCGAAATGTCCTTATTTAGGTAGGAAGTCCAACTGAATTGTTGTATATTCTGACTTGATATCAATAACGTTTATTGCAAATGTAATGCTTGACTAGTCAGAAAATTTTCCTGAAATTGTAATATTCATTCAGAATCCGTAGGATGTCTGGACAACGTGTCGGCTATGACGTTTTCAGTTCCAGGTATCGACTGTATCTCGAACTCGTAGGGTTGCAACGTAATAGCAAATCGTGCAAGTTTAGCACTTTTATGGTTTGAGCGACGTAATGCTGCCACTGATTTCTGATCAGTCTGGATCAGGAATGGACATCCCAGCAAAAACTTTTCCAACTTGGTAATTGCCCAGATTACGGAGAGCGATTCTCGGTCCACAGTGGAATATTTCGTCTCCGGAGGTTTCAGTTTGCGTGAGATATACAGTACAGGGTGAAGGACATCATCATGATATTGCAGTAGACACGCCCCGAGTCCGTAATTACTCGCATCTGTACATAGAACAAACTTTTTAGAAGCATCTGGTAATCTTAAAACAGGTGGGCATGAAAAATTTTTTAAGATAGTGCGAAACGTTTTGTCACATTCGTCGGTCCAATTTATCCTTAAAGGCATGTTCTTCTTTAGTAACGAAGACAGGACAGCCGTGATGGATGATAGGTGAGGTACAAATCTGCTATAGTATTGGATTAAACCTAACAGACTCCTAACCTGTTTCTTCGTTTGAGGAACAGATAAATTTAATATTTTAGAAACCGTACTGGGAATTGTTTGGATACGTCCCGATCCAATAATGTGCCCCAGGAATGTTATCTCATTACACGCTATTTGAATTTTAGTTGGTTTAGCGGTTAAATGGTTATCCCGCAATATTTCCAAAACTGATTTAAGACCCAAAAAATGTTCCTCAAATGATGAACTAAACAAACATATGTCGTCAATATAGGTAATTATATCTGATCTACCTGCTAAAATCTTTCGCATAATGCGAATAAAGGTAGCTGGAGCATTCATTAGCCCAAAAGGCATCACGTTCCACTGGTAAAGACCTTGTGGAGTTGAGAATGCTGTGTAGTATTTGGCTCTTTCGGTTAGTGGAATCTGCCAATAACCTTTGGTTAAGTCAATTTTAGTGAAAAGTGTAGCATTGGATAGACGAGGAAGTAAATCGTCAAGGATAGGATGTGGTTCGCTATCCGGTACTGTCTGCGCATTAAGTTTCCTATAGTCAACACATAAACGTATGTTGTTGTCCTTTTTCCGGACAATGACTAAAGGAGAAGAAAATGGAGATGTACTAGTCTCAATAATACCTAATGATATCATCTGTTCGAGTTCCTGAGATGTCTTACTCAGAAAATGTAGAGGTACAGAATAAGGATGAACACGAATTGATGTATCATCGTTAAGAATAATATCGTGACTAATTACAGATGTGCAACCCGGTACATCAGTTAACACATCTGGGAAAGATTGTAGAAGATCAGCAACGCGTTGATGCTGTTGCGGTGTAACCGTAGAAGAAATGGTCACATCACGCCAAGATTCAGTAGATTGGACAGTAAGTACAGGTAAAGGCATCTGCACTTCAGGAAAAGAAGATTCTTCCTCCTGTATAACAGATAGATTAGAATAATGACAAGTAGATACAGTATTGTCATCTAATTCATGAAAAATTGACTGTAAGTGTATAGGACGTGTATGAAATTGCTTGAGCATATTAATATGGAATATCTTTCTGTGTCCCTTGATATCTAAGACGTAATCAACGTCTGAAATTTTATCAGTAACCTTATAAGGACCAGTCCATGAGATCAATAACTTATTGTTATTGTGAGGGAGTAATACATAAGCCTCATCGCCTGGGAATAATTGACGTAATCGTCTAGATCGATTTTGTATAGATCGAGCCTTCGCTTTTGCAGCCTCAGAAGAAGCTGTTGCCAATTGGCAAGACTCAATAATATTATTTCGAAGATTAATCACATACTCATAAGATGACTGAGTGTCCTGAGTCATCTCTGCATCAATTAATAAATCTTTTATCAGTCCCATAGGACCTCTCGGAGGGGCACCAAAAACTAACTCAAAGGGAGAGAAGCCAGTTTGTTCATGTGGCACCTCTCGGTAAGCAAATAGGACAGCTGGGAGTGCTCTGTCCCAGTCCTGAGGGTGTTTAACAGTAACCTTATGTAAAAATTGCTTAAGCGTACGGTTAAGTCTTTCAACTGCAGCGTTACTCATGGGATGATAAATACTACTCAAATTCCTATCAATGTTCCAGGTTTTCATTACCTCCTTCATGGTATCGGATATAAACTGCGACCCATGATCAGATAATAATTTTCTAGGAAACCCTATTCTAGAGAAAATTAGATGTAATGCATCAGCTACATCTGTGGTAGTGGTTGTCTTCAATGGAATGGCTTCTGGCCATCGTGTGCATAAATCAATGCACGTGAGAACAAATCTATGTCCTCTCGCAGATGGTAGAAGTGGACCAATTATGTCTATGGCCATCTTGTCAAAAGGTCGTACTGAGATATCGCAAGCCTGAATAGGCGCCGTGTGAAAAGCTCCACGTGCTTTCACTTCCTGGCACGTAGTACAAGAACGTACATACTGCGAAATATCACGTGACACTCCTGGCCAAAAAAATGAAGATAATACTCGAGATCGTGTTCGAGTATATCCCATATGTCCTGCACACTGCGAGTCATGCGCGTGTTGAAGAATGTACCGTCTAAAAGCAGCCGGTACCATCACTTGTTGTTTTACCAGTGATTTATCACTAAAACATCTAATTAGTATATCATTTTTCATAATAAACCAATGTTTGTTCTTATTACCTGAAGTTAAATTATCAACCTTATTAACTAGGTTAAAAAATTTATTTAGAGATTTGTCATTTTTTTGTTTGTTAGCAAATGATTCCCTGTCAATAGGTGAATTGACCTCAATATCCTCCTGTTTTTCTGCATCCATTTTATTATCATTGACACTCTCCATGAGCATAGTCTGAGCTCTAGTTGTCACGGCGTTTCCAGTGCATAGATTGTGTCTCTCCCATTCAATAATATCTTCTGGTGAACAATCCTTGCTGCCGTGTATGCGACCCACCATAAGGTCTGCTATTGGCTTTTTCAGCATGCATACCTTCACGTTACCTGTGAAAAAAGGTGTGTTAACATGGATAATAGCTGTGGGGTAAAACTCAATAGTTCCCCCAAAAGTCATGCAACGGACATATTCCCCCGTTGCACAGCTAGGATGTACTAGCGACTGTCGCACTCCAATGGTTGTGGACCCCGAGTCTCTCAATACAGAAACTATAGAACCGTTTACTATCCCTCTGTAAAAATCAGAGAGCCTGTTCCATCATTGGCTGCAAGACCTACTTCTGGTGTAATGTGTCCGCAGTTTAGCACTGTCTCCTTTGCCTTCTGAAAAATAAGATTGCATTGTGGGCAACTATTTGCCACGTTATAATTTATAGCAAAGCATGCAGCAGAAGAATTCATTGTATTATCGTTAGGTGGAACCTGAACCTTAGGGGTGATATCATTTGTCACTGCTGCCCCGGTATTATGGTTATAATGTGAAGATCCACGAGAATGAGAACGATTACGAGAATAATTAGTTGAATTATCTCGTTGTCGTCTATTATAATTGTTATCTCGATGTCTCGAGTTATAATTATCGCTATTCTTCCAATTGTTACCATTATTATATTGATATGGCCGATTATAACTTGAGTTACGTGGATTACTGTTGTATCTTGACTGAGGTGAATAATTTCTGGTTTGTTGTCTTCCTCTATTAAAGTTATTGTTAAAGTTATTCTGTCCCTTATGAAAATTAATGTCATAGTTTCCTTTGAACCTACCTCTGTCCACACTGTGTGTTCTAGGTTTGTTATGATTATGATATGCCATATTGGAGGCTACAGGAAGAGGTTCTCTTATCAACGAGCCAGAAATATTAGCATTCGGATGAGCTGTGCAGTAATTTAAAGAAATTTTTTCTAACTCATCAATAGATTCTGGTTTTCTTTCTTGCAGATAAGCAAAGAATGGTGGGCTGACAGAAGATAACACTTTATCCCTCAATAACAAATCGACTAACTTGTCGTAAGATTTGTTAACACCTGCCAGTTCAACCCATCTGTTAAAAGTATTGCGTTTGTTAGCAATAAATCCCGTAAAATCTTTATTATTATCTGGCAATAAACTTTTGAAACGTAATCTACATGCCTCTTCGTTCAAATGGAACCGACGTAATAACAAATTCTTAATGGCATCATAGTCTGTGGCTAATGTAGGATCAATATTTTGTGCTGCACTTGCTGGTTCGCCATCCAGAAATTCCTTAAGTTTAAGTGCCCATGCAGTTTTGTCAAGGTTATTGACCTTACATATATCCTCAAAGCGCGCCAGCCACGATGAAAGGTCGTCCACGTGTAATTTGAATGGTGGTAATTTAAAGTAATAATTGCCCTTAAGTCGGGTGGATGAAGATCCAGATTGAGCATTATCATTTTGGCTTGCTGCAGCACTCTGCGAATTAAGTTTTGCTGTTTCCAATTTAAGCCGTTGCAATTCCATTTCTTGCTGTAGTATGATTTCTTGTCGTTTCAATTTATTCTCTTCTTCAATCCGTAGGATTTCATCTCTTGCCACCTTTCTTTCTTCTTCTTGTCTTAATTCTGCTTTCTTTTCCGCCTGTTTTCTTTCAAGTTCTTCCATCTCTGCTTTATATCTTGCCAGTTGTTGTTCAGCAAATTCAAGGAGTGCCTCTCCCTTTTTATTACAATCTTTTCCAATTTTAATGAAATGATCCAAGGTAAGCATTCTTGGAGTTTAATTATTTAAGTATTTAATTACTTATGTATTGTAATCAACAATAGAATCTATGTCGATAATTATAATTACTCAACGAATGAATAATTAATACAAGAAATTATAATATTCCTGTATTGTTATGTATAAGTTCCACAATCTATAATATTTTGTAAAAATATTATATATATATACTCACTGATATCTATCATAAATAGTTATGATAATTAGTTATATAAGATGCTGAAATTATATCAAGCACTTAATATTAATATTTAATAATTATATGTATTATCCCTAAATAATTAGTCTTAATTGTCACTAAGTTCACAATATAGTACTGAGAAAGTGTACTAATTTATATTAAATATGTATTAATATGTTATAAAGTTTTAATAATTAATCATTATATAATATGCCATAATCATGAGGCATAAAGTGCATTGCCCATTTCTAGGACCACTACTGCAAATATGTGCAAAGTCCCTAATTCCTCATCAAAGCTGATAAAAATTTAATCATATTCATCTACACTATTATTAATGAAGAAATTACAGCATTAATATTAAATTATAAAAGGATGAAATGAAGACAAACAATACAATGGGTTAACCAAGGATTACGAAACAGTATTACCATACGACAAGACATTTTCACAATAAAAAATGCATTAATAACTAAGTGGTATAAAACGGAAGTGAGAGATTAAGGATGAACTGAATAGAAAGTTAAGCTGTGTACGTAACAAATAGTGACGTCACAGGACTCATTTGACGTTAATACAATACATTTAATTAAAATTAAAGATAGCTAGATCAGAATAAACAAGATAGATTACGAACATAAGACTGTAAATGAATAAAAATAAGAACCAAATACACCAGAAAACACCAGTTATAACATGACTATACACCTAACATGCAAAGTGAATTAATGCAAGTCCGAACGAAACGATCACCGATAATGATAATTCGACGCTTTCTTCGCGAGGTGCTATTAATTCACAGCCTTAGGAACATTCAGAATGAATATCGGCATCCTCAGAGCCATTTTATTCATTCCGAAACGCCGCCCATCCATACCCGCTACATGAAAAGGACAGGAACAATATTTAACATGGATACAACGACAAAGAACATGGCGTTATTGGACGAACAGGACGAAATATTTTAACCTTTAAAATCAGTGACTTATCTTGTTTTGGCGGTAATATCGTACATTATATGCTTCGCCGACAGACTCGAGAGCTTGTTTGTATCATTGAGAAAGTCAGCAATAGGTTTCATTTGATGTTTGAAAGCTTCAAATAAATTTTTTTGATGGACATTGTCAGCTGCTGGCTTTTCCAACCGTTCATGCTGTCGTCAAGGGCATGACGTCACCGGTGTATTTGCAAATAATGTCCATTTCGATCGAAAGGAATTTAGTTCTTTCTACTCGTTAATATTTGAAATTATCCACGCCACATCTGGCCGCCAGCTGATAAAGGACGGGGACAGATAAGGCCGAGCTGGTTTAGAGCTGGTTATGTATTTTGTTCAATCGCGAATGCGTGCTTCGTCCGGTTATCATCTTGGAGTAAGGGTCAACGTTATATTGATTAATCATTTGTTGAATGTCCAAGAATACATTCGTTCCTTTCGGAGCTCATCATTATAGGTACATATTTTTCCTATCAGAAGAGTTCTTCATTTGCATAGTCATCAACATTGGCAAATGCAGCAAATAGCTGTAACGTATCGATGTGATAAAGTCCTCAATTCAGAGTCCATGAATTTATTTACAGTTCACACATAAGACATTCACGTAGGTACACGTTCATATATAGTTCATATATAGTTCATTAGGAATTACATGCATAATATTCATGTCCGTCCGTGTCAAAACAATATGTCAGATGAACATCGTGGCTATATACGTGCGCTGTTGTAGTCAACAGCCAGAAATGAGCACATGAGTTCTTGACATCTACAATTTGAATCATAATACGATTCTCCTTCCATTATTAGTTTAATTTAATTAATCTCATGCTTAGATTAATTTCCGAACTGACCCTGAAGTCTACATCGATTCATCTATATAATATAGGCTATATACTCAGCCTTATTTCCTTGGAAGAAATACAAGACACGACCTTCTTGCTTGACGGATAGCGTAACAAAGGCCCTGTAACCAAGTCACCCGGCGTGACCTTCCCAACGCGAATGCGTCATAATCTCTGCATATATTTCGCGTTCACTATACCGTAAAATATCGACATATTCTATAAATATTAATGACCCCTAAACGTTGCGCATGGGTAAACCCCAGCAGACGCCGTCATTTAAAATAACACCGTAACAGAGACTTTTTCAGGCCATAAATAGAGGATTCTTAGTAAGAGAAAAGTTGGCAAGAAGACGAAGACGGCTTGTATACCGCTCTACCTATGTTTCAGTCTTGACTTTTGGATGTGAGTCATGAGCAATGACTACAACCCAAAAACGTCAGATCCAAACCTCAGAAATGAGGTATCTGAGGAAGGTAGTGGAAGTAATAAGAAGATACATGATCCGCAACCAGAGGATACGACTAGGCCTCAAAACCCAGCCCCTGCACTCGCAAGTAGGGCAGTCCCAAATACGATGGTTTGGCCATTTCTGCAGAATGGGAGAAGATCAGCTACCGAGACAAGTGTTCTGGTGTTATACCACCATGCCCTGCTGCTTTGCCCATCTTGATTGTCTCCAGTGCTGCCTTCAGTATTTTCATCTTTATGTCATCTTCACCACCATTTGTTTCCTGTTCTGTGCTGGTAGTTATCATTTCTGATGCTTGACCTTGCTCACCGTCTAGGAGTTCTAAGAGATATTCTTTCAATCTTTCCATTACTTCCTTTGGGGCAGTAAGCAATTTGCCGTGTTTGTCCTTTATAAATTTGAGGGCACAGTTTTTCCTTACTCATGTTCTTTAGGGTCTTGCAGAACAGGACTGCGCAATACTAGCTGTAACAGCTTACAGTTCTTTTCATGGCTAGATGCCATGCTGGATGCCAAAGAGTTCTTCTTCCTCTTTCACTGCTTCTTCGCTTCCTTAGTTTCCTTCATTCAATTTAAAGTTTCGTTAATGTAATATCTTTAAAAGGAAACCACTTTTGGCACGACTTAGGACCAAAGGGAAGTAATCAAGACAGAATTCACAAAAATTTGAATAATGATGTCTATAGTCTAACGATGTATTTTACTCATTGTATGACGTACTTCCTTGACTAACATGACCACGGCCTCATGGACTATGTTGTCTAAATGAGGATTCCACAGGCACTTGTCTGGTTCTTCCCATCAGTTCCACACTCGTTACCTTATCGCTGCGCCATTTCAGTCCTTCTATTCTGCGCAAGCACCCATTTATGAAAGTCTATAATTGCTTGGTTTTTCTTTTTGTTGTTTCCTATGTTTCAGAACCATACAATAGGACTGACTTGACATTTGAGTTGAAGATTCTTATTTGTGTGTTAACGTGATTTCTTTTGATCTCCATATATTTCCCAATGCAATACTGTGTATTCTTTATCTTGTGATTGTTTCTGATCGTTTTTTTTCGTGTTCTCATCTGTTTACGATTTAATATCTCTAGGGCCTTCTTATAGCTGTTTGTGTTTATTTGTTATACCCTATATACTAATTGTCTACGTGAAACGCCTTGTACCTAACAATTAAAAAAATCCCTTCAACATTTCTGGAAAATACGGAAAAGACACACATCGCACAGTGAAAGATAAACTAAACACTCATTAAAAACAACCCATAGACTTTTCAACATTTTCACGATGCATTGACTATAAGTCATGATAAGTTTGACTACAAAGATCCAATGAAATTGGAATTGAATGAAAAGGAATGCAAAGACCATAGGAGAATTAGTGACGTCATCAGGACCTGAAGCAGAAAGAACACAACATAATTGTTTCCGGTCATGTTTTGGCGGGTACTTGCTCACCACAGTTCTATTTTTTGTTACACGATTTGATGTCATGTGATACACACACCACGTGCACACATATATATGCTGTAACTGGTATCCACATCCATATACAGTATTTCATAACACGATGGACAGAGATTGAGAAGCGAAAGTTAGTATGACAACACAGATGAGATGAGTACCGGTGACCCAAAATGTACCTGGATAAGGTATCACGCAACAATGGATCGTGCGGGCTGGGAATGAGACAGGCACGACAACACTTCATAAATGTACAGCCCACGTTTTGTTAACATTCTTTCCCTAACATCGTTTATTATTTACGTGCTCACTGAACTCAAGTTTGTACTCATCGTTAACAGAAAAGGATGATAAATGTTTCATGAGCCAACAGAACCGCGAAGTTCTTACCATTACTGAAACTATGAAAGATGCTGTGGAGAAAGAATTATTACATTAACAATTAGTTGCGCAGTTGTCAGGAGTCCATAAATAAAACACACAGAGATGCGAGAATAACACGAATTGTTATGGCTTTTCGGAGATTTGAATCTCCGACTCCAGCTCGCACCATTGCCTCGTTTTAAGAAATAAATTAACTTTACATTGCCATAATTACGAGATCAATAACACCTGTCACAGTAGAATTTGTAACCACCGACTTTAGGTCACAATCGAAAATATGTAAAAGTTAGGAGTGCGGAAGATGGATATTGCCGTAAGTGTTTGTGAATGCCTGGTGTAGATGATAGACAAGCAAGTGAACATAGCTCGCTGATAGCCGATACCGTGGTAGAACTAGAATAGACAGGTGAAAAACTAGGTAGGATAAATCGGTTTTGTCCTCAAATAATGCCACATTTGTGATGTATATTTCACCTTTGTGCTCTGTTGACGTCCTGTTGCTCAATCTTTAAGTGATGGGACCACTTGCTTGCCTTAACAATAACATGAACTAAACAGGCGGAAGCCTTCGCAACTGACAGGTTCACCCAATCTTGGCCTACTCTGTTCTTTGGATCCATCTACAAAGCATCTTCAGTCTGATAGTATTAATGTACCAAGTTGTTTTTAATCTAGTGACCTGTTTCAAAACTGTCCAATTTACTTTGATGTTGCAGTATGGAGGATTCTCTTTCTGCTAGATCACCAATACTAACTTATTTCTGCTACTGTGGCTAGGTCCTTTATTTTTAATTTCTGCTACTATTATTTGAAACATTTATTACAGCCTTTTAACTGTTTTTGCTATTAAGAATGCATCATTGCCTCATCATCACCACCATCATCATCACCATCATCACCACCACCATCATCACCATCATCGTCATCATCATCACCATCATCATCATCACTATCATCATCACCATCACGATCATCATCTTCATCATCACCACCATCATCACCACCATCATCACCATCATCATCATCATCATCATATCATCATCACCATCACTATCATCATCTTCATCATCACTATCATCATCACCATCACCATCATCATCACCATCATCACCATCGTCACCATCATCATCATCATTTTCCTCATCACGCCTTATGAAGCATGGAGCCACCACAACAGCTGGCCCCTAAGAAGGAAGACTGCACCAAACGTTCACATGCTCTTACAGCCGTGGTTCCTGTGGCAATTTATTTTACACGATCAGGTTGCCAGATCATGCACAATCTCATAATAGTCGCCTTTTACGACATGCCTGAGGGGACAGTTATCATATTCTTTCGTTGTCTCCTCAGAAACATTCTAGAACTATGCTCTATATTTTTATAGGTGTCTAAAATTAGTCCACAATAAATTGGAGATGTCTTGTGAAGTTTATTTCCAGTGACAAGGTGTACTCATTGAGAGAGCAGAGGTCAAGGAGGAATTCTTCGAGCTGCTTCAAAGGACAGTGGATGACTGCCTAGATGAAGTTATCATGCTCGGAGATTTTAATGCCAGAGTTGGAAATGAACATGCTAGATGGGGTGGAGTTATCGGAAGATATGGAGAAGATACTCTCAATGACAATGGAAAGCGACTCCTTAGATTCTGCAGTGAGCAGAATCTGATCATTACAAACACAAAGTTCCCCCATAAGCGCATACATGCATACACTAGATGTGAACCAACCAAGAATGAGAAACCTCAGAAATGAGGTATCTGAGGAAAGTGGTTGAAGTAACAAGAAGAGACATGGTCCGCAACCAGACGATCCGTCAAGGCCTAAAATCCCATCCGCTACAGACCCAAATAGAACAGTCCCAACTAAGATGGTTTGGCCATGTCTGCAGAATGGGAGAAGATCGGCTACCACGACAAGCATGGGAAACAAAGAGCCAGGGATCCAGACCTCCAGGACGACCCAGAGTCCGCTGGGAGGACAACATTAGACAATCTTTGAAGGACCGAGGACTAGAATGGAACCAGGCCAGGAAGAAGACAGCTGATAGAATGGTCTGGCGCTCTCTCTTCCAAACCTCTACACCTCACGGTAGAAGGGGAACGACTAAGTAAGTAAGACAAGGTGTACTGGTTTTTTTTTTTTTTTTGCGTACGAGTGTGAGAACTAATATTTTAAAACACTTCCCTGACTCGGAAAACTTCAAGGTCATATGGGGAGAAGGCGAGACAAGGAGACAGAGCCAGACTTACAGATTTTTCAAGGTCATGCGAGATCTCGTTTCCCCCCTCCCCCCTTTCGTGATGTACTGCATTGTTCTCTAACGAGTATCATTTTCATACTATTGAGTTTTATCTCACTATAATTTCCACATTTAAAAAATGTAATGTCGGCGCACCCCTGAAGACGGTTCTCATTGTGGTCCACCGCCCAAGAGCCGGCTCTGCAAGGAGGGCACAACCATGCATTCAGGCATGGGTGCTGCGGCGTATAATCCAAACTGATAAAAATAATGTACCAGAAACTGTGATTGCGTTAATTACCAGCCCGAGATCGTAAGTATCTTCAGCAAGCTAGGCAAATGACGTGGCTTGATAAAAGCCCGAACTTAGAAGTCTGTCTGCAGACTAATATTCTGATGAAGGAAAAATGAAGTATAGCTACATGGAATGCAAAGAAGGCTGAATGAAAATGGACAACCCGTATAAATGGACAAAACGCTACTATATATAGCTCTGACACTTGGGGAGACAGAAGTATTGGTAATCTCGATACAATGACTTATCCAGAATGCCACATCAAAGTAAATGGAACAGCCTTGACACAAGTCAATAGATTCATATACCTGAGCACGTTTATAACATCATGTGGAGGATACGTCTCATATACAAAAAGTAGAACAGTCCAGGTAAACGTAGCATTCCATAATATGAAAAGTATTTTATGAAACAAAGTTTTGTCACTGGAAGTAAGAAAGATAATTCTTTAGTATTACATAGAACCTAAACTGTCACATGGGAAGCGAGTTATGTACAATCAAAATACAAACAATAAAACGCATGGAGATACTGAGGTGTGGATAGCCACAAAAGTCCTGTAAGTGTCAAGAAACAAGTGAGTGCGCAAAGAAAGCATATTACTCATATCAGATGGAAAGCAGTTAATCGTCTTTGGGTATAATACAAGAAGGGGGAAACTGGAATACACTGTGCTAGCAGGAAAGACTTATGGAAAAAAGCAATAGATGACGACAATGAGAACAAAATACCAGAAAATTTAACTTTTTGGTATGGCAACAAAAGAATTCAAACACTGCACTGGGGACAAAACGTAGCGGAGAGACATGATCTCCTGCGCCATTCAGTATGACCATGAATAATAAGAAGACGATAAATCAATGGTCAGATCGCTAAAGACATCCACAGTTTTAACCTGGTGGATTCCAGAATAAGGACTGACATGTAACATTATCAAATTGTTTCCTCATTGTATCAAATGAAAGGGTAACGTCTGTTTCTCACTTTCTTGCTCCATTCATATTTGTCTAGTTCTTACCATCACTTCTACATTGGTGATCTCATCATAACATTTTATTTGTTTTTTTTAATTCTGCTCAAACAATTGTATTTAAAATCTGTAACTTCCTTGTTGTAGTTGTTGTTCTCTGTGTTATGCAAAAGGAATACAGTATAACCGTTTTAAAAATTTGAATTGAAAATTCTTATTTTTGTATTGGACGGATTTGTATGTGTGCGTGTATGTATGTATATATATATATATATATATATATATATATATATATATATATATATATATATATATATATATATATATATATATATATATATATATATATATATATATATATATATATATATATATATATATATATATATATATATATATATATATATATATATATGCATGAGTGTTTGTGTGTTTATGTTCCAATGCAACGAAAGCGCTTCTAGGCCTTATGTATTCTTATTTTGTTATAATTATCTATTCCCCAAGCTGTGCCTTATATTTCTCTCAAGATACGTTTATGAGCCCACATTGTTTACGAGTGTGTCTGCAAGTGCATGTTTGGCTATCGTTTACCGTACTTATTCCTCATAATTTTTTTTTCTCTGTGGATATTCAGACCCAGCTAAAGTGACATCGCATCCAGCATTCTCATTATGTCCTGCATCTGGTTTTAGTTATGGGATAAAAGAGCGTTTTCGGTCAATCTCGGTCTATTGGTAGATATCCGAGGGTGATTTGGTAGATCTTTTGGTGACCTGGGGGGAGGGGGGGAAGGAAGATTTTTTAAGGTAGGCCTATAAAGTTCGGAAAAGCCATCTCTCGCTGGCATTTAAAAGTGTGGTACCCTCAAAATTAACGGTAAGAGGCAGCCATCACTTTCATCGAGAAAGGTAATGCTGAGAAGCATTTTAAACTGCTCAATTTACATTTGAAACAGATTTTCCACCTAATTCTGTAGTCACGATTTTATCAAGGTAGAGCTTTGGATATCTCAGTGTGGATATTATCCCCCCCCCCCCCCCCCCCCCCCCCCCCCCCCCCTTCACCCCAAACCAACTCCTGAGAAGTCATTTCCATTTGCCAGGATTGAGGTTTACCAGTTCTGCCAGGGATTAAAGAGAGGAAGTGGAGATCGATAGGAAACATTCAACCGCTAAACCAGGGTTTCTTAACCTTTTTTATGCCACGGACTCCTTTGATTTTCTAAGGAAGGCTTTAGACCCCTTTGATTGACTGATGAAGGCTATGGACCCCTTTGATTGACTGATGGAGGCTATGGACCCCTTTGACTGATGAAGGCTATGGACCCCTTTGATTGACTGATGAAGGCTATGGACCCCTTTGATTGACTGATGAAGGCTATGGACCCCTTTGATTGACTGATGAAGGCTTTAGACTCCTTTGATTGACTGATGAAGGCTATGGACCCCTTTGACTGACGAAAGCTATGGACATCTTTTTAGAAAACAAAAGTAACGTAAAGGCATAGTATAAAACTGTACATTTTAAATTTTACGTTATGCACACACTTCCTAGAATACATTCATGGACACACACCCCCCCCCCCCCCCCCCCCCCCCCCAAGTGGTCTGCGGACCACATGTTAAGAAACCCTGCACTAAACCTAGGTATGCCGTTGACTGGAGGCCGCAGGGTACAGGATAAGTGAGGAGGCCAAAGAAAACCTGCAGAAGGAATGTGGAAGAGGAAGCCAAGGTAATGGGAATGACTCTTGTAGAGCTGAAAAAAGACAGCCAAATCAACATTAGGTGGTAAGGAACAGCTACAGCCGATGTATGGAATGAAAAGAGATTATAAAGAAGAAGAGGTGTTTGTTGGATATTTTGTTTACTAACAGACCAACAGTAAGAAAACATCCCCACTTGTGAAGTGGGATTTCTGAGAAAAGCAAATAACAAAACACGATTGGAACATAGTGAGAAATAAGATCAGAGACATGGTTACAGCAGCACATATGAAGGAATATATTTTTTTTAAAAAGGGGGAAAAAATAAACTCTTGGTAAGGATGGATTCAATCAAGAATCACTTAAAAAAACAAGAAATGTCAAGCTAGTCCCATTGGAGATACTGCCCTACCGGAATGAAGTGTTAAATATATCACTACACCAGGTTCTGTTTTATCAGGTGGGGTGATCAGGTCCCTTTCTCGATGCTTTGCCTTTCCTAGCTCAAGAGCAGAATTTGGTATCTATCTATCTGTCTGTCTGTCTGTCTACCTATCAACCTACCTACCTACCTACATGTCTGTCTGTCTGTCTGTCTACCTACCTATCAACCTACCTACCTACATACCTGTCTGTCTATCTGTCCATCTATCTGCCTGTGTATCCATCTATCTGCCTGCTTGCTTGCCTACTATCCATCAACCCACCTACATGTTTGTATGTCTGTCTGTCTGCCTACCTGCATGCCTATCTAGCAACATAGATTTTGCCTGTCTGTCTATCTGCCTGCCTTCCTACCTACCTTCCTGTTTGCCTGCCTGTCTGCCCTGTCCGCCTGTCTCTCTATCTGTATACCTGCTTCTCTGTCTGTCCGTTGGCTTGTGCATATAAACCTGAGGCAGAAAGCTAACAGAATCATCTTGTCAGAACAGATCTAGTTGACGTAATACCTCTGCTCTGTCTCGTCTAACAAGTATGGTATAGATGTAGTTTGCCAGCGTTACAGCAAAGCCCCAACTCCAAACCTCGTGTGATCCAATAAAAACAGAAAAAAATGAATCTGACGGTAAGATTATTTCACATAAGCCTGACAATAGCCGATCTTAGCGACGACTGACGAATGTAATGTCTGGAAACTCTCAGAGTCACATTCAATTTGGGAATTCATTTCCTCCGCCATTTATTACTCTGTTACATTCTCTTGAACAGGGTTTCTCACTCGGGATTCCTCGTGAGGTCGCTAGGGGTTCCGAGAGAGATCCTGATTGGAAAACAAATTAACATCATTTGAACTTTGTGCACCAGGCGATGTTAGCGCTCGCAGTGGTGGGCGGTGACCGAGCAGACCCGTTTGGCAGTGTGCAATATGACCGTGTTCACTTTTGCACATGCCATATTTCATCAGCATCTTGTAGAGTAGAAATTTGTGATAAGCCTTTTAGGCCTACTTGGATAAGGTAAAACAAAAAAATCAACTAGGAAATTTAAAAAAAAAAAACCAAAAAAAACTGAAGTCTCTTCTACCTATTCTACTGACTTGAATTAGAATTGAATTTCCGTTGTGGGGAAGAGACAACCACACAAAACGAGTAGGCTAATAAGTTGGCCAAAATAAACAGATCCACAGCACGTTGATCCAGAAATTGGATAATAATATTTACAACTTACTGGTCTCGCTAAAGTACCATGAGCTGTAGCTATAATCATTTTTACTGGCCTCGCTAAAGTACCACGAGCTGTAGCTATAATCATTTTTACTGGTCTCGCTAAAGTACCATGAGCTGTATCTATAATCATTTTTACTGGTCTCGCTAAAGTACCACGAGCTGTAGCTATAATCATTTTTACTGGTCTCGCTAAAGTACCACGAGCTGTAGCTATAATCATTTTTACTGGTCTCGCTAAAGTAACATGAGCTGTAGCTATAATCATTTTTACTGGTCTCGCTAAAGTACCATGAGCTGTAGCTATAATCATTTTTACTGGTCTCACTAAAGTACCATGAGCTGTAGCTATAATCATTTTTGCTGGTCTCGCTAAAGTACCATGAGCTGCAGCTATAATCATTTTTACTGGTCTCGCTAAAGTACCATGAGCTGCAGCTACAATCATTTTTACTGGTCTCGCTAAAGTACCATGAGCTGCAGCTATAATCATTTTTACTGGTCTCGCTAAAGTACCATGAGCTGCAGCTATAATCATTTTTACTGGTCTCGCTAAAGTACCATGAGCTGCAGCTATAATCATTTTTACTGGTCTCGCTAAAGTACCATGAGCTGCAGCTATAATCATTTTTACTGGTCTCGCTAAAGTACCTTGAGCTGTAGCTATAATCATTTTTACTGGTCTCGCTAAAGTACCATGAGCTGCAGCTATAATCATTTTTACTGGTCTCGCTAAAGTACCATGAGCTGCAGCTATAATCATTTTTACTGGTCTCGCTAAAGTACCATGAGCTGTAGCTATAATCATTTTTACTGATCTCGCTAAAGTACCATGAGCTGTAGCTATAATCATTTTTACTGGTCTCGCTAAAGTACCATGAGCTGTAGCTATAATCATTTTTACTGGCCTCGCTAAAGTACCATGAGCTGTAGCTATAATCATTTTTTACTGGTCTCGCTAAAGTACCATGAGCTGTAGCTATAATCATTTTTACTGGTCTCGCTAAAGTACCATGAGCTGTAGCTATAATCATTTTTACTGGTCTCGCTAAAGTACCATGAGCTGTAGCTATAATCATTTTTACTGGTCTCGCTAAAGTACCATGAGCTGTAGCTATAATCATTTTTACTGGTCTCGCTAAAGTACCATGAGCTGTAGCTATAATCATTTTTACTGGTCTCGCTAAAGTACCATGAGCTGTAGCTATAATCATGTGTATGCAGGGGTTCCCTGAAAATTATTTCAATGGTTCCTGCAGGATAGAAAGGTTGAGAACGGCTGCTATAGAATTAAAAAAAAAAAAAACGTACAATCGACGCACTGGGACGTTTGTCCACACGCTTTCGTTAACAAATAAAATTCAGAAGATATCTCTGCATCACGCACAACAGAAACTGTAAACTTTAAGTAAGGTTTTTTCTTTCTACTTTCAGGCTAGCGCTAGTGGATGTTGGTAAGGGTAAAGATAGTCCTTCCTCTTCGTTTACCATCAGAGTTCTACATTAATGACTCTAATACAGGCAGTAGTCATCTCAAGGTTTCTGACATCTCCAAACAGTTTTTCGTTGAGAGAAGTGGGTTGTTGCCATATCCCCATATGCCACTCCGTTCACTGCTGTAAGTTGGGCAGGACTGGAGCAGATATTCGGCTGTCATCGATGCTGGCGCCACAGGAGCAGAGATTTGTTGAACCAGTCCTGATAGTCCGATATCAAATCCTGTCGTTGGGGAGTGAAGTCTTTGAGACGTCACAATACTAGGTCCAGCTTTATGAGGTAGGGTGACGAGTTCTCTTCCTCGCTGCCTTTTCCGTCTCTAACTCAAGAGCATAGTCAAGGACCAATTTATAACTGGGTAGACTTGAGCGTGACGCTACCAGTGTCGATCCCGAAACCCGGTAAGTGCCACGAGAGAAAATCGCTCTAACTGGTTAGCCAATCGGAAACTAAATGGCTGGTAAAAGAGCTAAATTAAAAAAAAAAATTAATCAACCACCATGCACATCCTCATAATAATCGCCTTCTACGTCATAGCGTATTACACACATCCAAAGGACATAATAATACATGCTGTTTTGGACATGATGGGGTAAACTGAAAAAGTTAATGCGTCTTACAGCGACAAAGGACAAGGAAAATTACCTAAGTTACAGTTACGGGGCCTTCGTCGGGGCCAAAGAAGCGAAAACAGAAGAGAAAGACAGCACGAACCAGGGAGTACTTGGCACTCGGTACGAATCCTTTCGTTAACCCCCCCCCCCCCCCCCAACCAAAGAGAAACACACTTGCAAGTATATTTTTAATTTTTTAACAGTAAGTACTAGTATAATGGGATGTAGGATAAAGAGAGAGGGATAGTACCTCACGGTGAGAGACAGCCATGTCCTTTTTAGGATAGTCAGGATCCTATTTGGTTCTCCTCTCTTTATCTAGCTCATGTATGGCTCCTCGAATACCGCTTGTGTACGGCGGTGGCCACATCCCGGGCAACAGTCTTGGCTGACTGGCTAAACTACATGGGTGGAGTAGGAGCAATCTTACTCAAGGGAATGTCCATCCCTAGTACACAAAGACTGAGACGGTGAGTGAGGCGGAGGAATCTGAGAAGATCAACGGCTCGCAAAGCGAAACAGCAAAGTGTGTGGCGCACTGGAGGCGTGTCGGACATAGAAAAAGACAATGGCTAGCCACCGTGGAAGAGATTGGGGCCTTACCACGTACTTCCTACAGAATGTAATGGGATCACAACAACAAGATAAGAAACGATATGTAGAGAACTCTCTGTCCCCTGGGGAAGAATCTACTGTACAAATTAACAGGGAAGAGGCAACTCCTCTAATGAGTAAGGAAGTACATAATGACGAGTGTTCCTTAAATTCTGTTGAAAGGGAGCATTCTGAGAAAGACCACCTAAAAACTAGCAGGAGAAGCCTAAAAATAGGAACATGGAATGTTAGAACTCTGAACGGAGAAGGAAAGCTTGACAATCTTATATAAGAAGCAACAGACATGAAACTCGATATACTGGGAGTTGCAGAGGCAAGACTTTTGGATACAGGCTACATAAAAAGAGACCAGTACACGCTTATACACTCAGGCGGAGAAAAACATGAAAGAGGGGTAGGAATGTTGATAAAGAAGGAGTCAGAAAAATACGTATGTGGATACTGGACACACAATGACAGAATGATGTTACTAAAAATGAGAGCAAAGCCATTCGACATATCAATCTTACAAACTTATGCACCAACTAAAGATCACAGCGAGGAAGAAATAGAAGAATACTATGAAGAGCTACAACACACACTTAAACCAGTCAAATCAACAGATGTGTTGATAGTAATGGGTGATATGAATGCAAAAGTAGGAAAAGGAAAATACAAGAAAATAGTGGGATAGTATGGATTAGGGACAAGAAATGATAGAGGAGACAGACTTATCCAGTTCTGTGAAGAAAACCAGCTGGTCATATGTAACACCTTTTTTGAACACCACCCAAGGAAATTATACACATGGAAAAGCCCAGGAGATATAACACGAAATCAAATCGACTATATCATGATAAAACATAGATTTAAGAACAGTGTCACAAGTGCAAAGACATATCCTGGCGCCGACATAAATTCAGATCACAATCCAGTCGTCATCAAAGTAAATATAAAGCTGAAAAGAGCAGGAAACAGAAGACAGGAGGAACCCCAGATAGAAATATCAGCGCTGAAAGAAGAAAAAGCAACCGCAAAATGGGAATGCTTAAAAACAAGCATACAATCAGCAAATGCAAATTTACCTAAAAAGGAGTCTAAGAAAAATCAAATTTGGATGACAGATGACATCTTGAATAAAATGACCGAAAGAAAGAAAGCAAAAAACACTCCAGAATATAAAACAATAGACAATGACATACGTACTATGTGTAGAGAAGCAAAAGAACGGTGGATAGAAACAAAATGCAAGGAAATAGAAGACTTGGAAGCAAAGCACAGGACAAGAGATATGCATGAAGAAATAAAGAAATTATCAAATCGGTCACGGTTTGCACAAGGAGGAAGCTGTATCAAGAACAAAAATGGTGTAATATTACTTGATGAGAAAGACATATCAAACAGATGGGCAGAATACGTAAAAGAATTATTCGAGGACAACAGAGGTAAAAAAACCATCATCAGATTCTAATGAAGGCCCAAACATTCTCAGATCAGAAGTAGAGAATGCCATTCATATGATACAAAAAGGAAAATCAGCAGGCATGGATAACATAAAAATTGAAATGATAGAAGCTCTGGAGAGCTTTGGTATAGATACAATCACAGAAATATGCAACGATGTATACAATACAGGATATATACCACACGACATGAAGACATCAGTTTTTATAACATTGCCCAAAAAACCAAATGCAACAGAATGTTCAGACTTCAGAACAATCAGCCTGATGAGTCATGCAATTAAGATACTGCTCAAAATCATACAGGAAAGAATAAAAAGTAAAGTAGACAGCGAAATCCAGGAAGAACAGTTTGGTTTTAGACGGAACAGTGGAACAAGAGAGGCAATATTTTGCCTAAGAATATTAGCAGAAAAATATACAGAGGTCCAAAAAAGTATGTATATGTGCTTCATTGACTATAAGAAGGCTTTTGACAGAGAGTCCATCATGAGAAAATAATTGAATGCCTCGAAGACATAGGTATTGATGGAAAAGATATAAGAATACTCAGTAACCTTTATTGGGAGCAAACTGCCACAGTAAGAACTGGAAGGAATTATTCACCATACATAGACATAAAAAGAGGTGTCAGACAAGGTTGTGTGCTGTCCCCCTGCCTATTTAATTTATACACCGAAAAAATTTTCAAACAGATACAGGAAATACCAGGACTGAACATCAGTGGAAGGTCAATAAACAACCTTAGATATGCAGATGATACCGTGTTGTTAGCTGAAAGCGAACAGGAGTTACAGGAACTAGTGAAGCAAGTGAACAGTATAAGTCATGAATATGGACTCGACATTAATATTGAGAAAACAAAAACTATGATAATTAGCAAAACAGACGATAAACCCACATTAAAGATAAGCGTAAATGGGGAAATCCTGGAACAAGTCAAGAGCTACGTATATCTCGGTCATATAATAACAGAAGATGCAGATGTGAAACAGAAATCAAGAAGAGAATAGGAATGGCCAAAGCTACATTCAACAACATGAAACATATACTGACATCCAAACAGTTATCTCACAAATTAAAACTGAGAATCATAAAGTGTTATATATATTCTGCATTTCTGTATGGTGCAGAAACATGGACGATGAATAAGCATTTGGAAGAAAGAATTGAGGCTCTTGAAATGTGGATATATAGAAGAATGGGGCGTATCTCATGGAAAGAGATGAAAACAAATAAGCAGGTCCTAGAAAATCTAGGTATGAAAAGAGAACTAATGAGGGAGGTCAAAGTTCGACAGCTAAAATACTTTGGCCACATAAAAAGGCATAACACCTTGCAGAAGACCATAACAGAAGGGAGAGTTGAAGGCAAACGTGCAAGGGGAAGACAGCGCTATAAGTGGGAAGACAACATCAAGAGATGGACAGGAAAGAGTGTCAGAGTGCACCATCAAGACAAGAGACAGAAGACGTTGGAGATCCATTACAGCCAACCTTCGTTGTGGAGATGGCAACTGATGATGATGACTAGTATAATAATATTTCATGGCCCCCCCCCCCCCCCCCGCGGCTGTCACCCTGGGCGTATTATTACTTCGCAATTCCCCCCCCCCCCCTTTTTTTTTTTAGTACGCTACTGGCAAGATCTAAGTTAAATACATTTTTTTTAAATCAATAAAAATGATGCGATTCGTAAATGAAAGAACCTAGCTTTGCTCTCGTAAATACCAGTGGGGGCAAAATGGCCGCTGGGGAAGCATTTATTTTTGTCCTTGGGACTTGTTATCAGAGATGTCAAGTTAGAATACATTATGACAACAGGCAAAACTGATGGAAATAAAAAAAAAAGACAGAGGCCGACCAAATGAGAACATATTGGACAATTTAACATTGTGTCATTAAAAAATGTTTTCGGGGCTTTCAAGGCTCTTTGATGCAAATAACTCATTTCTATCAAAACAGTGTATGATCAATTTCAGATATGCAGCTCGCGTCTGCTTTAAGCTCATTTCTATGCTGTCCATCTATCAATTAATTTTAAAAAATGAATATTCTCGTTCATTCATTCATTCACGTCTGTGCCAGATTTCTGAAAATTTTAATACTCGCAATATTTTCTGCTGTGCCGGATAAACAAGATGTTAATGGTTCTTGTTTCTTATAACGGGCGTGAATAAAAGGGGAGCTAATGCATCTTCAAGCATGCTTTGATTGTCGTTATTGTTGGCAAGGGAATTTAAGACACGTCTACCTTCACCTGGTGCAGACTGGAAACTGGATCTGTGAGGTTCGAGCCTAACGTAATTCTGACAGCTTGAAGACGGTGTGCTATGTCAAGTTTAGAAATTGGCAAAGACTCACCAAAAAATGGATGCCAGCAGTAGTCTTGAAAACATCACAATGGTCACATGAAATGTGAGAAACTGATAGAACTCATTTCATGAAATATGAAGATTCAGTTTGGCATATATTGTGGATTTGTGAAGTCAGATAGGGGAATACTGGTGAAGAACAAAAAACATGAAATAAACACTGAAGAAGGCAAAGAATTCAACTACACTTCGGAATAAGAAACAAAAAATACACATTCATGGCGTGAGATTGCAAACAACTTCGGAAAAAATTTGCATTTTGTTGAAGCATTCCCTCCTAATGTTTTCTTGAGTGTGCAAAACCGTTTTAAAGATCGCAGTTAGATTTAGACCATTCTTGCTCACACGAATATTAGCGTAAAAGTCATCAACTTGAACATTCGATAGCAGCTGTTTGAGTATGCTGTGTCATACAAATAGATGGACACAGTTGTCGATAGTGGCTAGTCATTCCACTATCGTACAAAATTGCTCAACTCTGTGGTACCACTTAGAACGTCAGCAAATTGCTTGATCCTCATATTTACTTATTTCCATCATTTTGGATGCACAAAGTCTCTGCAATGTAACACGACCAATAATACTTTTTTTTTAAATCTCATACTGTTGATGCAACTGATTTAGTATCTTTGTAACGGATTGCCTCCCCTGCTTTGCAGTAGTGGTCCAACAGTGGCCAAAACTCAAGAGTATCTAAATGGGTCGTCAAAGGTGTCTACCTTCGCGCAAGATTACTCTTGGCAGAGATGTAGATAGAATGGTGATGGCGCTTCTACCTTACGGGAGAATTCACAAGATATTTCAGAAGTCAAGAACAACGCTGCTAAGTGCTGAACATTTGTTAACTTATATCTGTCCGTCGCATTTTGTGAAGGATTTAAGCAATGGTTTTTAGCCCGTTCAAGCCCCCAGCTGAGTTTATTTAGCGAATTTCCTCTTATAATGGTATAACTCTGTTTAGAGGTAAATATAAGTATATATATATATATATATATATATATATATATATATATATATATATATATATATATATATATATATATATATATATATATATATATATATATATATATATATATATATATATATATATATATATATATATATATATATATATATATATATATATATATATATATATATATATATATATATATATATATATATATATATATATATATATATATATATATATATATATATATATATATATATATATATATATATATATATATAATATTCTTGCTCATACGTTTGCTTTCATACAGGTAATAACTGAATAAACAACTATTGTTTAGTTTTAAAACAACAGGTAACAAATTTAATAATTAATTAGTATTAACAGTTTAAAATAAATGAAATGCTGGTCAATTTTATATTGGAATCAAATTTTCTATTCACTTAGATTTAGGGTGAGGGTATAGTTCAGAAAATTATGCCCGGTTGCTGGTGCCTTTTTATAAACACTTAACTGATATAAGGGGGTTGTTGCGTGATAAATTCTCGCAACATCGTTTTATTTCAATATCTGTTTTATAACGCAAGGGCAACAACTGCTTGAAATCTATAGTCACTTTTCTCGGTAAGCATTTGTCTTCTCGCGTTAGTATCGAATGCAGTTAACTTTTGAGCTGTGGTCATTTTTGCGCTGGACTGCGCATGACTTGTCTTGTTGTTGGTCGATCGGTTTCCGCCCACCACTAGTGGGAGTGAGCGATTTGGAATGGCGAAAGAGATGCCTCGTTGAAGAGGGGATCTCCGCTATTTTTGTTCTGTCAGGGATGTGTAGTCCTCTTATGGATATTTCGTTTATTCGGGATAATACCTCTAGTGTATTTGCACATGCCGGGAGGCGTGATATTTCTGTATTTCTTGAAAGCAAGGTAAATTAACATTTTCATTAACTCTATTGATTTTGGGTCGTGAGCGATTTCGATTCATAGCCTGTCTGCGAAAGTCGTCGTCACGAGATGTTTTGTCCCAGCTCACATGTCGCTGCATTGTACTGCATCGGTTGATGCAGGTTCCAAGGACCATTACTTGCTACTTTGTTAAATGAACTAGGTTTAGAAAACCTTTATTATCTAGAGGATATTCTTGAGGACATTATTTATACTTCGGCAGACGTGTCTGTCTTGCTGAAGTCAAACTAAGGAGAGTGAACTGATCTCATACATCTGGTTATCTCCTGGCTGTTATAGAAAGGATGGAGTTGTTCATCTGACTACATTTACAGCACTTTGAAATATAACATGCATCTGACTCATCATTGTAATGCTGTCTACCGTTTATTGCTGTATTGAATGTTGCTGTGATAATGACTGTTTGATGTGCCTACACATTTGCGTAACCATTTTGTCACTGTGGCGTCCACAATAAATAATGAAGAAAAACGTCAACGGCTGTTTCAAGACTCATTGACTTTATACGTCGTGAGTTTACTGACGTCCTATGTGGATTGCCCTGTTATTGTTGCATGAACATTGTTTTGACTGAACACATCTACACACTACACAAAACCAGACATGCGGATGCCATCCATCATCATATGGCATCACGCATCATTTGGTGGCCATAAGCTGGTTTGATTCTGGTACTAGCAAACACGGGGTCCCTTACCCACTTCATTTTCAACAAGAATTCATCAGCATCCTTCAAGAAATTAACATTCTTCAATACAGTCAACATCTTCAAAATTTTCAAAGTACTCGGCGTTGCCCGGTAAAAGTCAAAATTTCAACTTTTTGACGGAAACAAGAATTTGACAGTACCCGGCGTTGTTACATGTTGCCGGATAACTCGGACTGCTGTTATCTTTTACGCAAGTCAAGCAAGTTGCTGCTGTCAAGGTTCCAGTGCTGTCGTTTTTTTGAGAAGGTCAAGTGCCGGTTGAAACGGGTTGTTTTCTGAAGAAGGCCAAGTACCGATTTCCATCAACTTACTTTTGGATTAGAAGGTCAAGTGCCGAAACAATTCAACACACAGTATTTCAGAAGCTCTTGTACCATCGTGTTAGCAGTGGAAGCAGTTCAGATGTGCCATCATCGTTGGAGCTTCGCTCTTTAGGACGTTGATTGACATCCGTTTTTCTGCTGTTCTACGATTGGAAGCCTTTAAGTTAAGTGGCCTGTTTGTATGTAAACTGTGCCCTTATACTTCTGCTGAGTCTTCTGTGTATCATCTCATTCTATATATTATATGTCTATATGTTATTTGTATATTTATATGTTTATATTTCAGCGGGTTCTCGGTTGGGTGGTGTCTCCGTTAGATTATGCCACGTCATAGAGGTCGTCTATTGTGAGCGTTTTCTGTAGGGTTTGCAAATTTCCGATACTGGAATTTGCTAAGCGACTTCTGTTGCTATTTATGTTAGCTGTGATGACATGTTTTAATATTGTTTTCGTTATTATTTCACATTCTTTAGTTTTGTTTTGATTTGTTTGTATTTGTTAGCCTACTCTTGTCTATAATTTAGTTTCATACAACATTTTTGTTTATACACTGTGGTGTCATGTATTTTGTTTAATTCTATCGCAGATATCGTCACATTTTTTGTGATATTTCATTAATTTCTGCTTTATTTTTAGTTGATTTCTGCGAAAGTTTTTGTATTGTTGCTGATCTTTGTTATTGTTTACATTGTTATTGTTTACATTGTTTGTATTGTTTACATTTTCAATGTTTACATTCTGCATGTGTTTACATAGTCATTGTTTACAGTTATAGTAATTAGTTAATGGGCTATGCTAATGCACTGTTACTACTATACTGATGATAAATGAATGATGAATAGTGTCGTGCACTATTGAATGAGAAGTGCACTTATGATCAAGATTTGAGTGCTGATATTTCATATACAAGTTCTTTGATTGGAGACTTGTTTCCCACAGAGACTGGGATAATATAATGTGATGTGAATATACAAGTGCTTAATTAAGACTTGTTACACTTAGGTTTGAAATAAATTAGTTAATTATTTCAGGTTTTGGACTCATATGTTAGACAACATGTCTACATTTGAGCACTTTATTGAGCAGGGTAAATTGCTTGGGAAGACTGGTGATAAGTTAGAAGAATTTGCAACTGCTCGATATGATAAAGCAATGGAAGCTGAACAAAAGAAACTGCATATGGAAGCTGAACAAAAGAAACTGCAGATGCAGATGGATGAAAAGAGATTCCAAATGGAAATGGAAAAACAAAAAAGGGAATCAGAAGCTGAGGAAAGAAAGCTACAGCTAGAGGCTGAGAATAAAAGACTTGAAAAAGAAGCTGAGAATAAAAGACTTGAAAAAGAAGCTGAAAATAAAAGACTTGAAAAAGAAGCTGAAAATAAAAGACTTGAAAAAGAAGCTGAAAATGAAAGACTTCAAATGCAGGCTCAAGCTGAAGAAAGGAAGTTACAAAGAGAGTCTGATGAGAGGAAAGCAAAAATGGAACATGAAGAAAAACTCTTAGCTTTAGAGTTGGAGAAATTGAAATTGACGAGCATGAGTAATGGTAATGATTCAAACAAGGGTTCATCTTCTGGGAAGGCTAATAATGATACTTTTAAGATTAAGTTACCAACATTTAGTCCTTCCAGTGATGACATAATGTTCTATCTGGACAGATTTGAACAAGCATGTACAGCTCATAACATAGACAAAGCAAAATATGTTTATCAGTTATCAGGGATACTGACAGGTAAAGCTCTAAGTATATTAAATATGGTGGATGAACCTGACAAGAGCAATTATGAGGTTGTCAGGGCCGCTTTGTTAAAGAAATATCAGCTTAACGAAGACGGCTATCGTCTACAATTTAAAAACATGTTACCTGAAAATGGAGTTGAATTCTCCGAGTTTATTGCAAGAATACGCATTACTTTCTCACGATGGGTTGAACTATCTAAGACGGAAAAAACTTATGAAGGACTTATGGACTTAATACTTAGAGACAAAGTCATGTCGTCTGTCAATGAGTCTTTCCTTGCTTTCCTTCATGAACGTAAACCTAAAACAATAAAAGAAATGGAAGATTTCTGTTGCCAATACGTAACTGCGCACCCACACATAACCATGGGTAACTCTAAGGTGAAAGAAGGTTTACCAGTTGCTTCGGCAGCTCCGTATGGTCAAAACTTTGCTCGTAGATCCCAACAAAATTTTGATAGAAAGGGCAGCGGTAATTTCTGTCAAAATCATGGAAACCAATTTCATGGTGATTCTTCTTCGAAGAATTGGAGACAACCTGATAGTGGTCGTTACTATCACCCTAATAATTATAAGCATTTCAAAAGAGGATATGGTAATAGAGGTTATTCCTGCCGAAGACCTCAGAACCAAACAAATAGATGTTCGCATCAATGTGAACATGATAGTAATCGTGGAAACTGGAATTCGAACCAGTATAACAATTACAATAGAGACAATAATAACTGCAGAGATAATAATAACTCTGATAACTTCAGAGGTAATAATAGTCGGGGTAGATCTCAACACAAAAAAAAAGAGATATCAGCAGGCTAATGCTGTACAACAGGAAACTGAGGGAGCCTGTAATCATGTTGTTGATAGTAAAAACTTTGACGCTGTCACTAGTTCTGCTTTTGACTTTGAGAGAGCAAACAAATGCCCCCAATGCAGTACTTTATTCGAACCGGGTACCATAACTACTTTGAGTTGTGGTCACCCACTTCCCGCTCTTCCTGCTGCTGTTGCGCATGACGGGAGGGGTTCTTTAATTCTACATAAGGGTCTTGTTAATGATACTCCGGTCTCACTACTTTTCGATTCCGGATGCACCACTATTGGTGTTAGACAATCGCTTGTAGATCCATCTTGTGCTACAGGAAGGGTTATTAAATGTGTCACATTTGGCGGCACTCTAGAAAAATATCCTACTGCTGTAATTCGCATTGCCACTCCTTTCTTTACTGGAGATGTGCATGCTTGTCTCTTACCTAATCCTATTGCGGACCTTATTATTGGTCGTATTCACGGAGTTAGGGAGTGTACCCCACAGCAGATTGCTGCTTGGGAAGATAATAACATGCAAGCTACAAATGCAGTAGTTACAAGAGCACAAGCTCTACAAACACCCGAAACTTCACTGAATAGTGATAATGAAGTTGATAGCCAAGATAGTCACTTAGTAATTACTCGTGACTCTTTCATAAAATTGCAAGAAGAAGATCCTTCTTTAAAAAAATTCTTCGTTCTTGCGAAGAAAGGTGATCCGAATCAGGATACAAATAGAAAATCTTGGATTGCAATGAGAAACGGCGTACTTGTACGTATGGTACAAGATTCGACTACGTCGGCACATTCGCAAATTCTTGTTCCCAAGAGCATGAGAGTCCAAATATTACAACATGCTCATGACTCGCAATGTGCTGGACATATGGGTTTTGCCCGTACGAAGTCGAGAGTCCTTGCGGCTTTCTTTTGGCCTTTTGTCAATAAGGACATTCGTATTTACTGCCGATCATGCAAGGTATGTCAGGAGGTCAAATCTAGAGGACCACGACATGCTGCGCCTATCCAGGCTGCTGACATTCCTATTCGGCCGTTTCAGAAAATGGCCATAGATATTATTGGCCCTTTTAAGGTCAAGTCGGCCAGAGGACATCAGTTTATCCTTACATGTGTCGATATGTGCACACGTTGGCCAGAGGCTATTCCTCTTAAGAGCATATCTACTACAGATATCGCAGATGCTCTTTGGTTGATATTTTCTCGCTTGGGGTTCCCCAGAGAAATATTGTCAGACCATGGCACTCAACTCATATCTGACACTATGTCACAGGTAATGTCTACCTTACATATTGAACGATCTCTCAGTAGTATCTACCATCCTATGTCTAATGGGTTAGTTGAGCGTCTGAATAGAACGCTCAAGACTTTGCTTGGTAAGATAACTGAAGATCATCCTCAAGATTGGGACAGGGTTTTACCCGCGGCTCTCTTTGCCTATAGAGAAGTCCCTAATGAACACACAGGATTTTCTCCCTTCGAACTTGTCTTTGGCGCGCGTCCACGCGGCCCTATGTCTTTATTACACGATCTCATCACTGCCGATGATATTAGCGATGAAACTCAATCCTCATATGAGTATGTCATTGCTCTTAGACAAAAGATCATTGAGGCATGTAAGCTAGCAACTGCTTCATCAGAAATTGCTAAAGAGAAGGCAAGGCAGTTTGCTAACAAGAATAGATGTCTACGACAACTTTGTCCAGGTGACAAAGCATTCGTCCTACTCCCCAGTAGGGAAAATAGACTTCTTATTGCATGGAAAGGTCCGTATGCAATAGTCTCTCGGATTTCCGATGTTGACTATGTGGTCGATATTGATGGAAAGCATAAAACTTTCCACATAAACATGCTTTCGGAATTTCACGAACGTCCGGACTATTTGCTGCCTATTTTCCAGGCAACGGATGATGCTCCTGCACCTCACGGTCATTATTCATCCCTGTCTGTCATTCAGGATGAGGAAGCTACCTTCTCTGATGTCAACCTTCCCCTTCCAGTGGTTCCATTACATTCTACGGAATCTTGGAAAAACGTTTCTGTTTCTCCTAATCTTTCTGGTGACGAACATCGACAAGTCTCGTCGATGTTACAAACATTTCAGGATGTTCTCACTGACATTCCTGGACACACAGATGTCATAGAACATGACATAATTCTTACCGACAATAATCCAATTAGGGTTAGGCCGTATCCTATTCCTATACACTTTCAGTCGCAAGTGGAAAAGGAATTGGATGAAATGATTCAATTAAATATAATTGAACCATCGACTTCACCATATTCTTCTTCCATGGTTATTGTCCGGAAGAAGGATAAGAACATACGAATTTGCGTTGATTATCGCAAATTGAATCAGGTCACAAAGTTCGACGCAGAACCGATGCCTTTGTTAGAAGATCTACTGATTAGACTTTCTAATTCTAGATTCTTCACTAAACTTGACTTGTCTAAAGGTTATTGGCAAGTGCCTTTAGCAGAGCATGCCAAACCTCTTACTGCTTTTTCTACACCTAGGGGTCTATTTCAATGGAATGTTATGCCTTTTGGTCTCATGAACGCCCCTGCCACTTTCGTTCGCATGATGCGTCGAATTCTGTCACATCGTTCGGATGTCATCGCATACTTAGATGACATCTGTCTCTTCAGTGATACCTGGGAAGATCACTATTTAGGGTTATATGACTTACTGTCCACTCTACGTGAGAATAATTTGACAGCAAAACCTTCTAAAGCTTTTGTTGGTTTTGGTGAAATCTCTTTCCTGGGTCATCGTGTTGGTCATGGTCTCTTGAAGACAGAAGACCACAATACTTCCAAAATACTGAACATCTCTGTTCCTAAAACGAAGAAACAAGTTAGGAGTCTCTTAGGTTTAATTCAATTTTATGGGAGATTTATTCCAAATTTATCTTCGATCATGGCACCTCTCTCAACATTGTTGAAGAAAGGTTCGCCTAATCTGGTCCGTTGGTCTGAAGAATGCCAATCTTCACTAGACCAAATCAAGAATATATTTTCTTCTCCTCCCATCTTAAGATTACCTACTCTTGATAGGACTTTTGTTCTTCGGAGTGATGCTTCATCCACTGGGATTGGAGCAGCACTGATGCAAGAATATGCAAATACTCTGCATCCTGTTATGTACATTTCTAGAAAACTAAATGCGGCAGAGAGGAACTACTCGGTTTTAGACCGTGAGTTGTTAGCGATGGTTTGGTCAATTCTAAAGCTACAAAGATTCCTCCTGGGCGCACATTTCATTCTAGAGACTGATCAGAAAGCTCTTACAGCTATTCAGACTAAGAATTTGAAGAGTTCGAGATCCACTCGATATGCTATAGCTCTTCAACCTTTTCACTTCACGGTACGAGATATCCGTGGTGCGGATAATGTGATGGCTGACATTTTGTCTAGATGCCCACATGACTCCAACTAATACTTCTGTCCTATATTTCTATATATTACAGAGTCATAACACACCTATATTTCTACAATAGATTAGCACATCTGTACTTACTTTATATGTACACACTATCGTGCTTTGTTGTCATCTTCTTCTGTTCGTTTTTTAAAATGATAGAGGAGGACTGAGTAGTTAATATAAGGGCCGTTAGTTTACTAAACAGCCACAATTATTAATAATGTATTGTACCTGATGAAGCATATTAGTTATTAATTAGCATTATATTGCTTGTACTTTCTCAGAATGTCATTGTTGAGCTGAGGACTTACCTTACGAGTTCTAGATTGTGTACTTACCCTCGGAATACCAGAGCATATGTCCTGGATCGTCATGTAGTTTAACTTTACTATGTACTTATGTCATTACATGTCAAAGAATGTACTATTTAAATTTTCCTATCAGATTTGTACATCCATTTTTAAAGACAATATTAGAGTATGCTGTTTAATGATGATTATGGTAACTTGCATACGTATATTGTGTTTACATGCTAACGTGATGTGTGTTGGTGACACCTCCCCGATGTGAATATTTTTTGAGACATATTTATTTTTCTGTTGAGGTATATCCTCACCAGACACTCTATAATTAGCCTATTGTTTGGCAATTTAATTAATTATCAGCGCATAATTCGTGCGTTTTGAGCCGCTTATCGCTTGCTCTTTGATATTGAAAAAAAAAAATATGTTCCACATTTTTTTTTTATCGGGAGGAGGTGGTGATATGTTGCGTGATAAATTCTCGCAACATCGTTTTATTTCAATATCTGTTTTATAACGCAAGGGCAACAACTGCTTGAAATCTATAGTCACTTTTCTCGGTAAGCATTTGTCTTCTCGCGTTAGTATCGAATGCAGTTAACTTTTGAGCTGTGGTCATTTTTGCGCTGGACTGCGCATGACTTGTCTTGTTGTTGGTCGATCGGTTTCCGCCCACCACTAGTGGGAGTGAGCGATTTGGAATGGCGAAAGAGATGCCTCGTTGAAGAGGGGATCTCCGCTATTTTTGTTCTGTCAGGGATGTGTAGTCCTCTTATGGATATTTCGTTTATTCGGGATAATACCTCTAGTGTATTTGCACATGCCGGGAGGCGTGATATTTCTGTATTTCTTGAAAGCAAGGTAAATTAACATTTTCATTAACTCTATTGATTTTGGGTCGTGAGCGATTTCGATTCATAGCCTGTCTGCGAAAGTCGTCGTCACGAGATGTTTTGTCCCAGCTCACATGTCGCTGCATTGTACTGCATCGGTTGATGCAGGTTCCAAGGACCATTACTTGCTACTTTGTTAAATGAACTAGGTTTAGAAAACCTTTATTATCTAGAGGATATTCTTGAGGACATTATTTATACTTCGGCAGACGTGTCTGTCTTGCTGAAGTCAAACTAAGGAGAGTGAACTGATCTCATACATCTGGTTATCTCCTGGCTGTTATAGAAAGGATGGAGTTGTTCATCTGACTACATTTACAGCACTATGTGGATTGCCCTGTTATTGTTGCATGAACATTGTTTTGACTGAACACATCTACACACTACACAAAACCAGACATGCGGATGCCATCCATCATCATATGGCATCACGCATCAGGGGTCCTGCAGCCGTTTTTTTTTTCGTCAATTCTTCGGTGGTGAGGGCTCTTCTCTACACAACTTGTCCAATTTAGGCGGTTGGTGTTGATTCCCTGCATGTCACTCACGACTAGCTTCGTTCCATGAACATTTTAGACAAAATAGAAAAACAAATGCCTCTCCTAAGTACATTTGTGGGCTGCCAATTAACAGGCGCATTCTCGCTGTCCACTCACCAATGTTAATCTCTCAGAAGAATTAAATTCCCGAGTACACAGTGTAGCTCAGGGAAGGTGATTAAAAATCACAAATATTCTTCCGACATTTAAACTGGGCAAATGTGTCTGGACGGCGCGAATAATGGGTTGCCTGAGTTACAATTAAAAAGGTAAAAATATCTCATAAAATATGCTGCGGCACATGTGATGTAATCATCATTCATCCCTGCTCCACCTCTGGAGCACATCTGCTGTCGATTTTTCACACGACTAGCCAGAAAAAATCACCAGTGCTTGCAGTAGTGGTTTACGAATATACTAGTTTCATATGTTGAGGTTGCCAGCCTCATATATAACCACTTCGCAAGAAAAACATGTCAAATTCACATTTGTAAAAGAAATGTTCACAACTTATCCCAATGTTTTGGGAATACACAATCTCCTCGCACCGGTTAGAATGGACACGAGCAATTTAGGTTATATGCTCTCGAATCACTTGGTCTGGAAATTTTGAATCCCTATTATGATGGGTGAATCTGCGAAACACTTGGTCTGGAAAAGTTTCACTTACTAAGGGTGATCCAATTCCTTAGGTATCCAGTCCTAATATTTAAAGTCCTGGTCCATTAAGTCTTCAGAGTTGTATTTATAAATGCGGGCTTACTTTTTAAGGTTTTAAGTTTCCCAAATACTTCGATCTGCCACTTATAATATTGGAATCCTTGATCCGATCCTTTTTGCTCTGACTTTTGTGAGTTGCTCGTTTGAAGTTGCGAAGCTGTATGTGTGTTCTGTGTCTCTGATTTCACTAAGTTATATTTCCCATTTCTCAGTCCAAATCACAGATGTTACCTCCGTCGAATTTGCCAATAAAATCTATTGTTTATTCCGGCTCTCCCTTCAATCCAATCGTAAGCTCTTTTGCACTATGTGGGTAGGGGTCTTTAAATTCATAATCTCCCCTGCGTGTTTAAAATATATTACATTTAATATTCCAACGCGTGACCTCTTTCATATCATGCGGTAATGTTTCCGCCAACTCACAACAAATCTGGGAACCTATTTGATGTCCAGATGCTACCTTCAAATATTGACTCGCCAGACAGATTATCTGGGACAATCTGGTCACAGGGATGGTCCCGTGAAACGATTACCTCATTATCGTCTGTGATCGTGCGATCTCCAGACAGTCAAACAAAGGATCGCCGGCCACTCAGACAAACAATATGGTTTCCTCAGACATACAGACCGCAAACCAGGTGTTAATTGCCTGATTGTCGCTGGCCCCAGAAATGAGTTACGTCAAAGTCGCTATCTCTCTTTACGTTTGCCGTCTATATCAAAAGGTGGCGAGCCGGCCTTTCATGGTAAGAATATCACTCGCTGACCGGTTTAATAAACGTGGAATTATCACGAGTCACCTAGCGTAACATAAACAGTCTGGGGGTGGTCACAGAAAGAATGTAGGGCGTAAAATATGCCAAATAATCAAAATAATAAGATAATCGATGAGGAAAATGAAGAAAAAGAGATGATACTGCCGGAGGGGCTGAAGATGTGAGAGAGCACAAAAATACATGTACAAACCGTTCTGTGACTATCTTTATACTACAGATACCTATCTGTCCGTTCAGCCGACATTTTTTTGTTTGTTTCAAACATCTGAAGTTTTTCGTAGGCCTTGCTTTTACCCATATCTATTTTTAAAACTCAGTGCAGCTCTCAAAGTAACAGGGATTAATCTAAAGATCTCTTAACTGTTTCACGAACACTATATGTCAGAGGTTTTCAAACATTTTTTGGTCCGCGGCTCCCTTGACCTGTGCGTAAATAACCGCGGCTCCTCTCTATACTATATATTATATATAAGCAATTGTCATAATATCGAACCCAACACTTTTACCAAGCCACCGCGACGCCCTTAGCCGAGGGCCGCGACGCCCCTGGGAGCAAATGTGTATATCTGCCCCGAAATCACAAACTAATAGAACTGTCTACTCCACTGCTTTGCAATAGGTATCCCTGGTTGTGTTTGTGTGTGTGAGGGGAAAAGGGGGGGGGGGGGGTGGGAAGAGGGAGAGAGGGAAGAAGGGTGGAAGCAGATAATGCGATTAGGAAACCTAGAAATCTGCGGCAGTCCCGTAGAAGCTGAAACTGCTGTATCACATCTTAATCTGTTTCTTTCTAGAACCATTTTTCAAGATATGTCTCCAAGTCTCAAATAACCAGAATATCTTTGCTTGATTGCCACTAATATATGTAATTCAGCAACTGATACTATCTGTTATTACGTACTTTACCCCTTTATTTCATATCTTCTGCAAACACATCTTTGGTAATTTGGAATCACAGTTAAACAGGTAAATTCATCTCATTTTTATATTCGTCTCAGTTGACTGCATTTAGAAATGTTTTAACTATTTCAAACCCGAGCAGGACCACGTTACAAGACGCTAGTAATATCTGTAATTCAGCAACTGATACTTTCTGTTATTACTTACTTTCCCCCTTTATTTCATATCTTCTGCAAACACATTCGCAATTCCTGACACTTCTAAGATATGCACCCACCTTAGTGACGTCACTATACAAACAATACAGAAGGTACGCCCAACAAAGTAAAATGTGCTATTTCTATTTTTCCCACTGTCGGACGTACCTTATCTACTGTTTATATAGTGACGTTACTAACTTAGTGTAGCGAATTGGCAGAAAATTTGAATTTTCCAATCCGTCTCAGCCCCTCTCCTGGCCTTACCCTTTAAATGTTTCTATTCTTACCGGCTACATGAACTTTAGTTTTTTTTTAAATTCTTCTACCGCGGCTGTAGTCTTATTAATTTTTTTCCGCTCAGATTCCCCCCCCCCCCCCCCCCTTTCAAGGCGCGTCTGGCTTGTGATTTCGTTTCTGGCCCTCATTATAAATTCATTGCTCGGCCCTATATACCCCAATTATAACCAAATTTCAGGTTGAACAGGGTATCACAGCAACATAGTAGAAGAAAACAACAACACAACAACAGTAGCCAGCGCTAGCCAGCATACGATAACATTGCATAAGACACACCAGCGTGCATGTTTGCAGGACGCCAGCCCCGGGGAAGGTCCTCATACGTAATAGTGTTTTGACCACTCTAGCCGATGCGCGGGCGGCAGCCTTAATAGGGTCTATTGTAGTTGAGTGACCCAAGTAGAACAGTGCTAACTAAGATGGTTTGGCCATGTCTGCAGAATGGGAGAAGATCGGCTACCACGACAAGCATGGGAAACTAAGAGCCAGGGATCCAGACCTCCAGGACGACCCAGAGTCCGCTGGGAGGACAACATTAGACAATCTTTGAAGGACCGAGGAGTAGAATGGAACCAGGCCAGGAGGAAGACAGCCGATAGGATAGTCTGGCGCTCTCTCTTCCAAAGCTCTACACCTCACGGTAGAAGGGGAACGACTAAGCAAGTAAGTAGTTTGAGTGACGCAGAGAGACAACCCTTTGAAAGCTGGGTAACGTTAGGAATTACAGGGAATTTTGGTGTCTCTAATGTAGATTCTAGACTAATGTTTATGTTATTCGGGATTACGCTAGAAAGCGGAGCAAACCGAACACCTGCGCAAAGCCCGCGAACGCAGATGGCTAGGTCAGCGTCCCTTTCTGGACTGTATAGCCTGATAGATTTTAACTGTTTTTACACTCGTTAACAAAACTGGACCCGAGGTGAATCCGAATGAGACACAGGCAATTGTGAGCATATGATTTTATCGTGTCGCTAAAAACCTTGGTATCTCGGGGTGAGTTAACATTTGTCAAATCATATATGTTAGTTATTAGTGTACATATAACTGATAGCAGTGATATGCGGGTTTTTTTAATGTGACAACTCCTCAGTCATTTATTCAGTGCTAATGTAGCGCAGTCAACAACCTAAGCTAACAGATGCTTAACCTGTTTAGAGCCTCATAGTTTTGTTAGTTTTAACCATGGGTTAAATGGTAAGCTTAAGTTGACATTACTTCTGGTGAACTCCAGTTGTGTAAATTATTCATATAAATCTTACTAGTGATTGTGTTCGCTATAACGACTGATTTGTGGGAGGCAGTCATTTATTTTTTGAGAGCAACTTCTCATGGCAAGGTGTGGAACCATGGAATGGCTATTGTGTAGTTTACTGTTTAGATATAACTTACCAGGCAGTCTAGAAATTAGCCACCAGCCAGTGAAAGAATTATGTCCTATTTAAAGTCAAAATGTATCATAATAGCATAAACATTGCACTTGTATGTATTCCAATATGGGAGGTTATTACGTTTCCCTTTTGTGTATCGACCCCACGGGGCGCATACAGTTTAATTGTGTAATGTATCTAGTGCTTATATTTTCTGTAAATTCACGTAATGATGTAAACTAAATAGTACATCCTCTCAACGGGAATTACATGGTTGGACAACCCATATGTTGAGTTGGAAGAGGACATTGAGTCGATTTTTCTTTCTGTCACAGCACATGCCCGGATGTACATGTATGTACAAAATATATTATCCTATGCGGAATGGATGTTGAGAACTGATATTGTGGAATTAACAGGAGGACAACATGTGGAAAGAGACAGCACAGAGATTTGCTAAGCAATAATAAAATGTAACTATAACATTAAATTACGATTTTATTTTATTTGAGATAACGGGTGTTTATTTGGTCTTAGTTCCAGGTACCACCACTGTTAAAACAGCTGACTACAAACACAAGCTGAGGGAACGCATAAATTCTCCCTCTAGTCTAACGGTTTGCAGCAAGACGAGTGTCAAATTGCCTGGCAACTATACCCACTTCGCATAACCCCGTTAAACGGGTGGAAAACTACGCGAATATCGATTACATTACAGCGTAGAACCAGCGACCGCAGCCTGACGTCACGTATTGTGCAGTAGTGGTTTCCTACTCGCATATTTAGTGCAAGTCAGAGCTTAGTGGCATTCAGCATGTCCATTAACACATCATCGCCAGCAGCTTAATTGAAATTATCTGACTGTGTTCTTAAACGGAGTACGCAGTTCCAACAAAAGGTCTCAAACCAGACCCAACCGGATTACGCATCGAGCACCATATACGAGGCACGCCTGTTATAATTCGCCGCGCCGGATAAGAGCGCCAATACAGAAAGTTGCCCTAAGTTGACCTCGATTTGTTATGTCTTCTGGTCAGCACGGACTCTGCGTGTATTAGTGGTCAGAATTTAGACAGAGTTAATCTACAGCCTATCTTGGTTTTTTTGTGTGTGAACACGGCGCATGGATATCATCTTCAGTGGATTTATAAAGTATCCCCAGCTTTATGAGCAGAGACATAAAGACACTGACTTAAGTTATTTTTTATTGTTTTCACAGAAGCGGAAGGATTGTTAACTCTATGTTTATTTTCCCTGCCGGGGCCTACTATTTGGTTTTGTTCCTTGGTGTATGAATTGGTGTAATTGTTAACGTTGTTATTTGATCAGTTATTGTTTGCTGAGATTTTTTTATTTATTTTTTTCTGTACAAGCTAAAGAGAACTTTAATAAATTTTTAACCTTTTTTGGTAATGCGCTGGTCAAGACCTTCGTCCATACCTATTTAAGCTCTTACTATTTCTCTATCTGTCTGTGAGAAAGAAGAGAGAGCGGGTGATACTGAAGACTACATAAGTGAGTTGTGAGCTTGGAAAAAGTGATAGCGTTAATAGATCTCAGTCCAGGTCGTCTTAAGTTCTCCCTAATTTCACACCTTATCTGTGTTTTTTCTATAAATCTTGCAGTTCACTCACTTTGTCTTACTCGACAAATACTCTAATATTACAAACTCACGACACTTAGGTACATGCCGAAGTAATGTCAGGCATGGGAATAAATAATATAAAGCAGGACGTCTTTATACCCCACCGAAGACTATTAGTCGAAACGTTCCACACAATAAGCAAAATGGCTGATGGCTGGAATTTTGTGGCGTATAGCATCTTCAAATGCACATCTGTAGGACTTGCCACTGAGCAGACCCCACAGCAAGTAGTCTATGCGGTTTCAATCTGGTGGCCTTGCAGACCCCAGGTACTTTGAAACGGCTCAGTTTCCAGCAGAAAAACTGTCTTACGTAACGAACTAACTTAACTGTGAAAGGTGTGGTGCCACTAACGGAAGAATCATGATGTAATGTCATGGTCCACCCGTGTGCTGCAAGTGCCTGGAAGGTGAGCAAACAATAGTAACACTGTACCCTACCAGGCATGTCGTAAAAAGCGAGGAGAGTTGCACATGGGTTATTCGACCCCGTAAAACATTTTTTTTTAATTACAGACACTTCAACAAACAAGATGGACATGTCAAATACAGAATATAAGTCAATTCAGCCATCCAAGACAGAAGAAGGTCCGCTGGAAAGGAGGCTCATGAAGCAACCCAGAGGAAGCTGAAAGGAGTCTGGCTTGCCGACTAACCTTTTTTCGTCTTGGAAAATCTCCTGAATTGAGACCCGGATCATTCACACTCTGTAAGAGAGGAAGAGGT
>JAMPIV010013545.1:187500-366446 GCA_024509875.1 Oreohelix idahoensis
TGTTATGTCACTCTTATTATTGTATGAGGATTTCAGTTTCTCATAAATAATGTCTACAGCTCTATTGTGCCTTTGTTGGTATAATGTTTGAAATTTGGTACATCCATTCAATAAATGTGACACTGTTTCGTATGGGTGGTTACATATTTTGCACATTTTCGTGTATGTCTGTGGGTAGTATAGATGTAAAAGGCTTTCGCATTCCAGCAACTGTAACCTCGATCTCACAGCAAATGAAAGTATTTTATCACTTAATTTAACATTAGATAGAAAACTAGATGACAATGAGTGGTTTACACATTTCATTTCGCGCACTATTCTCCCTTGTGACGATTTACTTTTTAGTTCACTTAGAATTAGGTTAAGTTTATGTGATTTAAATCCAGAATAAAAAGCATTTGCTGACTTGTATGTTAGACTCACATCTTCATCTACATCTAAATGTACAGTGTAATGGCCACTGTCATCCACTTTCACACTCACTCCTTCACGCGCGCATTCTTCATTCAGTTCTACCCAAAATGATTTTGGCCAATTCACCTTCGATCTTTTAACTAGATGGTTCGTTTCGTTTAGCTCGTAACTTGCAAAGTTATTCCTATCATCATCTACTTGGTCTATTTTACGTTTTTTCATATGTCTATCTAACGAGTTTATCGCTGCAGTTTTTACAAGACTATCATCACAATTGAGCATACTGACAAGGAATGAAATATGTCGAGAGTGGTATAATATGAAGGGGTTTGGTATGCCAAGGCCACCCTTCGACCTGGGACAAAAGAAATAGCTCCTTGTGGATGATTCATTTAGCGCTAGCCATGTTCTAACGTGGTGTACAATTTCATCTTCAATTTCTTTAAGTTGTTTTTCTGTGAAGTGTATGTTAGAAAAATAAAACATGAGAGGACCGAAACACATCGGGTTAATTAATGAGATCTTTGCTGATGTTGGTAGTGGGGCACAGCTTAATTTGGTTAAATTTGATCTAAATTCTAATATAAGGCTGCTTGCTTGGAACTGGTCCGATGTATTATCAATTGTAATGTCATGTCCTAGGTATCTGTAGGAACGCCCTCGATCAGAAGAGGGGATTTCATGACCTTGGATATTAATGTCCACCTTACGAGTGTTGACCCAATTGTTTCCGCATACATACATACATACATACATACATACATACATACATACATACATACATACAGACAGACATACAGACATACAGACATACACACACACACATACACACATACACACATACACACACACATATATATATATATATATATATATATATATATATATATATATATATATATATATATATATATATATATATATATATATATATATATATATATATATATATATATGTCACGTGAAAGATAATTTATTTTACCATCTTGTCCATAATTTGATTACTCCTTTAAATGTTCTGTTTTCCTGGACATTTTGTAATTTCTTTTTCTTTCCTTTTCTACCTTTGTGGCCAAACTTTCTCACCCTCTCAAACCCCACTCGAGGTTGTTTACGCTGGCCAGCTGCGGTCAGCTAACGCTAGACGTAATGTTATCTAAACGCACCTGTGGTACGTTCGACCAGAGAAACATTTCTCGGGTCCGCTTTAAGTGTTAGAACGAGCCAAAGACGGTTTCTGTGAAAGAAACGGTTCGTTAGCGGCGGGTACCCTCTGTGGTCCCAACAGGGGAATTTCTCTGGTCGCTTTAAAACGTTTGATGACGAGCGGCTGGTACCCTTTGAGGCCTGGGTAACGAGTGTGATCTGTTTCAGGGGAAGATAACAATCGCGGTCAGTCTTTGGGTTTTCGCCCCTTAGACAAGATAGAGCATAATGTTATGCATTTCTCTACCTGGGGAACTTTCGCACGATTTCTTTTGTCTTACTCTAGATTACGTCTTTCGCCGAACTTCTGTAGAAATATGCAGGCCAGGTCCGGGGGGAGCGTCCCGTGTGATCTATAAGAGTAGACTGGTTTTAATAGACAAAGACATTCGTAAATTTTCCTGGCCCGTAGATGACCATCATGAGATAAGGCAAACTTTAACACAGTACTAGAATGTGTTTGCCTATGTTCTAGTCATTTTCGGGGTGAGTTGACATATCTTATAATTAATATATTCATGTTAGCTTTTTATATATATCTGTTAGGAAAGTGAATTCATTTCTGAGGACTTCTCCTAGTAATTTTATTCAGTGATAAGGTAGCGCTGTCTACGGCCTAGTAAGGGTGCTTAAACTGTTACGGTTTATCATGGGTTAAATGTTAAACTTACAATAACAGATATTAGGCGTAGAATCAGTCCACGAATGCTTACCATTGGGTTAAGAGTCAGCAAAATTAACTGTCATTTCTGTAAGATAATGTCAGGTGTGGATTGTTCACTTTAAAACTGAATAGTGAGATGCAGGCAATAACTCTGGATTATAGGAGTTAGTCACTTATTCCTTTTTGATAGATATTTCTAGTGGCAAGGGAGGATCATTTTATGCTTACTCGTGTGGCTAGGCACTAGTCTATAACTTTCACTGAAAGCAGTCACCAGGCATAGATATAATTATATCGTATGATCTAGCCACAACTGTATTATTATAGCAAGAACATTGCATTTTCTTTGTACTCATTTTGTGGAATGCTAATATATTTTCCAAAGGGGACATACGATTTATTTGTGTAATGTCAAATGCTGTAATCTGTTTATGTAAATTCATTTAATGTTGTAAGATGAATAAGCATATTCTTTTAACTGTAACTACAGGTTAGGTTTCCTGTATGTTGAGATTGGGAGAAGAGGAGTAGATTTTTGATGCCAGAACATTTACTGACAGGTACCTGGGGGTGCAAAAGATATTAAGCCTATGCGGGCGCGTGTTGATAATTGATATTTTTAAGGAACAGGAGACATGGTTAAAGACAGCCCTAAACTATCATAGCAATAACTACAATAAATTTAATCCCATAGCGGAGCGAAACTTTCTCTATAAAGTTAGTGTGATTTATTAGAGAGATTTCGATTGAAGTAAAAAAGGTGTGCTCTTTTTGGGTCGTCGAGTTTCTGGGAATACCGAATTGCTAAGTTCTAGATTAGATCCCTTCAGACGAAATCTCTGTAGAGTCACCTGTCATGCTAGCGGTGTCTAGTAGGATGATATGACTGTAGGATAGGAATCTATCGCCCAGCGTAGCTGATAGCACACCCCTTATGCCACGTCGAATCGAAAAACCCCTTTTTGATAGTACTAGAGCGGTCGAAAGTTAGAGCTGCGAGCGGGCAGAGCGAACTGAGCCAACACTAGAAGCTTGGGAATCACCAACAGCATGCAGTAGTAGTTCTCTACTCTAGCCCTCTTTTTGGCATTACCACCTCTGTAGCAATTGCGTGCGGTTCGTGTCCCTGAATCTACATCAAACCCGGATAACGCCGCCGCGGCATGGCAGTGCCTATAGCGAGAAATTAGCCACAATATCACGCGCGCTATTTTAGATGTGCAGAAAGCTGGGCACTTCAGACAACGCACCCCTATGCCAAACCAAGTTTAAACAGGAAATTTCCAGCCATGCGGAGCCTTGCCCCCATAAGCGCGCCTGATGTGGTCCTCTTTGTATTCCCTCAAGTGACCTTCCCTCTGGTGTAATTTTCATTGACACACTTAAAACGTCGCAACTGTATGAGCCAGCCATCTATGGTCAAGAGTTCCAGGCCCCCCTCTCGCTAGAATCGGTCCAGCCAACGAATAGCGCCAATACAATGGATTTTATTCAGGTTAATCTCCATTCATCCCGATGCGCGAAATATAGCGAAAACAAAACCTACTTCAACTGGAGCTACTTGTTTTCCCACTTGGTCTCGCCGACTCTTGAGTCGAGTGACGTCGGGAGATGCTGATTAGCGCTAGAGTTCGCGTTCAGGGTTGTGTGGTCTGCAGGACGGTATAGCGACAATGGCGCATATCCCCCCACCCCCACCTCGACAGCTCACTGTGCGGTGAGGGGGGAGGATACACTCGCCGGCGGGAATGACATAGTCTACCATCACGGGAACGCGACTTTTGTAGGCCCATAGTCCCTCGTTCGAATGGATCTACACAAGTAACGACGAGCTGTACTGGAGATCATCTCTATAATCTGAGTACCCCAGAAACACACACACACCGTAAAACTGCCTGTGCCACGGCAGTTTTATTCATTTTCGGAGAGATGGTAAACGGCACTCAGAGAGGTAAATAGCGAGTCTTCCAGCCCACCATTCTCAGTGGCGACAAGGGCCACTCACAGGAGGGAATGATCACCATTGAATAGCGATCCACTATACAGATGACTTTACACATAGCAGATTCTTATGTCAGGTTAATTCCATCACCGACAGGAGCAAGCGTAGAGACATTTGCGCGTGACAGGGGTAGTACAACGACGCGCAGCGATAGTAACTGTCCAGCCACTATCATCTTCATTCGATCGGTCTCGGAAGACTCGCGACTAAACAGGACGGTTGGCACTGCCACTTACGGCAGGGCAGGATCATTCTCCATGCATCTCTGTGTTCTTCTTCAAGCACGCATATCTATATTAATATGGTCAGCACTCTGTGTAGTAAGTTGTCTTGGTGTATATGATGCACATTGATGACTCATGACGACGGGATTTAGATCTACATTCACAGAGCCACTATTGTATTGAATCGAGATTACACATGAGTCTCACTATGTTAGAGCTGCGTCGAAGGGATGCCTCTTATATCACATTAACATTTCCTACCTATTATCGTCTTTAATAAAGTTTACACCTGTGTATTAATCACTGACTATGTCTGTGGGCTCGCGGTACGCTTTCCATCGCAATACTTTGTAGAGTCATATTAATTTGCTCTAGTTACCGTGGACACAAATCTACTATGTATGAGTATAGCGTAGGATCATACAAGAAGAGTATAGAGACGATTGAGTGCATGGAGTAGTGAGCACATAGTCCAGACACATAGAGGTCATGAGTGTGTTTTGTGAGTGTGCTTGTGCGGACTGAGAGATACAGTATATCATCTTATGGTACGAATCTACTTTCCGAGGAAGTCTTCGATGATCTCCTACGGAGTCAGATCCTCGCGACAGAGTCACACCTTTTGCGTGTGTGATAATTTCGTATGATACTACTGGAGCAGGTCACAGCACAACACTGCGGCTCTTGTTCTGTGATTTTTTATCGGCGTACAGCTGTGTGTTAGTCTTCGAACTAGCTCTCTCAAGAAAGCATCTACAGCTTCAACGCAACCTCTAGGACTCGACGTATAAATACATATGACTATCTTATATTATCTGCCTTTAAACCTCAATATATATGATCCATGTATCACAGTGCAACAGACCAAGTCTCTCTAACTAGAGACAACTCTCTACTCGCTGCGATGAGATCTCTAGATTCAATACTAGCACAATGATGAAGGAGGAGATTACACTATCTCTCACATTTTACACCCAGTCACTGGCAGTGATAGTCACTAGAGATACGAGGTGAGATCAGAGCCATAGTGAAGAGTCGCACTTATCTATCACATAAATGATAGTTTCTTATATCACTAAGTGTGGTAGTCTAGGGTAGCGGTGATCTGACTCATGATGTTATAAGTAGTACAATGGGTTTCTCTAGATCACACGTCTATATACTCTTCTTCTCGACAGGCAAGTCTTTCTTTGCTACACACACAATGCAATGACTAGCGAAAATAATATAATCATATAGCACATCACTCAATATCCGCATCTTAGCAGGAATAGATGGGTTACATAGAGTCTGCTAATTCTAAGCCTACAACTGAGGTGACAAAGACACACACATCGACTAGATCAAATGACAGTCTAATCATTAGTTGAGTACTCCACAGAGTAGTATATTATTGGCGAGCATCACCACTGCTAATTCTATGAGAAGTACTTTAGAGACACACAAGAAAATACACACACATTTAATCAGACGCTTATTTGACTCCAAGTGAGACATTTATTAAACGAAAACAACACTGACTATGTAGCTTACTCGCACTTAGGTGACACATTTCGATTAGATCAGACAGCTTCATCAATCACACATCAAACACGGACTATTGTCAAATATCGAAAACACAACACAGACGTTACGTCTATCCTCCTCATTTCAACAAGCGAGAGTATATGATCTATCGACTAGTGACAATTTGAGATATTCTACTCAATAAGTCTTATATACGCCGGGTCTATGCTAGAGATATACACCATAGGTGAACATACTATATAGCTTACTATCCGTGTACACAGTATTTGTCTAAACCATTCTCCACACCTAACCATCGGCTGTACATCAACTAAATGTGAGGAATCAAACTCCACAAACCATACCAATTGGCTTCCTATAATTTTTACTGAAGTAAAACTGGGTTATCAAAAAGACACATTTTTTTATACTCTAGATATCTGGGTCTTCTTCGGCAAACCTGTCTGGCTTCGTGTTATTTCACCCAGAAAGAGTACCAACCCAAAAGGACATTAAGAATAAATTTTTGTAACTGGGCCCGATTAGATCCTAGATTCTCCTTCTTTCCCATTTAGTTACCATATAACACTTCAGCCCGTGGTGGCAACAAAATCAAACATTTGACATAATCAAACTTGTGACATTTTCCGACTATCGACCATTTGTGGTGTGACAAGGCATTTTTATACTGAGAGAAGTTACCGACCTGACATTCCTATGTATTGGAAATCTCAAGCTATTGACACTGTGAGCACTGTTAAATTTCTTACCTGGTCAAATTAATGTGACATAAACATAAGTCCTAAATAAAAGTAACAAAGTGAACGTTCCCCGGAGAAGTGGATTTAATCTGTCTTTGAGGAGCTGGGGTTCTCTTTGCCAAAATAACCCTGGATTTGCTGTGTGCGTGTGTCCTAAAGATTGTTCCAGAAGGTGCAAACCAAGTATTAGGTAAGAACGAATGCACGTGGCCACGGTTGTATGAGAAGAGAGGAAGGATGAATGACTAATTCCCATATATATATCTTGTAAAATCCATGTACTCACGTTGTTTATTTCTTTTAGTAAGTATTGCTAACCCCTTATAGAATAGATTAACGTATAAACTCTGTTCTTTACTGTAGAGGGAAATCCTAGACCATAGCGTATAAATCTTTGACTCTTTGGGGGTTAATAACTTTCTTCTAACGGGATCTTGTCTCAACAGAGGGAGGGAGGATTACAACTATGAGTCTATTTCTTTATTAATTTCATTAACCTATGTGTTTTTGTATTTTGATAGATATTCATAATATTGCTGTTGTAGAGTTTCTTTATGGTAAATAAAATTTACATAAAAACTTTATTTACATGTGTTGGTCAGCTCGTCCCAAAATATCCCTATTTCATAAATATAATTTGTCACGTCTGTGCGTCTAACTGTCGTCACTTATGTGTGTGTGTATATGAGTGGTTGATATATATATTAATATATATGTAGGTATACTGTCTGACTAACAAAGTTCTGTTGTAGAGATAGGCTGACCGAGAGGATCTTCTCGAGTCCAGGGACAGACTCTACCTATTTTTCCACCATTTCACTGGTGAAAATCTATTTCTTATCTTATCTCTCACTGAGTCACCACCTGTCTAGTTCTATTTCAGAAGGGACCAAACTATGTCTTAATTCCCCTATCGAAAATCTGTGTATTTTATGTGTATTTAAAAAAGTAATTCATATTTGTCGAAGTAGATTTTTATCATCTTAACAAACCAATAAACACAAAATCAAGTTGATTTGGTGAACTTATTGTCTGGTATGTCAAAAATAAGTGATCACCGGCCCAAGACAGTATACATGTTGTTAGATGTGTAGTGCGAGCGTATGATGAATTGAGTGTGGGTGCGAATGAAGACGCGAATGTGTTTAGGCTCGTATAGATGTAGATCCTGCAACCCATACTCTCACATGCAGTAATCAAGGATGCTTTGACACTGCAGGCATGTTTCAAGACATTTATTTACGAGAACACACATAGTATCAACAGGAACAGTCAGTGTAACAAGGTCATGCTGACCTGACATCGATAGGTATACATTTGGCATTCAAAAAGGTAAACATCAGAATAGACGTGCATGGTCAATAGCAAAGTTCTTCAGTAATGACAGTTCGTAGCGTCGCCCTTGGCGTCTCTGACTAAACGCGTCAGATGCCTTAGTTACTATGACACATAGGTGCAACTTGGCACTCCCCGCCAATTGCACATATCAGGCTGTAGTATAATAGCCGAAAGCACAGGCCTCGTTCTGACGTCGGCCGTGTACTTCTGTTAAATAGGTTATCATCAACCCTGCAGTAATACTTATTGTAGATAGAAGTTCCGCCAATCTGCGGCTCCCACAATATATATCTTCGTCACTGGATTTCTGGACAATATAAGACTAACAGTCTTGGATGGCTACCTCGAGCACAAATATATAAGTTCTGAAATGGCGGATCAGTGAGCTGCTGTTCACCCTAGGTAATCCTTTACATGTTCTGCCACCGAAAAGCGTAATAATGCATAAAGGTCGGTATTACCTGGCAAATGAATCCTCAGAACTAAACAAGGAATTCTGTCGTCATCCCGACGCACAGAGATTCACTGGGGAAAACTGCCATAGCAGTTACTTCGAAGATTCTCCCCCGAAAAACAATGGACTCTTGGTCCCTTCAGAAAAACAGGACCTCCCGGCTTCCCGGAAGTATATCTCACTCCCGCTTAAAAAAAAAACCTTCCCCTAGGCCTACGCCGAACTGTCAACCTCTGACCCTAAAGGTCAAACACAATGAATGAATAAACAAGGGAAGACAACCCCTAATCAACCTGACATCGCAGGTAAAGACACAATTATACTTATGATACAAACATAAGCAAATAACTTGACAGATGACTCCGTCGAAAATGACAGCAACATTACTACCACCCCCCTGTAAAAAAAAAAAATGCAATTTTTTTTTTTTTTTTTAATATGTTCATGAGCAAGATAGCACCAGTATCACTTCTGTGCTCATGCAAACAATGAACCTAATATCAGGTACAATAGAAGAGGGTACAAATCATCTCCCAACATAGGAGAAAATATTTCCTTTAAGCCAAACAAACTAAGGGATACCATTCAAGAAACCTAAGTTGCTGGCAATACCAATCATATATCAAACATTACTAAATAATATAATCATAGCAATATACAAATGTCAATGCTATTTTAGCAACATATCACTGATGGATGGACAAAATGAAATTTGTTAAATTATCTAAACATCATCCAAATACATTTGTATTACAACATATTATGATATTAAGGACAGACCTAAGTCTGAAAATATATCAGGAAAAACTAGGACACAAGATTTAACTGGAATCATGTGGGCATCTAGACAATATGTCCGCCATCACATTATCCGAACCACGGATAGCTCGCACCGTGAAATGGAAAGGCTGAAGAGCAATAGCATAACGAGTAGATCTCGAGCTCTTCAAATCCTTACTTTGCATAGCCGTAAGAGCTTTTTGGTCGGTTTCCATAAAGAAATGCGCGCCCAGAAGGAACCTTTGTAGCTTAAGAATGGACCAAACCATAGCCAACAATTCACGGTCCAAAACCGAGTAATTCCTTTCTGCCGCATTCAGCTTCCTAGAAATATACATTACAGGATGCAGAGTTCCTGAATATTCCTGCATTAGTGCCGCTCCAATGCCAGTGGAAGAGGCATCACTACGAAGGACAAAAGTCTTATCAATCGTCGGTAGTCTTAAGATAGGATGAGATGAGAACAAATTCTTAACCTGATCCAATGAAGATTGGCATTCTTGGGACCAACGCACCATATTAGGAGAACCTTTTTTCAATAACGTTGAAAGTGGTGCCATAATGGAGGACAGATTCTCAATGAATCTTCCATAGAATTGTATCAATCCCAAGAGACTACGCACTTGCTTTTTTTGTCTTCGGAACCGAGATATTTAATATCTTTGAAAATTTTTGGTCCTCTGTCTTCAACAGACCATGACCAACTCGATGACCTAGGAAGGAAATTTCACTAAACCCAACAAAAGCTTTAGAGGGTTTAGCAGTCAAACTATGCTCACGTAGAGTAGATAGCAATTCCTTCAGACCCACATAGTGTTCTTCCCAAGTATCGCTGAAAAGACAGATGTCGTCTAAATATGCAATGACATCTGCACGATCTGATAGAATTCGTCGCATCATGCGTACGAAAGTCGCTGGGGCGTTCATAAGCCCGAAAGGCATAAAATTCCATTGAAACAGACCCCTAGGTGTCGAAAAAGCAGTGAGAGGTTTGGCGTGTTCCGTCAATGGGACTTGCCAATAACCTTTCGACAAGTCTAGTTTAGTAAAGAATTTAGCTTTAGAAAGTCTAATAAGTAGATCATCTAATAACGGCATAGGTTCAGCATCGAACTTCGTAACTTGATTTAATTTGCGATAATCAACGCAAAGACGTATGTTATTGTCTTTCTTTCGAACAATAACTATCGACGAAGAATAAGCTGAAGTGGATGGTTCAATTATTTGTAGTTGAATCATTTCATCCAATTCTTTCTCGACTTGTGCTTGAAAATGAATAGGTATTGGGTATGGTCTTACTCTGATCGGATTACGATCAGTAAGTATGATGTCATGTTCTATGACATCTGTGTGTCCAGGAATGTCGGTAAGGACATCCTGATATGATTGTAACGTAGAGGATACTTGACGCTGTTCCTCAAAAGACAAGTTGGAAGAGACTGTAACGTCTCTCCACGATTCCGTTGAAGTAAGTGGAATCGCAGGAAGAGGTAAGTTCACGTCAGAAAAAATAGTTTCCTCATCCTGTATAACGGACAGGGATGAGATGTGACCATGTTGAACTGGAGAGTCGTCCGTCGCCTGGAAAATAGGCTGTAAATAGTCTGGACGTTCAATAAACTCTGTTAGCATATTTATATGGAAGGTTTTATGCCTTCCATCCACATCGACAATATAGTCGACATCAGAAATTTTCGAGACTATAGTGTATGGACCCTTCCAAGAAATGAGAAGTCTATTCTCTCTTGAGGGCAGTAAGACATATGCTTTGTCTCCAGGACAAAGTTGACGTAGGCGTCTTTCTTATTAGCAAATCGCCTAGCTTTTTCTTTCGCAAATTCGGAAGATGAAGTTGCTAACCTGCACGATTCGATAATCTTTTCTCTAAGAGCTATAACATATTCATATGACGATTGTGTATCATCGTCAATATTATCGGAAGTTATCAAATCGTGTAACAAGGACATTGGCCCGCGCGGTTGCGCGCCAAAGACAAGTTCGAAAGGAGAAAACCCTGTATGCTCGTTGGGAACCTCTCTATAGGCAAAGAGGACTGCAGGTAAAACCCTGTCCCAATCTTCAGGATGATCCTCCGTTATCTTGCCAAGTAAGTTCTTTAGTGTCCTGTTAAGACGTTCTACCAATCCATTGGACATTGGATGATAAATACTACTGAGAGACCTTTTAATGTCTAGCGTAGCCATTACCTGAGACATAACGTCCGAAATTAACTGAGTGCCGTGATCCGACAGTATTTCTCCGGGGAATCCCAGACGAGAAAATACGAGCCAAAGAGCATCAGCGATATCGACAGTTGATATGCTCTTCAGAGGAATAGCCTCTGGCCAACGCGTGCACATGTCCACGCAAGTGAGGATAAATTGGTGTCCTCTGGCTGACTTAATTTTGAACGGACCAATGATGTCTATAGCCATTTTCTGAAACGGCCGAATCGGAATATCTGCAGCCTGAATAGGAGCAGCATGTCTCGGACCCCTAGACTTGACCTCTTGACAAATTTTGCAAGATCGGCAATAAATTCGGATGTCTTTATTCACGAATGGCCAAAAGAATGACGCAAGGACTCTAGTTTTAGTTCTGGAAAAACCCATGTGTCCAGCACACTGAGAATCGTGTGCATGCCGAAGAATTAAGGCTCTCATACACTTAGGCACAAGAATTTGCGAATGCATAGACTTGTCCGAGTGTTGTACCATTCGTACCAATATACCATTCTTCATAGTAATATACGATTTGTGATTCGTATTTTGATTGGGATCCCCTTTCTTTGCAAGAAGGAAGTATTTCTTCAAAGAAGGATCCTCTTCTTGACGTTTAACAAACGAGTCATGGGAAATCACCAAGTGCTCGTCTTGGCTATCAACTTCATTACTATTATCAGATGAAGTTGGGGGATTAAGAGCTTGAGCTCTTGTCATCACTGCATTGACCGTTTGAATGTTTTTTTCTTCCCAACTAGAAATTTGTTGCGGGGTGCATTCCTTAACCCCATGAATACGACCGATTATAAGATCCGCAATAGGATTAGGAAGAAGACATGCATGGACATCTCCTGTGAAGAAAGGAGTGTCAATCCTAATAATAGCAGTAGGATAGCTTTCCATAGTACCACCAAATGTAACACATTTGATTGTTTTTCCAGTGGCACAGCAAGGATCTATCAGAGACTCCTTAACCCCGACGGTAGTACATCCCGAATCGAAAAGTACTGAGACTAGCCTATCATTTATTAGACCTTTATGTAAGGTGAGAGATCCTCTCCCATCATGCGCAACTGTAGCAGGTAGAGCAGGAAGAGTGTGACCACAACTTAGCGTAGATACAGTTGATGAGTCAAACAATGTTAAGCATTGGGGGCATTCAGTTGCTCTCCCAAAATCGAAAGCACAACCAGTGATAGCCCTAGAGTTACCACTATCATTTACTGTATTACAGGCTCCATCAAACTCTTGTTGCGCAGAGTTTGCCTGTTGGTAAGGTCTTTTCTTGTTAAACCTAGGTCTACCTCGATTATCATTTCCCCTGTAATTATTTCGACTATCATTTCCCCTGTAATTGTTATCATATTGCCTATTGTAATCATCATTCCGGTTTGAATCCCGGTTTCTAAATTCACCATCGTCATAATCTTGACGTCGAGAATGATTACCTCGAAAATTTGAATAGTTATTATTTGGATAGCCTTTGCGAAAGTGTCTCAAATTATTACCACTAAAATTACGAGAACTACCATCTTGTCTCCACTGCATAGACGAAGAACCATCATGTGTTGGATTACTCCGCTTCTGAGTGTAATTTTGATTACTTCCCCTATTCCAATTTTGTTGAGCACCCTGAAATTTTTTTTTTGAAATTAGGGCCATATGGTGTTGCCGAAGCAGCTGGCAACCCTTCTTTCACTTTAGAATTGCTAACTGTAGCATGGGGATGTGCTGTGGCATACTGACAACAGTATTCCTCCATTTCTTTTAAGTTTTTTAGGCTTACGCTCATGAAGGAATGCAAGAAAAGAATCATTAACAGATGACAAAACCTTATCTCGCAATAATAAGTCCATTAGACCTTCATATGTTTTCTCAATCTGAGACAACTCAACCCATCGTGTAAATGTACGACGTATCTTTGTAACAAAATCAGAGAAATCTACTCCATTTTCTGGCAACATTGTCCTAAAACGAAGACGATAGTCTTCTTGTTTTAGTTGATATTTTTTTTAGTAATGCTGCCCTGACAACATCATAATTAGTCCTCTCATGTTCGTCTATTGTCATAAGAGTAGTCACTGTGTCACCTGTAAAAAATGGCATCAGTTGTTCAACATATTTTTTCCTTTTTTATGTTATGCGTATCGCACAAAAATTGGAAATCTATCTAGATAATCTGCTACGTCATCCTTTAAAGGATTGAAATGAGGCAATTTAATCCTACTAACAAACTCCCTTGTCGTACTCGAAGTTGTTTGCTGAGCACCCGTACTCGCCAATTTCAATTTCTCTAACTCCAAAGTTGCGAGTTTTTCATCAAGTTCCATCTTCTGTTTTCTTTCCTCATGTTCCATTTTTCTGATTTCAGCCTCAGCTTGAGCTTTCCTCTCCTCTGCAGCAGCTTCTTTGTCTAATCTCCTTTGTTCAGCTTCTTTGTCTAATCTCTTTTGTTCAGCTTCTTTGTCTAATCTCTTTTGTTCAGCTTCTTTGTCTAATCTCTTTTGTTCAGCTTCTTTGTCTAATCTCTTTTGTTCAGCTTCTTTGTCTAATCTCTTTTGTTCAGCTTCAAATCTCCTTTCCTCCACCTGCATCTGCTATTTCTTTTGTTCAGCAGCAATCCCAGCTTCTCTTTCTAATCTTTTCTCTTCCGCCTGTGCTTTTTTTTCTTCTGCGGCTAATGCTTTGTCATACTTAGTAACAGCCCATTGTTCTAACTGTTGACCAGTCTTATCAAGGGCTCTCCCTTGTGTAATAAAGTAGTCCAATGTAGACATCTTGTCTAATGAGATCAGAAACCTGAAAAAAAAATTAAATAAATTACCTTATCCCACTTCAATGGGAGACAAGTCTGAAATGCTAGACTTGTATACTCACTTCACTTTCTTTCACACTCTTAGTCTTGTTTATAATGTACCCAAAAAATCACCTGAGTACCTGTGGAAAAAAAATTCCCTTATATCCCACTCACTATGGGCACAAGTCTTTTTTATAAAGAACTTGAATATGTATTTCACCTTGTCTCAATCTTTGTAGATAACAAGTCTTTTTATCAAAGAACTTGTATAAATATCTTATATAATATTATTTAACAAACTCTATATGAAGAGTCTACCTTATCAATAATATCAAAACATGACCAAGTATGTGTATGTAGACTGTGCATGACAGTAATGTAGTACAACCAAAAAAAAAAACACAAAGACAAAAATACAAAACAATACAAATGGCAACACTGTTTTAACCAAAAATGTGTAGAGAAATACACAAGAAAGGAGAGACCTACAGAATACAAACAAAACAAATCGACAATCAAAACTGAAAAACAGACAAAATATTACAAAAAACAACGTTAAGTACAATTACATCACAGCTAACATCAATAGCGACCAATTGTCACTAGCAAATTTCCAAATTAAGAAAATTTGCACCTACAGAACGCTTACAGTAAGCCTCGATCAAGTGGCATATTTACCGTAAGACCCACCAACCGAAAAACCCGCAGAAAAATACACAAAAACCAGTAGAAGTAACATAATATAGCAATCAATTTCAATGTGTTGCAGAACAAGTTCAGTCACAGCTGAAACTAAAATAAATTCCTTGCTCCTTGCGAACACAGAAACGAAATGTCAAACGCGCACTGAACGTCAAATCCACTGTAACATAAAGTGGTATTCACGAACCAAAGTTACTATGACCTTCTCAAATTAGGGCTTGCACATTGAATGTTTACTATTTCCACGTACTGTTTACAGACACTTGACCTCCAACAATGTAGCTTGAATGCTCTGACCTAGAAAAGTCTGTTGTTGAATGAAACGTGTAACAACCAGCAGTACTGTTTACAATAGGAACCCGCCTTCTATGCAGTTATGGTCCACGTAGCAAATGCCTAGATGTTAACTTCAGTACATGTCTTGTTATGGTTTATCTAGCATTATAATATAAATGCTCGTACTGTTTATTTGGGTCAACCGTTGATGACCTATATCTGTCCTGTTGTAGCCAAAACTTGCAAGTGTAGAATTAGCGCTGTGTGTTACGGCTGTCCCGTGTGTAGCTTAGACCCACAGATCAGAAGTGTAATGTGTACTTGTCCTTCTTGTAACTTTCTCGACAAAACTGGAGACATCATACATGTAACAGCCAACCAGGAATGTAAATTTCTGGATCCATAAATGTCAACAATAATGTCAAATGCTCGCTCTGTTCTTTTTAAACCCACAGATCTGGTCCATCAGAAATGTAAGTTTCTAGGCCACATTGGCGACAAGAAATGTATCATAAGAGCCCACGTAACTGGTCCACCAGAAATGTAACTGTCTTTTTTTTTCTTGTTGATGTGATCACCGGCCCAAGACAGTATACATGTTGTTAGATGTGTAGTGCGAGCGTATGATGAATTGAGTGTGGGTGCGAATGAAGACGCGAATGTGTTTAGGCTCGTATAGATGTAGATCCTGCAACCCATACTCTCACATGCAGTAATCAAGGATGCTTTGACACTGCAGGCATGTTTCAAGACATTTATTTACGAGAACACACATAGTATCAACAGGAACAGTCAGTGTAACAAGGTCATGCTGACCTGACATCGATAGGTATACATTTGGCATTCAAAAAGGTAAACATCGGAATAGACGTGCATGGTCAATAGCAAAGTTCTTCAGTAATGACAGTTCGTAGCGTCGCCCTTGGCGTCTCTGACTAAACGCGTCAGATGCCTTAGTTACTATGACACATAGGTGCAACTTGGCACTCCCCGCCAATTGCACATATCAGGCTGTAGTATAATAGCCGAAAGCACAGGCCTCGTTCTGACGTCGGCCGTGTACTTCTGTTAAATAGGTTATCATCAACCCTGCAGTAATACTTATTGTAGATAGAAGTTCCGCCAATCTGCGGCTCCCACAATATATCTTCGTCACTGGATTTCTGGACAATATAAGACTAACAGTCTTGGATGGCTACCTCGAGCACAAATATATAAGTTCTGAAATGGCGGATCAGTGAGCTGCTGTTCACCCTAGGTAATCCTTTACATGTTCTGCCACCGAAAAGCGTAATAATGCATAAAGGTCGGTATTACCTGGCAAATGAATCCTCAGAACATCACAAGGAATTCTGTCGTCATCCCGACGCACAGAGATTCACTGGGGAAAACTGCCATAGCAGTTACTTCGAAGATTCTCCCCGAAAAAACAATGGACTCTTGGTCCCTTCAGAAAAACAGGACCTCCCGGCTTCCCGGAAGTATATCTCACTCCCGCTTAAAAAAACCTTCCCCTAGGCCTACGCCGAACTGTCAACCTCTGACCCTAAAGGTCAAACACAATGAATGAATAAACAAGGGAAGACAACCCCTAATCAACCTGACATCGCAGGTAAAGACACAATTATACTTATGATACAAACATAAGCAAATAACTTGACAGATGACTCCGTCGAAAATGACAGCAACACCTACTTTTTGCTATCCTTTTTCATTATGTTCTCTTTTGTCCTCCATCTTTCTTCTTCTTCCGTCCTTAGCCAACGACCGGCAAAGCAGTCAGCAGTGGCCATTACGCCTAGTGGCGTCTTAAGGGCAACAGCGAATAGATTTTCTTTGCCGTTGTTCCCATCACGCCTAATGGCGTCTTTAGGGCAACGACAAATCAATCCGTTTGTTGTTGTTTCCGTAATCAAAGTGACTGGCAAACGGGTGATCAGCCCGTTGGGATTTGTCCTCCATGTCATGACCAAAAAAAGGGACCCCAAGATGCAACAATAGTGAATGCAGTCAGCGACCCATAGCTTGACTGCTTGCATCAGGACCAGCGAACCAGAGCTGGTCAAGACCGCACTCCACCTCCACGTGGTGGTCCTGGAAACAGTCTGCAGCAGTGCAGTCTGGCTGAGCGAGTACGGATCGAAATGGGAAGGCAAACCCGGTCCCTAAAAAATGCCGTGCAGAAGTCGGATGTGTCGACCGAAAGGTGCAGATATCACAGCTTAGGCGCAAACAGACACAACGCAACCACCGTCCTTTTCAGGGCGAACGAGGAAGAAGGAAGAAGAAGATGACCAAATAAAATATGAATATTGTCCTCCATTTTGCATTGGACAATATGGTAATCCTAGTGTAGATACCATTTATGTGCTACTTCATCATCATCATCATCATTATCCGCATCATCATCCGCTTCATCATCAGCATCATTCTTCTTCTTCTTAGATCCTTAGCCCCTGACTGACAAAGCAGTCAGTGGCCATCACGCCTTGTGGCGTCTTGTAGGGCAGCAAAAAACTGTCCACACTTTGCTCAGTCGGTGGCCACCCTTCGTGCAGTGACTCAACTCTGGTTCATGCTTTGCATCTCGGCGCCCACAGTTCTCCGCCAGGTCGTCTTTGGTCTGCCTCTCTTTCGCCGTCCTTCTGGAGTCCATAGCATAGTGTGATTCTTGTGATGGTGTTAAGATCTCTTTTGAGGACATGGCCAACCCATTTCCAGCGTCTGCCCGCAAAGATGGCATACATATCTTTTTGGCTGCACAATATGAGCAGTTCCTGTTTGGAGATGGTACTCGGCCAAAAAATTCCTTAGGCTGGTTATGTGGAAAAAGATGATTTGGACATTTCCTTTACTGTTACTTTCCAGCACTCCGTGCCATACAAAAAAACAGAAAGTACGCAACTTTCGTATAATTTTAATTTGGTGTTTTTGGCTGTACTGAAAAGATTTCCAAATGTTGTTTAGGTTGGCGAAGGCTGTTCTGGCTTTATTCATTGTATTACTGATGTTTTTGCTTGTTCCGCCGTCTGGGGTTACTATGTTTGCAAGATATTTAAATTTATTTGTTTGTTCTAGCTTTTGGTTCCTTATTATTCAAGAAAGGGTTCAGGATTTATTACAATGGGTATCATGATTTCTGTCTTCTTCAGGTTGATGTTCAGTCCTACTTGTTGGCTGTATTTATTCAGTCTGTCTGTTTTTTCTTGTGATTTGCTGATGTGAATGTGCGAGTAATGCAATGTCGTTTGAGTATTCTAGACGTTCCACTATGGTGAACGTTGTCCATGTTATTCCTCTTGGACTGTCCTCTGTTGTCTGGTGCATCAGCCAGTCTACAACAGTTAAAAAGATAATGGTTGACAAGGGGCATCCCTGTCGTACACCTGTTGTCACCTCGAGAGCTATGTTGCACTGCCTAACACTGCAAGTAAAGCTAACATAGAGGTTTTTTATGATGGAAACAATACACCCTGGGATCCCATAAGCCCTAAGTATTTTCCATAAGTTATCCCTGTATATGCTGTCAAAAACCTTTTCAAATTCGATACAGTTTATATATAGCTGTCTCTGCCATTCTGAGCACTGCTCTATTATGTTCATGAAGGTGAAAATGTGATCTGTGCATCTTCTGTTCTTTCTTAATCATGCTTGTTCCTTCCTCAGTTTATAATCTACTGCTTTTGAGATTCTGTGGATAATTATCCTGCCCAATATTTTGCTGGGAACTGTGAGGAGGGCATTCCCTCTCTAGGTTTTGCAGTCTGTGAGGTCATCCTTTTTTAGTAATTTGATAAGTGTTACTTTCTTCCATTCGAGTAGTGTAATCTCTGTTTGCCAGATTTGTGCAAAGAGTGGTTCTAAGAGTTCTGATGATAATTTAGGATCATTTTTAAATATCTCTGCGCTTAAGTTGTCGCCAGGAGCTTTTCCATTCTTCAACCCTTTGATAGCTGTGATCATTTCTTCTTTCTTGGAGCATCTGTATTGATTTCCGGGTCATTTTCAGCCTCAGGAATGTTCAACTGTATCTCTGTTGGTGTCTTATTGAGTGTTTCTCTGAAGTGCTCAGCCAATCTTGCTTCTTGCCCCTGTTCTGTGGTGATGAGATTTCCATGCCTGTCTCTTACTTGTGTAATATTGTTTGCGCCACATTTTCCACTCACTGATGGTTTTTGTTATTTTGTATACTGTGCTTTGTTCATTCCTCAGTGCTGCCTCTTATGCATTTCTTGCAAGGTCTTCTAGGAAATTCCTTTAGTTGGCTTGGGTTTGACGTTTTACTTCCCTGTTCAGCTGACTGAACTGTTCAGTGTATATCTCCTTTAACTTAAGGGATTTTGCTTCTGTTTTCTTTCCTTTGATTTATTTTCTCACCCCTATGATTTTCCATGTTGCTGGTGCTTTCCAATGTTGTATCTTCCTTTCTTGGAATCCCAAGCTTGCTTCACTACTTTCCCTATATATCGCTGAAATCACACTGAATTCACTGAATCCAAATGGCCACGGCAGAAACCAGATAGATCACTTAATGATCAACGGTAGATGGAGGCATTCATTTCAAGATGTGAAAGTAAGAAGGGGTGCAGATGTGGAAAGTTATCACCACCTGTTAGTAAAGGTGAAGCTGAGAATTATTGGACTTGAGGTAAGAAAAAAAAGATACGACATTAACAAACTGAAGGACCCCATTACCAAGAAAGATTTTATGGCAGATATAAAGAAACGTTATTAAACTGCCAGAAGTCAGGAGGGCACAGAGGCTGATGATGTTGACCAAAAATTCAGTGTCATCGTCATCATGATCATTATCGTCATCATTATCATCATCTTCATGATCATCATCATCGTCATCATCATCATCATCATTATCATCATCTTCATCATCATCATCGTCATCATGATCATTATCGTCATCATCATCATCATCATCTTCATCATCATCGTCATCATCATCCTCTTCATGATAATCATCATCATCATTATCGTCATCATCATCATCGTCATCATCATCATCATCATCATTCCCCTTCAGCTTCAGAAAGAGCACTTGCCGTCAACAAATTCCTAACAATCGTTCCTGTCCTGTGCCATCTGTTCAAAGTTTTCCCATGTCTTGTTCATCCCTTTCACGTCTATCTCCAGTTCTCTTTTCTGTTTATTCTTGGGGTCTCCCTGTATCTTTCTTACCCTGGGAATTTCAGAATAATGACTACCATGCAATTAGGCACAACTTCTTCTTCTTTGATCCATAACCACCAACCGTCAAAGCAGTCAGCGGCCATCACGCCTGGTGGCGTCTTGTAGGGCAGCAACAAATTGATTCCACTTTGCTCGGTCGGTGGCCATCCTTCGTACAGTGCCCCAACTGTGGTTCATTTTTTGCATCTCAGCTTCCACAGTTCTCCGCCAAGTTGTTTTTGGTCGGCCTCTCTTTCGCTTTCCCTCGGGGGTCCATAGCATTGCTGTTCTTGTGATGGTATCAGGGTCCCTTCTGAGGACGTGACCAACCCAACTCCAGCGTCTGCCAGCTATGATGGTGTGCATGTCCTCTTGGTTACTCCGAATAAGTAGTTCTTGGTTGCTGATGGTGTTTGGCCAAAAGATTCGGAGAATTTTCCTTAGGCAGATTGTGTGGAAGGAGGACAGTTTCGACATTTCCTTCTCTGTTACTCTCCAACATTCCGCACCATAGAGAAGCACAGAAAGTACATAGCTCTCATACAGTCTTAATTTGGTGTTTGTGCTGTACTAGGAAGACTTCCAAATGTTGTTGAGAACAGCAAAGGCTGTTCTAGCTTTATTCATTCTGTTGTTAATGTCCTTGCTTGTTCCGCCGTCAGGTGTTACTATGCTTCCTAGGTAAGTAAATGTGTCTGTCTGATGCACAACTTACTTGATTCTAATTCACCAGTAGTTCTGTTAGTCAGGACAGAAATGAACACAATCTAAAACATTTATTTCTTCGTCCTAACTAAAAATGTCCTTTACTTAGTGTTATTTCTTCTTCTTCTCCTCTTTCTTCTTCCCGTCTTGTCTTTATCCTCCGTTACTTCTTCTTCTTCGTCGTCGTTGTCTTATTCTTCTTCTTCGCCTTTGTCTTCTTCTTCATCTTCTTCATTTTCTACTTCTTCTTCTTCCTTTTGTTCTTCTTCGTTGTCGCCTTCTTCTTGTTCTTCTTTTTCGTCGTCGTCGTTGTCTTATTCTTCCTCTTCTTCTTCGTTGTCGTCTTCTTCTTCGTCTTCTCCTTCGCCTTCTTCTTCTTTTGCTTCTTCACTTTCTACTTCTTCTTCTTCTTTTTCTTCTTGTTCTTCTTCGCCGTCGTCTTCTTCTTCTTCTGTTTCTTCTATTTCCTTCTTCTTCTTCCTTTTACTCTTCATTATTGTTAAGATAAAGTTCTTTACCACAAACACGATTAGCTTGCGTATCTCTCTATAAAGGTAAAGGTAGTCGCATAGCAGATACTGCCGTAGGAGAGTGAAGCGTTAGAGACTTCACTATACTTTGTTCAGCATCGAGAGGTGGGGTGATCAGTTCCCTTCCTCGCTGCCGTTTCTTTCCCTAACGCAAGAGCAAAGTCAGGTACCCTTTTACAGCTGGGCAGACTGGAGCGTGTCGATACCATCTCTCTACAGACAGTTTAAAAAAATAAACACAGAACATTTCGGTTCTTATACCCTCGTCAGCCACAGTAATTATTTACACATATCTTCAAATTCCCGATGACCTCTCTGCATTTTACTATTCCCAGTCATGTCATGTTCATTTCTATGGTATGTGTACGCTCCAATTATTGAAGACCCCACTCCCACTCCAACACCAAGCATAACCGTTTGAACTTGTACTTACAATTTGTTAGACAAAAATTGTCTTGTCTCTCACTTAGCCACCGTTCGTTCCTTGAGCTAAAAAAATGACTTACACAACTTGAAAAACAATCCGTGTCTTGTTATGATGAATATTATGGCATTTAACGAGGCAGCAGGAAAAGCAATCAACAGAATTTCATTTCAAATCTCGCAACAACAAAAAACTTTCCCAACGCATTCCAAAAACCCGTGATACTTAAAAAAAATACATAAATAAAATTAACAGCACTCGCGTTTCTAATTTTTTTTTTTTTTTTTTGGTCTCTCCCTAATTCATAGATTTATTTTAATATTTTATTCCCAAGTAATTTTTCCTTTCACAATTCTAACGATTTTTCTTCTCTAATGCCGCTACCTGTAATTTCTTGTCCTGTAAACCTGTCTACCGCTCTACCGTCTTAAAACTCTCTACTCGTAACGATATATCCTCTACAGCTGTCTATCACTGTACGATCTTAAAACTCTATTCGTAAAGAAATATCATATAAAACTGTCTAACACTTTACCGTCTTAAAACTCACTATTCGTAAAGAAATATCCTCTAAAACTGTCTAACAGTCTACCGTCTTAAACTCTTTACTCGTAGCAACATATCCTCTAAAATTGTCTGTCACTCTACCGACTTAAAACTCTCTACTCGTAACGATACACCATCTAAAACTGTCTAACACTTTACCGATTTAAAACTCTCTATTCGTAAAGAAATATCCTCTAGAACTGTCTAACACCTTACCGTTTTAAAACTCTCTATTCGTAACGATATATTTTCTAAAACTGTTTAACACTCTATAGCCTTAAAACTCTCTACTCGTAACGATATATCCTTTAAAACCGTTTAACACTCTATCGCTTTAAAACTCTCTCCTCTTAACGATATGTCATCTAAACTGTCTAACACCTTACCGTCTTAAAACTCTCTACTTGTAACGATATATCCTTTAATACTTTCTAACACTCTATCGTCTTAAAACTCTTTACTCGCAACGATATATCTTCTAAAACTGTCTCACACTCTATCGTCTTAAAACTCTCTACTCGTAACCATAAATTATCTAAAACTGTTTAACACTCGACCATCTTAAAACTATCTACTCATACGTATATCCTCTAAGACTCTCCGACACACTCATTTAGCAAGGACACACTAGCCCCCAAGCCCAGTAACACTAGGTCCATTTAATACGTTCTTAGTAACATACTTTCTCCTAACATCCTATCTTCCTCTCTACAAATCTTTCTCCTCTCCTCCGACCTTCTACTCGAACAGTCTCTGCTCTCCTTTAACATTCTTTATTCTAACACGCTCTCTTTTAACACTCTCATCTACACTAACATTGTCTGATCTACTCTCCCATCTACTCTGTCCTCTATCACTCATTCTAACACTTTATCCTCTTCTCCAACACTCTCCGGTAATCAGACACACTTCCTTTTTTTCTAACACTCTCTTTTTCTCTGACACGATTTCCTCTCATTTAACTTGTGTTACCTTAACCTTGAACTTAATCTAGACCACGAAATATGTTATATTTGGACATGCTCCTTAATATAACCGACGGGTTCTGTGTCTAGGATGAACGCAGCGCGCCTCGCCAAAACGGTAAAAAAAAATTCGTTGAAAACAAAAACCTTAACATTGAAAGTTCCAGTGGAACAAAGGGGTCAGGAAAAGACGGGGACGTTGGTTAGTATACACATTGAGGAAACCGCCCGATAGCATTACAAGACAGTGCTTGGTCTGGAATATCCAGGGTAAGAAAAGCAGAGAGCGCCAAATAGGTCACGAATAAGATAATTGTAGATGTACATGGTGGACAGAATATTGTAAAGAATTATATAACTGTAAACTCGACACTGACTATAGCATATTAAACAACATTAAGTGCGAAAACAGGGAACTCGGAAATGCAGCAATAATTACTGTGGTGGGTTTTGATGTTATGAATTGTTGTTATGTATTATTATTGTATTAAATGAGATCAGCTATGAAGGTCCCTGAATTTAACCAATAGTATTGTAAACTTTTCAGAGTACCTTTCTGCTACCACCCTTTTGATCTCATTCAAAATTAATCTATATTATTATATAAAATGACTTCGTGTAGTGTCTAGGGTTATGAGAGTAGGGTGTAATGTGCAATAACCAACAAACATACAAACAAATAGTTTATTATCCACAACCACCAACAGTATTACAACAATAACATACAAACGACACTTTAAAAGGCTATCTTATTTAAGACAGTGGTTGAAATTTGTGTAAATACAATTTTGTACAATTTATTATCCTGATTCTAATTTATTTTGAACCAGGACTGACAATCAAAAGTGAAATCAAAAGAATCATTTACAACATTCCAATAACACAGTAGATCTTCTGTCCATACATACAATATTATTCTAATATAAGTGTGTAGTTGTATCCTTCTACTTTGAGGTAATACTGTTATTAAACCATAGGTTGTTGGTTATAATCACTCCCTTTAAGTTATGTCTGTTTTCGTTTGTCACTTGTGGAAATATTAATACTAGACACCGTTTTCTTTAATATCACTTTCTAGTTCTTTTAAGTTCTTTTAAGTTGAGCTGCCAGGTGCCGAACAAGAACTTATCTTGGCAGGAGAATACAGGTAGAACGTTTCCTCTGCTCGCTTGACAATCTTTTCCACCTTTTGATAGGCAATGGCCACTAGCATGGGCTCGAAGTATACAGATAGAGTCCTGAATCGAGCAGTTCTCAAGCGTTTGGTACTACATTAACGTCAGTACCCAGGACCCACATTTATTCAATGAAATACACAGTGAACGATGACTGGCACACTTTCGATCTGCCGTTCTGTCCAGGCTTTTGAGAAATATGGTTTTCACAGCACAAGCCTGATCTCATCGCTACGTGTCAAAATTTTGTTAGAAAATGGCGTCCCCAACTAATGCTTTTTCCCCAATATCAACTACTCTGGCCAATGATTACCCTTATTTCACTTGTAAACAAAGTCTTTCAAAAATACAATTCAATTTTCTACTACGTTACTCGGGTGATATATGTTTAATACGAGGTCGGCCAATAATATTTCGTCTCACTTCAAATTCCACCCAATCTCCTTCAGCGTACCATCTTATCCTAGCTTTCACCTAATTTTTTTCCAAAAAATATGCGATCCAATCTAAGCAGATATGACTTGACCTGACAGTATCTCTGATTCTCTATGTATTGTTTTATCAATATTTGATTATTTAATGGACTATTTAGATAACTAACAACATATTCTTGGTCAGCAAGTCTTCAGGTACACGAATATACGATTTTTATGGGGATATGTGGCTTGGTTCAAAATTCTATCTTTTTTTCTATGTTAGTTGTTTATTTTTAAACTACCTACGAGAACTTATGTCATTCGCAATAAGAGCTAAGCATGTTTCCATGACCGTAGTGTCCACATTTCTAACTTTTTCATCGTATTGGGGAAACCCGCATATGGCAAAGCGTGCAAGTCGGTTGTAGAGTTAGAACCAATTTGAGACGTGATTTGCGTGTGTTATCTAGCCTTGCCCCTCCTTTCCCCAAATGCAGTTAGGCAAATATTTCTTAGAACTAGGAAAAGTGGTTCGTTTATGTCAAGGACGAATTTGAAAAATAGGGTACCGTTTTATTCGGCTTATGCGTTTGCAAATAATAAGCTGAAGGCGTAGGCGACAACTTACGATTCTCGCCGAAAATTTTTTGTACTATCTTATCTTTGACTTTATGCACTATACTGTTATAATCTAATTTAGATATTGTATTTAGAAGCTCACCACAATTACGTGAAGAAGTGGAAGAGGCTATATGTTCGATGAAAGGAGGGAAGTCACCGGGTGTGGATAATATCACAGCAGAGCTCTTGAAATATGGAGGACCAGATATAGTAACAATCATGACAACAATTTGCCAGAAGATATGGAGTACAAAAAAAATGGCCAAAAGAGTGGACGCAGTCATTAGTAATACCGCTTCCAAAGAAAGGAAATCTAAAAATGTGCAAGAACTACAGAACCATTAGCCTTATTAGTCATCCAAGTAAGGTGATGTTATGGATACTTTTGAACAGAATAAAACAGAAATCAGAAGAAATCTTGTCCGAGGAACAGGCTGGCTTTAGACCAAAATGAAGTACCTCAGAACAAATCTTCAATATTAGATTACTGATCGAAAAACATCTCCAGCATCAACACGATTTATACCATAACTTCATCGATTTCACAAAAGCCTTCGATCGGGTCTGGCATGAAGGCTTATGGCAAATAATGAGAAAATTCAATTTTGATACCAACATCATAGATATCATTGAAGCACTATACAAGGACGCAAGCAGTGCTGTTTTTGCAAGCAATGACATTGGAGAATTTTTCAAAACAACTGTAGGAGTTCGACAGGGATGTATCCTGTCCCCAGTGCTCTTTAATATATATCTAGAACATATTATGCAGGAGGCTCTCTACGATTATAAAACAACAATATCGATTGGAGGCCGACCTCTTTGCAATCTACGTTTTGCTGATGATATCGATCTTATAGCTGGAACAGAATCAGAACTTCAAGACCTTACCTCTAGACTGGAGAAAGTAACAAGAACGTATGGGATGGAAATTAATATAGAAAAAAAGCAAGATATTGGTGAATAGCCATAAGAAACATGTTCCGACCAACATTACGTTAAATGGGCAAACGTTAGAAGAAGTTAACACCTTTAAATATCTGGGGTCCACTATATGTAGTGATGGAAGATCAAGTAAAGAAATCAAGACAAGACTTGAGACGGCCTCAGCTGCCATGAAAAGGCTGAATGTGATCTGGAAAAGTAACATCAGTTTTCCTGTGAAGATCAAATTATACAAATCACTTGTATTATCTATTCTCTTGTATGGGTGTGAGGGCTGGACACTCACTGCAGATACGGAGCGAAGGATTCAGGCTTTCGAGTATAAATGTTATAGAAGAATTTTGCGCATTTGCTATAAAGAGCACAAAACAAATTTCTATGTTAGAGAGAAAATAAACACCTATGCAGGCCACCAAGAACCACTTTTGTCAGTAGTGAAACGTCGAAAGCTTGCCTGGTTTGGGCATGTAACTCGTCATGACTCCCTTTCGAAAACGATCCTCCAGGGAACAGTCGAAGGTAAAGAAAATCCTGGGCTGATAACATCAAAGAATGGGCAGGACACGGTTCTTCCACACTTGTACGCATTGCTGAGGATAGAGAGCAGTGGAGCACCCTGTCTGCTGATGCTTCCACCATGGCACCCCTACGACCCGTGACGGGTTATGGGTTGAGATGAGATGATGAGATGTACATGAAAGGAGTCAACGACACATGGAAATACATTGGACGGACGGTACAGGCTTGGAGGCTTGATGTGAAATGTGTTGAAGACCTGTGCACTACAGTGAGCTAACGGGTAATGAGTGCATGATCACTCCTTTCTTCTATTCTCTAATACTCTGTTCTAACACACTCACTCTCTCCTCGCCACTAACACTCTCCTCTAACACACTCTGTACTCCTCACTCTCCTTAAACACTGTCTCCTCTCAACTAATACTCTCCTCTAACGCACTCTCTCCTCTCCACTCTCTCCACAAATTCTCTCTCCTCTCCACTAACGCTCTCCTCTAACGCACTCTCTCTCCACTCTCCTCAAACACTCTCACCTCTCCACTAACACTCTCCTCTAATGCACTCTCTCTCCACTCTCCTCAAACACTCTCACCTCTCCACTAACACTCTCCTCTAATGCACTCTATCTCTACTCTCCTCAAACACTCTCACCCCTCAACTAACACTTTCCTCTAACGCATTCCCACTCTCCTCAAATACTCTCACCTCTCCACTAACACTCTCCTTTACCACACTCTCTCTCCACTATCCTCAAACACTCTCACCTCTCCACTAACAAACTCCTCTAACGCTCTCTCTCCACTCTCCTCAAACACTCTCACCTCTCCACTAACACTCTAATCTAACACTATATCTCTCCTCTCCTCTCCACTAACACTGTCATCTAACACACTCTCTCTATCCTCTCCACTAACAATCTTTTCTAACACTCTCTCTCCTCTTCACTAACACTCTCCTCTAACACTGCTCAAAGACTTTCCCTCTCCTCTCCACTAAAACTTTCCTCTCCTCTCCACTAACACTTTCCTCTAACAATGATTTAAGACTCTCTCTCTCTAATCTCACTAACACTCTCCTCTTATACTCTCTCTCGTCTCCACAAAAACTCTCATCTAACTATCTCCTCTCCACTAACACACTCCTCTAGCACTCTCTCTCTCTCTCTCTTCTATGCTCTAACACTCTCTCTCTCCACGAACACTCTCCTCTCACACTGTTCTAAGACTCTCTCACCCTCTCATCACCACCAACACTCTCCTCTCTCTCGTCTCCACAAAAACTCTCATCTAACAATCTCCTCTCTACTAACACTCTTCTCTAGCACTCTCTCTCTCTTCTATGCTCTAACACTCTCTCTCTCTCCACTCTACTAACACTCTCCTCTAACATTGTTCCAAGACTCTCTCACCCTCTCACCACCAACACTCTCCTCTCTCTCGTCTCCACAAAAACTCTCCTCTAACTCTCTCCACTCCACTAACATTCTTCTCTAGCACTCTCTCTCTCTCTTTTCTCTGCTCTAACACTCTCTCTCTCCACGAACACACTCCTCTAACACTGTTCTAAGACTCTCTCACCCTCTCATCACCACCAACACTCTCCTCTAGCACTTTATTCTACGATTCTCTCACCCCACTGTCTTCTAATAGTCACATCTACTCTAACACTATCTCCGTCCCTTCCCAACCAATCTCCCGTAACAGGCCATTCGCGCATGTAAAGACAGACTATTGTTTGACAACTGAAGTACACATTTTCTTGTCATTGATACTTTGCAGCACCAGAGACAGCAGCAAGAAACGACTGCAGACAGGCAAACAGCTGTTGTTTAAGAAACAGAACCCAGGCAACGAGACACAGATCCAAGCAGACTTGTGTTCCCGAAATTAGCTAGTCCAAGTCTAAAGGTGAACGGAGAAGATCTGCTGGAAACGTGTGCTTTCTGTTATTTTTGTTTAGTCTGTGGATAGTAAAAGTAATGTTAACAAGTAATATTTATGACTCTCGTCAGAAGACCGGTAACTTGAAGAATTCAGTAATGATAGTGGACTGTTGTACTGTACACAGTGGCGTAGTAAGGGGATGCGAGGGTCCTCCGCCCCGGCTGACAGCAACGAGGAGGGTACCATCGGACACTATTAAAACAATACTGTACTGTTTACAAATGTACTGGCAAGCACAATATATTTTTATTTTTATGTGTGTTTTATGAAGGGTGCCAAAGGAAGGATTTGCCCCGGGTGCTATGTACTATAAATACGCCCCTGGTTGTACTAACTTCAGTTTGTATCAGGACTGTCTGTCTATATTTCTCTGTCTCGACACTGATTTTTCTGTGTCTACAACTGCTTCCATGTACGTGTAGTCCTCATATAGTTAGGATTGTCCATATCTCTGTCTTTAAACAGCTTCTCTACTTGTCGACAACTGTTTCTTTGCATCTGCATATCTTTGTGCATTCAAGATTGACTGTTTTTATGTCTCTGTGTCTGCACAGTTACCTTTTCGTGACTACAACTATTTCTTTGTATCTGTGATTTTCGTGCATTCAGGATTGTCTATAGTTATGTCTCTACACCTGTCTATCCGGGCCTATAATTGGTTCTTTGAATTAGCAGTTTGTCTGCAGTAAGGATTGTCTGTCTTTATTTCTCTGTGCTAGGAATATTTGTCCATGAAAATTATATATATATATATATATATATATATATATATATATATATATATATATATATATATATATATATATATATATATATATATATATATATATATATATATATATATATATATATATATATTGTCACCAGTTAGAAGGTGCTTATACGAACCTTTTTGTCCCTGACAACATCGACACTATCACTGTTACCGCTAATCTAATAACAACATCAACAACAACAACAACGGTAACGTAGTCTAGAGGATACGTTTTCACACTGTACACAACAATAAGTAAACTCAAAAACAGTGTCAGGGAGCTGCGCTAGTGTAGTGTTTACCACACTGCGCTGGCGATCGGGAGATCCCAGGTTCCAGCCCGAGTGAGGACATTTGAATCAGTGTCGTCGACCGGGACGTGGACTGGAATAATTCGAGCCCTGGCGAAGACATTTGAAGAAGTGTCGTCGACCAGGGACTGGAATAACCTGAACGGCTCCTGAGCTCACCCAGCTCTAATGGGTACCTCCGAAGACGACGACTATCTGCCTGAATGGCGAGAGGACACCTGTCAGCGTACAGGGAAAAGGGATACTCACGTAAAATCAGTCTCAGGCTAGATATACTAACCGGAGATTTCGCCTCGAGTAATTGCGGGCGTACGATAAAAAAATAATAAATAAATAAAACAGTGTCAATCTCGATATAATATAATCACAACTAGTACATGCCATACATAAGAGATACTCAAAAGCACAAGAAATTACCAATCTATTACGACAACCTACCAGTACCTAGATAATACTAACATCACTTCTGGGACTACGACAACTTCTAGGATCATAAATACCATCAATCCTTGCAACAACGAAAACCAAACACAAGCTCTTCCCAACCAAGAGCAACAACGGGACACGTCTGTTCCGTTCAACAACGTCTGTCAACCCCCCTTCCTCAAACTTCTTAACCTTTTAACCTACCATACCTCCGGCTAACTCTAGCCAATAATAACTTCTGCTTTAGTCACATGTCATAACAACCAGAGTTCAGCTGCTCGTGCAAACATCAACATACAACTCACAAACGTTAGCTCAACTTACATTGCAATCATGTTTACCACAACAGTGTACCCAATAAGCCTCGCTCACCCAGGAGGAGCATACAACCATAGCACCTTCTCAAAATTGCATCTTGACACTTTGACACTCATTCATATATATATATATATTGTGCACACTAGCTGCTGATGATACAGTCATAATAACGAACAAATTAAAAACAAAAAAAACAAAAAACTAAAGGAAACCATTGATAAAATCAGTAGCAGAAGGTAAAAATAACTACCTTAGCTTAAATAGCTAGATGGCAGATTTAAAAGGTGATCTTAAAGAAACAGAATAGTCCATCCATCGTGCAGCATGCAAGTAAAGTGGGATATTTATTTAACATGTCCACATTCCTAAATGTCCCGTGTAGTTCCTGGGGATCTATGAAGAGACAAAAAAATAGACCAACTGCTTCCTCGGCCGTATCGTATGAGGAAACTAATATGAAATTGCGCACGGGGCTAGGAACTTCATCATGTAAAAGACATTGCTACATAAACCACGTCTGCCAGAGCAAATGAATGATTTGATGCATGATTCCTGAAAGGGGACCTCCAGCCGTGGTGGCTGCATGTTTCAAGTGAAGCGAAAAGGAAAATGATGATGAGGATGACATTGATGAGAATGATGATGATTTGACAACGCAGCTCATAAATAAATAAGGGAATAGCCCCATCAAGAAACAACAATCATGAGAATGAAAAGAGTTTTGTGTAACAAATCTTTGTCAATGGAAGTAAACGAGTTTTAATAAAGGCAGTAACTTACACCAGTGCTTCTTAAACAATTTCTGTGTCATTCACCCTCGAGTCTTTAACATAAAATTTCATTCACCCTCGAGTCTTTATCATAAAATTTCATTCACCCTCGAGTCTTTATCATAAAATTGAATTCACCCGCGACTAAATTTCCTTATGTTTATTTATTTATTTTTTTTGTTTGTGTGGTAATTTTCGTCTGATTCTCTCTTGCATGCAATTGTATATGTAATTCATTTTGTCACATGAGCAAAAAAACATAAATTAACTCATTTCTTACGTGTTTATTTTATTCAAGTTTTTGAACATCCTAACTATATGTAAAGAAAACGAGGAGTGACCCCCAAAAAATTTTAACAAATAAAAATTAGAATTTTTCTAGTCTACGTAAAGCAAAGTTAGTTTTTTTTTTATTTTTTATTAATCGTACGCCCGCTATTACTCGAGGCGAAACCTCCGGTTAATATGTCTAACCTGAGACTGATTTTACTTGAGTATCCCTTTTCTCTCTTTACAATGACAGGTGTCCTCTCGCCATTCGGGCAGATACTCGCCGATTTCGGAGGTACCCATTAGAGCTGGGTCGGCTCAGGGGCCGTTCAGGTTATTCCAGTCCCTGGTCGACGACGCTTCTTCAAATGTACTCGCCAGGGCTCGTACCTGGGTCAGCCGATCGCCAGCGCAATTTTGTAACCATTACACCAGCGCGGCCCCCAGTAAAGTTAGTAAACAAGAATCTTAGAACTTAGATTCTTAGAAACAATGTTTTCTAGCTGAGAATGTTTACCGCAGAAAATATGACAAGTAGTATACTTCTACACTGGCCATGTCTGCAGCAGTGGTGGTGTAACCAGGGTTACCAAAATCAAACTCACAAAATACTGAAGTCGCTAGAATAGAAAACATATGATCCCAATAACTCGTCTGGTCTCCCTTAAAAGGTTATATTACAGAAAATGTGGGCAATATTGTGCTACTTTGAAATTAGAAAACCATAAGTAGAGAAACATATCACATTTCCAGCTCCACTGCCATTAACAAGCAATAAGACCTTACTAACTACTTTAATGGAAGGGCCTTTTTTTAATTTAGAAAAAAATATAAATATCTGAGTAAATTAAATAATTCACCCTTCATGTTTCATTCACCCTTCATTCACCCCTCTAGCTTCCTTCACCCAATTTCATTCGCCCTTGAGTGAGCAATGCCCCAGGTTTAAATAGCACTGACTTAACGCTATTACCCGCTAGTGAGCGGACAGTGAAAACTATAACTTCTATAGTGCCGGGAAACGAAAAATGATATGCATAATTATTTTACCAGTGAACGACGGGAAGAGGAAACAGGTAAATAAGAACTGAATAATTATCTAAACACCAGTGGTTTATCATAGGTTCATGTTGTAATTAGTCCAATCAAGCTCTTTCTTTTTAAATAAATGTTATATTATGGATCTTACGTGCAGACTTCTACTCATGTGTACGCCTATATCTGTCCCTTACCTTCCGATATCTCTTTCATATAAAAAAAATAACTGCACACAAATTGTATACGAAGCCAAATCGATTATACAGAGATCCCAGTAAAGACAATGAATTACACATATGGCATTCCATCTGAGAGATATTAAAATTATTTTGGGACTAACGTAAACACAAAATAGCAAAAATGTGAGTATGCATAAAATTTACTGATATGAATGTGTACGTAGTTACCTGTCTGAGCCATCAATTTTGAAGTCCCAGCTACATTGAAATAAATGTAAGTAAATAGCATAAATAATACCTCTAAGTCAACAACCACTGCTGTCATCATTTTCTTTTGGCTTACCATAGGGCATGAAGCCACCACTACAGCTGGTCCCCTTCCATGAAGTCCGCACCAAATCATGCATGTCCTCTTACAGCTGTGGTTTCTGTAGCATTTTGTTTTATACTCTGAGCTTGCCTACCGAATGCACAACCACATATTAGTTGCCTCTGATCTCATGAGATCAGATCTGCGCTTAACATTATCCAAAGATCATCAACCATTGCCCTTCAGTGGTTACCCTCCCATTGTCGAATCACTGGAAATAAGAGAGCCGATGCTTTATCTAGAAGTAGCAGTAAAACTGAACAATTCAGCCACCCATTTCCTTATCGAGAAGCTAAAACCATCATCCGCAACAAGTAAAAATACCAGTGGAAGAAGGAAGCTGATATGTACAACAGATATGACCCAATACACCAGCTTAATAGATACCAGCAGACCATCATTTTGCGCCTAAGAACGGGCCACTGCAGATTACTAGGCCACCTCTATCGCCTCAGAATATCTCATACAAATGAATGTACATGTGAAACTGGAATCCAGACCCCTGAACGTATTCTCCAAAACTGTCCAACCCCAGATGACCCACGACGCCTGACCAGCCAGAGGGTGCTGAGCTCAAGCCGAAGCTATGGGGCTGAAGCGCAGACCTGGAATAGACTGTGGACTTGTCCTGACAACAGGTCTGCAGATTTAACACGACTACAAACTGAAAGCAGAAGAAGAAGAAGAAGAAGAAGGAGAAGAAGAAGAAGATGATGATGAAGAAGAAGAAAAAGAAGAAGAAGAAGAAGCCGCCTCAGGAGACATGCATAAGGGACCATAGTTCTATTTTTTTATATTTCTCCTCATAGACCGAGCACACACACACACACACACACACACACACACACACACACACACACACACACACACACACACACACACACACACACACACACACACACACACACACACACACACACACACACACACACACACACACACACACACACACACACACACACACACACACACACACACACACACACACACACACACACACACACACACACACACACACACACACACACACACACACACACACACACACACACACACACACACACACACACACACACACACACACACACACACACACACACACACACACACACACACACACACACACACACACACACACACACACACACACACACTCAAAATTATATGGACAAAACAAAAGCTACTGCTTAACAACGAACCAAAACATTGCCACCACGATGACCTTCACAACACAATGTAAACAGCCACATCTTCACTCTTCATTCATTGAAAACCTCAGAAACAAGTGACAACACAGAACGAACTTTACTGATATGAACTTACCAGCAGACTTGTACCCAAATTTTACTTCTACCGCTGTCAACAGCGTCTCGGGAATCAGCAGGAGGAAAGCAGCCACCAGATGCAGCGTCTGCGACAATGGACAGAAGTACCTCCATATTCTTCTCAAACCTTCATGCTTGTAATTGATGTCCGTTGTTGTATCCATCACGCATCCCAGGGCATGATCACGACCTAGCTTTACTCCATCGTTGGCGAAATTGCCAATCTTCAAGAAGCAAGTTACGCAAAAGAAAGGTAACATGAGAAGGGACACTATGGTTGAGCCGAGCAGCAGCGTTGCCTCACTGGGGGTTCCACCACCACCAGGCCAGGCTTTTGAATCCGCATCTTTCTGTCTTTTCACTGCTTGGTAACTGGAGTATGAGTGTATCCCCAGAGCAATGAGACAGTAGCAGACAGAGGAGAAAGAGTTGAAACTTGAGCTTTGGGTGATTATACCAACCATGTTGAAGGAGTTTTGAGGGAAAAACACGCACTCGCCTTCATGAATGAAGTATCAATCACCTTTATGAATGAAGCATCGATTGCTTTAATCAATGAAGTACCAATCGCCTTTATCAATGAATTATCAATCGCCTTTATAAATAAAGTATCATTGTATGAAATTCCGTTCAGCCGAAATAACCAACACCTCCTAACTGCTATTATCAATCAAACATTGACACCTTCATGCCTCATTACAAAAATTTCATTATTTCTTTACATAAGCGATCACAATTAATCATTTTGTTGTACTACACAGGTAATTATATTCACGCTTCAGGTACTGAGCAGTAATATTCATCAATATAAACACGTCTATCTGAACGACATATTGTACTTGTACTAATCTTTTTTTGAAATATTTAGCAGATGAAAACTGTTAGACGGGATCTCACTTGTTCCCGTGGCTGGTTAACAGTTTTTAAAATAATAAAAGCCTTCTATTTACCTGTAAAATACAGTCTTTCCATTTAAAAAAAAAAAGCCTGTAATATACTGTTCTTCCAGTCAGTCTAATAGTGGCATCATTAGGCAAACTTCACAATCCGCTAATCTAAAATAATGCATTCTATTTGTATAACGTAGATAACGCTGGATCTAGACATAATAATGTAAATTAGAGTGAATTATTAAAGGATTTGTTTTTTAAAGCTTCTTTTATATTAGACATTGATCTAGAATACGAATTATTTTCCCCCTTCTCTAAGATAATCATGAAATCTGAGTCCGGTATAGTGGGCGTAAATACATCTAACCCAAGTTTGATCGTTTCAAGATCAATATGATAAGAGAAATAGTTTTAAAAAATGTTGCTTATACAGTCTGGTTCTTTACCAGATCTAAACGTAACAAAGAACAGTAAGGAAAAGTCAGCATACGCGATTTGTTCTTGAGACAAACCGGCAATAAAAACTGCAGAAGGCGGGAGAAGGAATGATAACATTCAGAGCCATGTACTAGGGATTTTCTAGGGTGGAGCGAGGTCTCGTGATGACGCCCCTCCCCCCTCCCGTATTGTGTTGTATTCTTACGAGACTTAATTCTAATGCTGCTCTGAGTTAAACTATATTGTAATTTCCGCACTTGTTCACAGTCGCATTGTTACAAAAACATAATACGTTAATGATTTTAAAATCGTGCGATAGGTGATTTTGAAAAAAAAAAAAGTCATGTTAATTTACTGATACAAGCTCAAATGAAGTTTTTTTATTTAAACAAAAAAAAAAAAAAGATTACTATTGACATATAATAATCGGAAAACGTATAATTAAAGACATGAATAAATGTGAACATAAAAATATTTCCCATGTTAAACTCAGAAACAATGTATTTTCAACTGTTCTATAAAAATTAAAAATTGTAATTACAAATTTTACAAAAAAATACATTTCGGCCTCCGGCAGCAGAGATGCCGGGTTCCAAACACCGTGACGTCACGTATCAGTCTACCCATCTGATTCTACTCTTGAGCCAGTAAAGGCAGCGAAGAATTGAACTGGTCACCCCCACCTCTCGAAGCTGCACAATAGTTTAGTGAAATCTCTAACATTTCACTCCCCTGTAACAGTTTCTGCTATGGGACTACCTTTTGCCTTCATTTACTAAGTTACATCTTGTCAAATACTTCGGAATGTGATATGTACAATATTTGTTCGTATTAAGTGTCACATAATTGGTCGTTCTCTTTTACGCATTTTCTCTCTCTCTCTCTCTACCATTATCTATTCACTTCTCATTTTGGAGCACATAAATCAGTGCCCCAGTCACTGTTTACATTTTCACACTTCGATTCGTGTCAGGTCAAGGCGTCATTGACCATCCTTAAGGATTAATTGTAATCGCTTAAGTGATTGCACCAGATTGACTTCAGGCGTGAATTGTTTGTTTACGATTGCGCAACCCACTTCCGTACAGACTTGTCTATCGGGGTGTGTCGCTTCAGTGTTAATACAAGCGACTAGGAGTGTCTGATAAGTGATGCAATCACTTCCCTCGAAGTTACCTTTGAGAATAATTACAGATAATATCAATCTGGCGAGACATATGAAGAGTGAACTTGTAAATGCGATAATCGACGAAAGCTGGCATACCATATATGGGAATTGCAAACAACACATTTATTTATGCGTTTGTTATGTAGAAATTTTTCGTGACAGAAGATGAAATATATGCATCTTGCATGCTATTGGCTTGGCACTTGAAATGTAAAAATACAACATTTCTGATTGGAGCCTTGTCATATGGTAGCAATCTGGACGTGGGCCGAATGTTGCCTTATAATTTAGCGCCTTGTGAGTTTACCACACTGTGACATTCAACTGGTCAAAAAGACAGCCAGACAAGCCAGAGTAAGGAATATGATCAGGATTCCTCTTTAAAGGACCGGACAACGTGTTTGAGCATCTTGTGGACTTGTATCCCAGGAAAACCCTACTTTCGTTAATACGGAAGCCCGGAATCCTAGGAACCTGAACACTAAGTCATAGTGGGGTTCTATTTGCAAAGTAATACCTCAGACCACGTGTAAAAGGCATCTTAAACAAGTAGCCTTAACTATTTCTCTGAGCCAGAAGTCGGTATTCCCAAAAAAGATGTTGGGGTAAGTTGTACATTTTATAATTCTATATTTTGCATTATTAACAGGTGAAAATTGCTAGTTGATGTCCAAGTCATACGAGGCTAGCAACATCAGCATATAGAATGATGATTTCACGAACAACCACTGCAAGAGCTGGTGACTGCTTTATGCGGGTTTCTCATAGAGAACCGAAAGCTGAGGTAGTCCCAAGTTCCATGTGAAGCAGGGAGTGGATGATGATAGAACTGATGTACACACTATTATAGTAACCTTTTCAACCAGTGCAAATGTAAGTGTAAACATGTTCAATATAAATGCAACGGATGTTTTCTGCTCACTGGGATTAATATTAATGCTCAGAGAGGGTAAAGTTCTGAGGCAGATAGGATGGTGGAATGAAAAGGGGAGACACCTGATTTTGTGTCAGGAAACCTAATAGTCAGGAGGGTATTTGTTTCTCTCTTATTTCACGATACTAGTCGGTGGCACCAATTGATGGTGCTATCTGTGGAACAAGTGAGTGGTAAAAGTGGCCGGCAGTCAGAGCTAGACACCTACAGCAGACGCGTCTTAAAAGACGCTAGACCACCTTCGCAATTACCCCACGATACTACGAGGGACGTGTTGCAGCCACCAGACTTGATCAGTGACGAAAGTGAACCAGTCCATCATAACCTTCAAAGAACAAGCATCGGCTAGAGCAGAAACCAACCGACATTTTACTGGCAGCTAAGTACACATTCAAAGTTGCCAAGTGAACACTCTATTTTTAAACCAGAAAACACTTATTCATATAAGACCATCACCTGTGAAAAAAATTTTAAAAGACTTTATCTAAATTCAGCCCACCTTTATTTATTTTACAAGTGTTAACGATAACTGACTATTAAATGTTGTTATCTGTAAATATACAAATTTATAGTTGATTTAGTCATTTTGAGTGAACTGCACCCGTTTGTCTCAATCAATTTAAATACTTATAACAGAGCTATTTAAGTAATATCTTACTGAGTTAAATCAGCTGTGGACTTGGACGAGCTAAAATACATAATTATTCCTCATTAAAGGCGGCGGGCAGATACAAAGTTAACAATTGCTTAGTCCAATTCAGCAGTGTTCTAGATTTCTGAATTATCTTATGAACACTCCCTCAAGATAGAAGCATCATCATCCTTCTATCTACAACTCTGCCAGGAGTAATCGTGACCGAAGGTAGATACCTTTGAAGACCTTCAGTAGATATTCTGAATTTTGGCCACTGCAGAACAAGGGGAGTAAATCCCGTGACATTAAATCATTATGTTCAGTTAATTCATGTTTTCATCAGGCTTTGACAAGTGTTGTCCCCTGACGATTGAAAAGAACGCAATGATTAATCTCTTATTGAACGAAACTTCGTAGATTTTATGGACTTTGGCTTTATTTCTTTACCGGTTCTTCTCCTTCTTACTCTTGGACTTTTTCTCCCTATTTGTCTTGTAATTGACAGAGGTGCCGGGCTCGAATCACGTTACCAATACGCTCCAGTCTACCCAGCTGTAAATGGGAGCTTCTCTTTGAGTTATGGAAGGAAAAGGCAGAGAGGAATGGAACTGGTCATTCAACCTCTCGATTCTGGACCTAGTATTGTGAAGTCTCTAACACTTCACTCCCCTACGGCAGTATATGCTAAGGTGCTACTTTTGTATTTAACCTTGTCTTTTGTGTTTTATGTTTCTTTAATGTCACGTGCAGCGGATACAGTTTCCATAAATTCCTGCCCGTGTTCTAGTTATCTCCTGGTACTCCTTAAATTATAATTCATTAAGTTAACAATCAATTTTGTTTGCCGGCGTATCCTCTCCTGTACCCTCATTTTACTTCAATTAAGTTTGTTTCCCTTTCATCCACGACCGTTGTTTTGCCGAACAGGTGCCAGACATCTGAAACAGTTTACATCTTCATTATTGATCCCTGATGTAGTTTGTAGAAGTAGTTTAAGTATTTATTTTTGTTCATATGCTTCCTCTGCCAGTGTCAATATCTTTCAAAGGGTCACGAATTTCCTACAATGTTTTATATTTTTCAAATATTCAATGTAATGGCATTTTGTCTAGATTAGTTGTGCTTTATGCACCTCCCAAATTTTCATCATCATCATCATCAAAAACTGTCAACTCCTTGTGGAGGAAGGTGTTCAACAAAAACACGCTAAGATCTTGTCCTGTGCCGTCCGCTCAAGATTTTTCCATGTCTTCTTTCATGTCTGTCTCTAGTTCTCTTCTGCATGTGTTTTTTTTAAATTTGTATTTCTCTATATTTCTCATACCCTGGTGATTCCAGAATATGCACTGCCTTTTAATATGAACACCTCTAACCTTCTTAACAGAAGCTTTCTAGAGACCGATAACTCGTGGTACAGGTAGTCAGTCAGTATATGCGTGCCAAACTGAAGATGAAAATTAACTGTTCCACGTACCTTAGCCAGATATAGCGACAGTGTATGATCATTTTTCAGACAGTTATAGTAAATGTTAAACAATCTTTGATGTAAGTATGCTTTTTTACAGTATAGTTACTTCAGTAATCCATTAGAATAGATACAACTTAATTGCTAAAAGTAATTTCTCAAGTGCCGTGTTAATATGCGTAGGTGATCGTGAAGCCCCATAGTTTTCTATCCTTCAGACTACCAGTCCGTCGACTTCTTCCTTTAGCGATGGTTTCAAGTTGTCATTATCTGTTTATTATAAAAGATGACATTTTAGGCCTTAATTTCTCGTGGGCCTAAATGAAAATTGAAATAACTGTCTGCCCATTCGAGCATAGAAAAAAAAGACAGAAGGCGGACTCTATCATTAATAAATAATATATATATATATATATATATGAGCACATTAGTTATATAACTTTTCTGATATCTAGTGTTCTACTTTTTTCTTACTTTCTTACCTGTGACTGCTATTTGCCCATTTTCGTTTTATTATTTATTGTTCACAGGCTTCACGTTTCCTTCTTTGTTTATTGCTGTGAATATAAAATTACCACACGTGTTTGAACTGCTCGCATATGACTACCTTTCTCTTTTATGAAGTGCATACAAAAATATTCCTCTATGTCAACGTGTAAGAATTCTCGCAGTACAGTACTCATGAAAACGAGATTTAAATTTCTGAAATTTGAATAGTTTTGAACGCATAAAATACCTCACAGCTAAGATTATGTAATGTCAAACACTTTTTACAATAACGTCCTCTTTCTAGCAACCACGGATGGTTGCATCTTTAAAACGCTCCGAATTTTACAGAGGGCAAAGTTATCAACCTAACTGTACTACAAGGAGCAGAAACATCATTAATACTCACACTTACAAACTAGAAGCAGAATTACTGGACTACAAAAGCAAAACGAGAAAAAGGGTTTGAAACAACTAGAATTCAGCGTGATATTGAAGAAAATACGGACATCGACAAAGATTTAAACGTTTAACCATTCTACCACTAGCAGCATGAGAAGATATGTCTAGCATTTTCCTACTTTGAACAAAGAACGTCACACTAGTCAACGGTCCTTATTGTCATCAATGATTGACGGAGACAAGGCAGCCTGTGTATTGACTGACACCTTCTGCCCAAACAGAAGGCGGGCGATGCAAGATGATACTGTACGTCAGAACGGTTAACAAGGTAATGCAACATTCTCGGCATCTCATAAACGTATGGCAATCCATGACTGAATTCAATAGTCAAGTCTGCGCCATCAATTTATGTATTATTTTATATACTCTATTCAGATATCAGTTAACTCTCATAGACATAGAACTGACCAAAAAAAAAAAAAAAACAGTCCAAATTGTAGACACTGCCAACACTCAAATAAAACAGTGGAACATCACCTGTTGCATTGCCTAGCACTGTAGGTATGAGACAACTCCTCCTACCAAAAAACCCAACCAATAAAAAATACCCTATAATAGCAAACCTGAACAACTAATCAGAACTGCACAGTTTCACATTATGACATCAAAATCACTAAGAGCTAACGCCCAATGTTGGTGAATCAACGACAAGATAATATATTTCAGATGAGTGATACACTCAAAGTATTATGCGAAATTTGTTTGTTTGCCAGAAGCACTCCACTGCATATATTCTCTTCTCTCTCCCCCCCCCCCCCCCCCCCCACAAAAAAAAAAAAAAAAGAAGAGGATAGGACATGTTACTTCACAAAAACTGCTCTAAGATTTGTCAGTTTCTGTTTATCTTGTCTGTTACATTGGTAAGTGAATACTGAATTACCAGCTCAGCAGAAGTGAACAAGTGGTATTCTTCAGACTTCGCACAGGTCACAACAGATTGGAATACCATCTATTCAACAAGCTAAAGATAGGAACTACTAATGAATGTAACTGTGGCACCGATAAAATGACTGCCAAACATCTACTTCACAGGTGCCCAACATACGAAGAACAGAGAAAGCGCATATGGCCATCACCAGTACCATTCCTAGAAAAAAATCTACTGAGATGTCAACAGTCTCAAGCTGACCAACGCTTTCTTTGATCATATTCAAGTTGACGTCTGAGAGTGAGCTTGGTACATAAATGAAAGGAAGAAACAAGACATGGAACTAGAGTGAGCGGATGACATAGGTCAGAGGACCTGATATAAATTGTTGAAGGCCTATGCTCCTTTGGGAAGCCGAAGGGTAATGGGTGAATAAATGAGATAATACGGCCTCGGACTAAAATAGACTACACAAACTGAACTTGTAGCGTATCACACAATACGCAGATTTCATGAACACAACAATAAATAGTCAATCTAAATATGTGAAAATCACTTGTTATGAAGGAATCATCTCACGGAATTAAAGAACTTTGAAACTACCTGTTAAAGACAGTTTATAAAATACGGTCTCGTCTACCTCAGTGATAATCTGAGAGATTTACTTTAAAGACACATGTAACAGGGTAACAGAACGTAGAACTGGCAGGACCATTGAAAGTTAGAAAACAGAAAAGTCAAGCTACGAACAGTAATTCACAAAAGGGAGGAATAAAAACTATCATATACAGTTAGAAACACGCCTGCAGTGTAAAGATACACAATATACTTGCATACGCGTTACTAACAACCGGACAAAAATGTATGTGACATGAGTAATATTATTGAGAAGTGTTCATGTCTGTCTATAACTTATTATATTCCAAATAAAGAAACAAATAGCAGTAATTAATGCACAAGTCTAACGTTAATGGTACAGTAGCCGTTACTGTTTCTTTCGCATTTGAAAAAGATACCAGTACACAACATCATGCTGTTTCCGCTCTCAGCTAGTTTAAATTAACACTAATCCGTTTGAAAGTTGAAGAAAAGGAACAAATAATTTAAAATAAAAAAGCTAATTATTCCTAAACGCTTGATAATTCAAGTATGGGAAATATACAGGATAACAAGTAAATCCTATTACATTAGATATTTAAGCACCACTGCGGCTTTTAAATACATCCTGAAGGTATTTTCAAAATACGCAAGAAAACAACTTTTGCACCTCCAGTTTTGAAAAGGTTTGGCCTTTCAAGAGACTCGGGTTGCGGTGCTAACCTCTCGTCTCAGCTAGATTTCCCTCCTCGTTGTGTTAGCCAGTGATGGCGTTGTCTCGTCGGAGCAATGATGCGGTGTGGTTGTTGGTGGGAACGGTTCGTTTATTATTGTCTGCGTGTGCTATTGCTGTAGTTGTTGTTGCTAATGATGAGAACATTTTCGGTATTGTTTTTAGTAGAAAATAAAAGTTACCTTCTCTGGTTTGACCATTCTGTGGTTAATAATGTGGGATTCTCAGACTAGGCTCTATTGTACAAATTATCTACAACGATTCAAATTTAAAAAAAAAAAAAACTAGGCTCTACTGTACAAATTATCTACAGCGATTCAAATTTTTTTAAAAAAACCCATGTATTTAGATTAGTTCTCGCTATTCTTTTCTGTAATGTTTCCCTACGTCTAGTCTTGTTCCTCACTAAGACTTTGTTGTTGTTATGTAAGCAGCCTTGTTTGCCATTGTTTTCGTAAGAATGCTCTACCAGCATCTTTGGCTATCTATCTATCTATCTATCTGTCTGTCTGTCTGTCTGTCTGTCTGTCTGTCTATCTATCTATCTATCTATCTATCTATCTTATCTATCTATCTGTATTTCTGTCTGCCTGCCTGTCTCTCTGTCTGTCCGTCCGTCTGTCTGTCTATATATTCCTTTTCACTTTTCACTCCACATGCCTGAAGTTAAATTAGCTAGCAGGTGAAATTTATATAAAAATCCGACTTTTAATGCAGCCGTGCGCACGTGGTTTTTCCTCACTCTTTTCGACAACTTTTTGAAGTGTAGCAAGGATAACAACCAACCCAGACAATGCTGCTTTTTGTTCCCAGTGAAAATTAAAGTTTTCCTAATTTTCAACCAAACGCTGTGACAGCTGTAGCATACCGCGCACTGAAGGTTTGAATGTTGAGAATATTCTGAATGCCGGTCCAGGGAGAAAACAAAATACAGCGAGCATTCCTTAGACCAGTGCGCGCTCTGCCAAGTAGGTCGTGAAAAGGTGCCAACGTGTAAATGGAAATCCTCGTCCCAGACATCAGATTGTTGTTTTAACAGGTATTTTCAGTCTATTGGCGGTGTCCTTGGGCCGAATACTTCTGAGAGTGCAGTTGGCGAGTTAGTGCGGGTGAAGAATACATTTCTCAGATGAAACTGAGTCTTAATCTTGATCCGGGGCGGCCTTATAGCATTCGGTGCCCGGGGCGAATGGTCTGATTTGCGCCCCCCCCCCCCCACACACACACACAACAGACACACACTTCTATCCGCGAAAGTTAAACTCTACCGGAAAAGTAAAGAAGGTTCGTGAATAAAATTGCAGATCAGTTTTAGATATAGTTATTACTTTGCAAAACAAAAGAAACACGGCAACAACTAAAAAACGGAATGTTAAAAATTACGGCTGAGATTGATTACAAAAATCTTAATAGATTAACCAAATTTCCTTAATCGAAAATTAATCGATCAATTTCCTAAAATTTGAAAATGGAAAGAAAAGTCATAAATAACATTTTTATTAAAATAACTAATTTATTTATTTTAATTGTTATAATACAAGATCGTCCTGAAAATATAATGAAAATACTGAAAAGTTACAACCAAACAATTTATTATTATTGACCAAACTTTCCAAATTCCATATCGCAAACCTCTGACATAACAAATGCTCTCGCATTTAAGCAAAAAAAAAATAAACATTGATAAAAGATTTGAATAATTAATTTAAATGTGTTTTATCAATTAATCGCTAGAAAATTTTTTGTACTTATTAATCAATTAATTTATCTTTAAAGATCCCAGCCACACTAAAAATACATCACTCTTTGATTTTCGTGTTTACATTGCGTTCTTTGGCCTTGTTGAATTGTGTCACAGTTGAAGTAAAGCTGGAACTTCTTGATAAAAAAAAAAAGGTGTGCGTGTTGGGAAACACTGACAGTTGACGTTTCATACTTCTCACTTGGTGGACTGACGTACAGATTTACCCAACATGAATTTAAGTAATAAACCCGGCCAGGACGATCCAAAGAATTATTCCATATAGTAATTTACAACAGAGCGAACTGTATACGTATCAATTCAGGCTTCATTCTCTGACATTCCACGTCCGGCATCTTCTGTCATTGCTCTTGTCATACTTCCGTTGTCGGCCTTGTTTAATCTAAACTGCAGATAAACTCCGTGTGTTTTAACTTTGACACCCACGGATACCCGAGAGCATAACCTGCCTCGGAAATATACAATTCCGGAATAATATGAAATATGCACACAATTAAAATGGACATCTTGTCCTTCCACCGGCTCGACCTACGTCCACACTCCAACTGACGTCACACTGACGTCATCCTTTACACGCATTTTACTTCTTTCATAAAGTCTGCGTAACGATAATTCAAGGAACCATTTATCGGGAAAACCCGAAATCTTCAATGATCGTGCGCAGCTCTACAACTGTGTGGTGATAATATATGAGTTTTAATCTGTGTCCACCCCGTGTAGTTCCCGAGTTCCGCTAATGAGACAAAAATAAAATAAGCCTTGTGCTTCCTCAGGCGACTATACGAAGCTATGCATGAGGCTTAGGAGCCTCAACATATAAAACTAACTGACAGAAACTACCCCTGCAAGTTCATGACCTCTTGGTGCAGACTCCCTGCAGGACCAGTTGCAGCTGTTGTTTTTTGCTTCTTAAGGAGCGAAAAGTCGATGATGGCGATGATGATGGTGATGATGATGGTGATGATGATGTGTGCAGACATAGAACTTCCAAAGAGTAAATAACCGCTATTGTGAGCGTTTTGTAGAACGAAGCTTCTAACAGCCGCAGACTTCGAAGTACCACTGTGTTTGAGGGTTCAATTAGTGGTGAGAAACGTGACACAATTTTGGAAACTTTGAACTGTTTAACAGTGGACTAACACTGTTCCTGGCATAAGCATAGCGTCTTCATTGTCCAAATGTCTTAACGACCGAGGGAAGTCAGCTACTACAACATATCAAGCAAGTTAAGTAAAACTTCATGGTTCAATCCCCATTTGAGACGGGAATTTTTAGACCGCAAACGGCTCCGGGGTCAACCCAGCCTCATAAATTGGGTACCAAAGCAACTCTGGGAAGGTTAAGGCGACCGGCGGGATGCTGACCACAACATCCCTAGTGTGCCGATGGTCAAGAAAAATGGGCGTGTAACGGGATCTTAAGTAAAACTTAACGTCAAAACACAAACCAAGACACCCAAGCCAATAACATGATGACATTGACCAAACATTGACAATATTTTTTTTTAAATTGTGTGAAAATTTATAAGATATTGATATACCAAAGTGCTAAGTTTTTACTATACATCATTAATCAATAAAGTGCATTGATTTGTTTATAAGTGCAGTTATTTAATTATTTAAATTTCCAGTTATAATTGTGTTGTGTGGTCAAAGAAATATTAATAGTTTAAAATTGGTAGGGAATAAATCCTAGCTGCACAAACATATTTATATAACACCCCTGGAACATATCATAGGATAGGTCTAGCGAGAAGGTAACTCACCTATCAGTTATCTTCTACAGTTATCATCGAGAACTGTGCAGTTAACTACCTGCCTTGTCTTGTGCTTCCCTACTTTTGGTTCACCAGTTCTTACTGATTTCTGGGAACTACTTTTCTAAATTTCTACCCAACATTCATCTCACCACAATGATGATGATGATAATTTCTGTGTCCGGAAAAAATGTATAACAGAAGCAAGTAGCATGGACTTGTTTTACTGAACTGATGATCGCTGATTAAAAGGTAAGGGTAGTCCCAAGTCAGATACTGCCGTAGGGGGAGGTGAAGTGTTAGAGACTTCACTATACTAGGTCCAGCATCGAGAAGTGGTGGTGACCAGTTCTTCCCTTCCTCGCTGCCTTCTCCTTCCCTAACTCAAGAGCAAAGTCAGGAACCCATTTACAGCTGAGTAGATTGGAGCGTGTCGATACAGTGAATCGAAAACGGCACCTTTGCCGTGACAGACAAGTACTCTAACCACTCTGTCAATAGGATGCTCTGGTCACTATTTAAGACAAGAAATAGAAGGTTTTTTTAAACTCCAGTCCACAGTGACATCCTGGTACCACTAGTTGGGATGAAGGCAGCCCCACAGCAAATACTAGGGTAGTGAATCGATAAAGACTACACCATACTAGGTCCAGCTTTTTTACGAGATTGTGTAACCAGTTCCCTTCCTTCTTTGCCTTCCCTAACTCAATAGCAAATCAGGTACCCATTTACAGCTGATTAGACTGGGGTCATATATACATATATAAACTTACTTGCACACATTCACAAGCACATGAAACATGTACAACAATCGAGCTAACTCAGAAATATTTATAATCAAACTTGTCATCATAAACATGATTTGACACATACATTTCACGAGAGAGCAGACGAAAGACATTACTTATAAATAGAACTATTGTATCAGATTTACATTCCATGCTTCGTAATGTCCAACTTCGATGACTCTGGCATGAATAGAAAACCTTCAACCAAACCTTGAATCTTCGAAACTGGTGTGGACCTGCTGTCCTTGTCACGCAGGGTACGCGACAATGAAAGAGCTGACAGGCTAGCTTCGAGAGCACCCATTGAAGATGCATTGGATATGGATAAGGGCGAGATACTGAGGGCAATTAATGATCGCCAATTAGAGAATGATACTTTAATCGATGAATCATCAAGGCTAAGACTGCAGGAATTTGGCATCAAACGTAAGCCCAGCAGAGTTGGACGTATGCGAGGATGCATCTGGCTAAGACTGCAGGAATGTGGCATCAAACGTAAGCCCAGCAGAGATGGACGTATGCGAGGATGCATCTGGCTAAGACTGCAGGAATGTGGCATCAAACGTAAGCCCAGCAGAGTTGGACGTATGCGAGGATGCATCTGGCTAAGACTGCAGGAATGTGGCATCAAACGTAAGCCCAGCAGAGATGGACGTATGCGAGGATGCATCTGGAGTGTATACAACCAACGCGCACCAGGAATAATTAGCATTCATAACATTCGTTGAGAGAGACTGAGCAGCAATGGGATTGCCCGGAGTGTAGTGACGTCGATTATAATCAACAATAACAAAACTATTTGTCTTTACCCCATTCTGTCCAACAGGACAATATTTTCAACGAACAGACCAACAAATAACTAACATATTGTTATTTATAAAGTTAATTTATTTTCCGACATGTTATACATTAAACCAACAGATTAAAATGTCTAGGTCTTCATCAGTGTATTATTATCAATAGTTGTTTTATTATCATCTGCTTTACTGACAAATTGGAGACAACTCTGAATTTACGACGTTAATTTGCTTGTTGTAAGTTACATGCCTTTATCGGAGTTTCAGAAGTGCAGTATAGTTTTGTTTTGCGGCTATTTTGTTTTCGGTCAGTTACTGATGTTTTAATATTTAAAAAAAAAAAAAGAAAAAAAGAAAGAAAGATAGCAGTTTTGATCAAGTATTTGATGCATGGTTATGGTACAACAACAAGAATGTGAAAAAATAGGTTTGTAATATTATTACAAGAGTGAGGCACACTAAACTATACGAGTATAATATATTATTATTCACAATATTTGAGAAAAACCAGACATGTACCAATTTTTTTAATTTTTAAATTTTGGTTCGGTTTTTGCCTTCTTCTGGCGAGACACGTTCCTTTCAACCTATTTGATTAGATCAGAGCGCATTTATCATCCCAAAAAAAAAAGTCAACTCTGTTAACTGCTAACCCGATCAGCGTTGATAGATACTAAGTCCTGAAAAGGACTAACATTATCTATCTGCTAGCTTAAAGCCCTAAAAAGGAATTGCCAGCTACGCCAACGCCCGAGTTCAACTAGGTACAGTAGAATTAGTTGCAACAAGAGATAAGAAGACGCCGGCTATGGATAGGACACACATTGAGGAAACCTATTGGTAGCATCTGGGGGAGATCAACAGCGCTCTGTCTCGACGGATAAGACGTTAGAAGAACGCAGCCAGGAGTCAATCCACAGTGCTGAGTACATTCAAGTTGATCTGCCTGATGATGATCTCACACACTTCTTGGACGGGAAGAGAGATGCAATCAAGTTTCCACCTGCCAGTGCAAAAGGGCTTTGGGAACAGCTGGACGAAGCCTTGGCAAAAGAGTTGGATAACAACCTGAAGCAGATAAGTTTGGAGAAGAAGCTGGAAATCTTCGGCGACATAATATATCTGCACTGTCGCAAAGTGTTCGGAGTGAGGGAGGCAAGGGAAAGTAACCCACCACGAAAAAGTAGAAGACAAATTAAAATAGAAGAAATCAGGAAACAGAAGAAGCATGCCCAAAAACTTTTCAAGAACGCAGTTGCCACAGAGAAGGAAGGGTTACGACAGGTTTGGGAGCACCTGAAAGGCCAACATAATGCCCTTTGTAGAGCAGAAAGGTTGTGCAGGAAGAGAAGGAAGACTCGAAGGGATAGGGAAAGATTCTTCAGGGAGCCCTTCAAGTTTGCCAAAGAACTGTTTGAGCAGCCACGGTCGGGTACGCTAAACATCAAGAAAGAAGACCTGGAAGAACACCTTAGAATGACATATTCAGATGGTCGCAAAGATGAGCCGCTCAGCAGCATGGCAGGCCTTAAATGGCCGAGTAAGCCAGGAGCTGAATTTAACACCAAGCCCCCAACGGTGCAAGAGGTAGAAAGCATTGTCCAGAAAGCTCGGTGCAAGTCAGCTCCAGGTCCTAATGGTGTTCCATATGTGGTGTATAAGAGATGCCCTGAAGTGCTCAAACGACTGCTCCGTTTACTAAAGAATGCGTGGAAAGCCCAGCTTGTAAGCAAGGAATGGAGAAAGGCGAACGGAGTCTACATCCCGAAGGAGCAAAATTCCACAGACATCAGTCAGTTCAGGCCAATCTCACTACTCAATGTGGAAGGGAAGATATTCTTCTCAGTGATGGCGAAAAGACTCACTTCCCTGTCAGATTTTCAACCAGAGAGTACACAACGAAGTGGATTGGCCTTGAAGTTGGAATTGCAATGGGGTGTACCATCTCTCCGATACTATTCGTGATGGCTATGCAGGTAATCCTCAATGCGGCCGAAGGAATGGCTATAGGTCCAAAGCTTGGGGGAATGTGTCACATGCCACCGCTCAAAGCATTCATGGATGACACAACAATTCTGACATCAGATGAACATCAGGCCCGGAGGATGTTAGAACGCCTGGATGAACTAGTCAGCTGGTGCAGAATGAGCTTCAAACCCAAGAAGTCGAGAAGCCTATCAGTCAGGAAAGGGAAGATAGCAGAAGACATATTCGTGGTTTCCAACCAAAGAATCCCTACTGTCATTGAGGAACCTGTTAAAAGTCTTGGCAGGGTGTACGATGCCTCATTAAAAGACTCGAAGGCAGTGCAACAGACAATAGAAATGGCAGACAGAGGGCTACAGATCATAGACCAAAGCAGACTCTTGGGAAAGTTCAAACTGTGGTGCCTCCAGTTCATGTTGATACCGAAATTGCTGTGGCCACTGCTTATATATGAAATAAGCACAAGTACAGTCGAAGCTATAGAGCAAAAGGTCAACAAGTTCATGAGAAAGTGGCTAGGGGTACCACCAGGTCTGTCAGATGTAGCACTGTACTGCAAAAAGTCAAAACTTCTGCTTCCTTTCAAGTCAGTTGTTGAAGAGTACAAAGTTGGAAAGGCAAGGCTTGCAATGATGCTACGCGAGTCAGCTGATGACGTGGTTAAGTCCATTCAGCCTACACTGAAAACGGGAAGGAAGTGGAGAGTGGAAGAAGCTGTTGATGCTGCCCAAGAGTCACTCAAACTGAGGGAGGTAATCGGATACACACAGACGAATAGACGGGGATTTGGTCATGGAGACATCCGCTGGTGGTCCAAGGCATCAAGCAGGGAGCGCAGAGACATGGTTGTTCATGAGATACGAGAGGCTGAGAATGATAAGAGGTTGCAAAAAGCAGTGCAGCAGGTCCAACAAGGCCAATGGACTACATGGGAAGGAGCCCTGCAGAGGTCCTTGACATGGAATGATATATGGCATATGGCACCTCTTAGGCTCAGCTTCGTGGTTAGATCAATGTATGACCTGCTGCCGTCGGCCACCAACCTTGTGAAATGGGGAAAGTCGGATGATGAGCAGTGCCCCCTGTGCCAGGGGAGGCAGACACTCGAACACGTGCTCTCAGCGTGTAAGGTGTCATTAGGGCAAGGGCGATACACCTGGCGCCATAACAAAGTGCTAAATGAGCTTGCTGCGACAATAGATCTAGCAAGGATGAAGGCGAACAGCAAACCCAGGCCGAGCACCGCAAATACATACTTTCTGAGGGCAGGAAAGTCAGCACACCCCAAACCGAGTAAACCAGGTAGCAGTTTACCATCTCTTCTTGATTGTGCAAACGACTGGGAGATGGCGGTAGACCTACCTGGACGAGGGGCATATCCAGAGATTATCAGGAAATCGCGGAGACGGCCGGATATAGTGCTTCATTCTTCTTCAACGCTTCAGGTCATACTGATTGAACTGACCGTGCCATTTGAATCCAGATTAGACGAGCAACATTCGTTCAAAGCGGCCAAATATAGTGATCTGGCCGCGGATCTGAGACACGAGGGGTTCACTACAAGGGTCATGGCTGTTGAAGTGGGCGCAAGAGGGCTTGTGGCTGCATCAATGTATGATCTATTGAAACTGTTGGGGTTGAAGGGACAGGCGAGAACAAGGGCACTGAAGAGGCTTAGTGAAACTGCCGAAAAGGCATCAGGCTGGCTGTGGAACAACCGCAATGGGCAATGGAAATCGTGACAATAAACGCTGCGGTACAGAAAACACCAAGAATTTTTCTGGGTCCACAGGGCGCTGAGTTTTGTGGTGTACTAGTGAGCGGGCTGTGACTGAGGGGCAACAGGCGATGTATATTATAGGAGGTGTCAGTGTCAGAATTTCAGTGGCTGGGCTTGGCGGCTTCGCGATGGTGTCTCAGTGTGTGCGACGGAACGAACGGAATGATTTGTCTTCTCTTTGTTGCTTTCACAATTGCCTCCACGGCTGGCGGAGTTGTGGATTAAAGTTGCTGCCGTGAGTGAAATGGGTTCATTTTCGATACAAGACAACAGGAGGCTGAGACGCTTGGGAGTCATGACCCAAGTGGGCCCGCCCCCCTTGGAGTGTAAAGGAGTATACTGGGCCGAAACACTTGTCTGATGGGGGGACTTTCTTCTGATGATCAGATTGCCTCCTGTTGTATCGCTCTGTAAAGAGTTTCCTGTCATAGTCATCGTCACGGCAATCCTTGAATCCCGGGACAAGAGAGGCAGACGTAGACCAAACAACACATGCAGACGACAACTGCAGACAGAAATGAAAATGACGGGAAAGACATAGAAAGAGCTGATGACACGGGACAGGAAGGACTAGGCATGAGTTTGCTGAAAGCCTATACTAATTGGGGAGCTAAATGGTATAAGTTGATTGCTACATTATATCGGGATTCAATAATACGGACTGCATTGTAATGAATACTATCAACAGGTTTCCTCAATTTGTGTCCTAGAAAATCTAGGCGTGAAAAGAGAACTAATGAAGTTAAATCAAAATTAGGCAGCTAAAATATTTTGGCTACATAAAAAGACATAACACCTTGCAGAAGACCGTAATAGAAGGCAGAGTTGGTGGCAAACGTACAAAGGGAAGACCGCGCAAAAGGGGGAAGATAACATCAAGAGATGGACAGGAAAGAGTCTATCAGAGTGCACCATCAAGACAAGAGACAAAAGACGTTGGAGATCCATTACAGCCAACCTTCGTTGTGGAGATGGCAGCTGATGATGATGATGAGATTGACAATATTCTCAATGTTTAGTTTCTTATAGCAATGCTGATATTGCATGAAGCATGTTAGCCGTAACCAGTATAAGCAAGACACATCAATCTGGAAAAATGTCATTTGATATGGCATTCACAAGAAGTAATTATTAACAGATTTTTTGTTTTTGTTGAGGATATTTGCTCCACGGTGTGCTAAAATGTACTGATGATGATGGTGACGATGGAGGCTGGGGATGTGCAGAAAGTGCAACTAATCTAGACGAAATGCCAACACATTCAATATTTCAAAGATATAATACGTTGTAGGAAATTCGTGCCCTATGAAGGATATTAACATTGAGTATCTAACGAATAATAGAAGCACTGGATTTTCGTATATATTCACAGCTATAGCTGTAGCAACCTAACCTGTAGGCGAAAAAAAAATTGAAATCTAATTATAATGTAAAGAAATATGCAATATAATTTTTAAAAGACAGAAATGACAGAGTATGCTCTGGGAAGTGCATTTAAAATAAACTTTTGGGAAGTCAGTATGACCACTTAATAATGTCCCTCTCTGCCAGTTGTGAAAGCTTGAAGAGTTAATATGACAATTTATAATTGTCGTTAGCTTAAAATCGCGAAAGGATGATCGGAAGAAATAGTGTATGAGTCTTGACAAAGATGCTGTTGATTTGATTTACGAAATTAAGAGTACTGCTTGTATTATTTTATTCCGTGTAATACCGGGAGTATCAGAGAAGACAAAGAATGGGACCTCTGCTACTTCAGGCATATTGTAGTAGCTACTAACGCAAAGTTATGTATGGGGCTGGAAACCTCTTGGTGTTAACAGCATGCTACCCCAACTACCACCTGCAAGAGCATCATGACTGTTTTGGTGCAAAATTCCTGCCCGGGGACCAGTAGCAGCGGAGGCTGCATGCTCCGTAAGGAGCGACACGTAAAATGATAATGATGGCGATAATAACGATGATAAATTATTTTAAGTGAAACATAATGCACTTGAAGCTCGTATTTTTTTCTATGATGAGGCTAGGAGTTTTTAATAACAGGCCTGATTCATGGGAGTTAACTGGGCTGTCTCGTTATGATAATTACGCATTGACAATATGAACCATGCTCGCGTAGTTCCTGGGGAGTCACTGAAGAAGCAAAGGAAGAACAGGACTACTGCACTCTCAGGCATGTCGTACAAGGCGATTAAGATGAGGTTGTGCATAAAGCTGGCAACTTCATCATGTAAAACAAATCGCCACAGGGACCTTTGCTGCAAGAGAGCATGTAACTGCTTGGTGCAGGCATTTTTTTGCTGCTATGGTGGGTGAATGCTTCGAAGAAACTGATGATGATTTATATGCACCATAATGACTTGTAAGAAGTTCGCAACGAAGAAATCAAAGACATAGATTTCATATAAATACGAATATAATGGGTAATGACTTGCTAGCACATCTATATTTACGAGTAAGTTACCCGTTAAAATATGGTGTAAGATAATTTTGCTGTGCTCTTTCTGCCCTAATGACAGCACTGACTTCTCCTGTAGCAATTTCATTCATTTCCATTTTCAGAAGTGCAGATACACGGAAACAGTGTGGCACGAAAGCGTAGAAACTTCATTTATGTTGCGCAATGAGGCTTCACTGTTTAAATATATAAATACTAGTGTAAAAGCCCGCCATAAGACGGGAATTACATTCAAAAGCACCAATACCTAACGGCAATTTTACTTATTCAAAATTATTTTTATAAAACCACTGTGCATCATGTTAAGGACTTCTTTTAACCAGTCTGTTGAAGAATACTTCTAACGCCGGTTGTTGTGGGGCTTCTATTTATGACACCAAGTATGTAGGATGACCAAGTTGTTATATGCGTATTCTGTTCCTACAGTCGAAGTCCTTCGGGTTCTTATATCACTTTTATAGGATTCCGTAATACTGTCCGTTGGTATCGATATTGTCTTCTTTAACCCGTGTGATGCCTCATTAGCTGAACATGTTTCATATTAAATATTCGACCATTGACTGACCTGTATTAGTCTCTTGTCTTATTGATTATATTAGCAGTGTGAGATGCAGTGTGTTCAGGCATTAATTATCACTGGTCATGATTAGTTGAATATAAACAGCATTTAACTCAACTCAGAATACGTCAGTTGATAAGACCGTGATTTTGACGACTCAAAATATTTAATTAATAATTTCATTCCATGAGCAGACACCAACTACATGGGAACAAAAGTCACATCACATTCATGTACGTTCTGCAAGAGTTCTCGTTATTTCATTAACACGTGTTCATTAATCTCTATCTAGAGTTCTGGTTAGAGGTCAGTTCCTTTTTAAACGGCCAATGTCCTTTGGCATAAATTCAGAGGCTAACTAGACTTACTCCCGTCGCTAGTTTATACAATAGCCTTTTGCACTAGACTTAATTATCCTGCTAGTTTCGCAATACACTTCTTAAGCTAGGCTTACGTCTACTGCTAGCTATATAATATCCATCTATACTAGTCTTACACTATTGCTAGTACCATAATGTTCCTTTGGCATACCACGCCAGGCTAATCTGCCATAATTATACAAACTGCGTTAGGAACGATACGCCTTACGTTTGATCCACGAAATACACTGCTCAAGTGGCTTCCCAGCCAACACAACTAATAAGTGGACGACGCCACACACTTTTAAGTGGTTATACCACACAATATAAGTGGCAATGGCCACACTTCTGAAACACACTGCCGTAGGGGTCAAAACCCACAAGTCGAATGACGTTACCAAGACATACACGTCATGCATAGAGATATGCATACTATGTCGTTACTCTATTCAATTGCGATGTTCCATGGTGCAGCAATTCGAGTTGGCCAAACTCAAATGCCTGCACACATGCAACAATCATCGACATCGGTCGATAAAATATATGTCTATTCATTTGAGGTGTTCCATGATACAGTCATTCAGATCGAGCTCAAATCCAAATGCCTGTAAGCATGAAGCAATCCTCAACACATCACCACAGTACACGAACTACGTAGCAGCAGCGAGGATCCCAATGTGTGTATACGGGATCACACATTCTATAAATCTATTTTTGTGCACATCGTCATTTGCGCATTGTTCTTTGGTAAGTGTTATTGTTTTCGGGAGAGTACATATAAGGGAAACAATACAATTAATGTCTAACTTTCAACCAAAGTTGCATCCCTTAGCGTCACTGACAGAAAAAGCTGGGATTTTATTGATATGATGGAGATACTTATTCATACTTAACCAAGCTCCTTAATATAAATGGGAAAAATTTTGACACCGAAAAGCAACAGAGGCCGGAATATTTCTATAAAAAAACATGAAGTATACTGGGAAGAAATGCGCGTTGTTTCAAAAGGAGCGCAATTTAGTTCCTCTGCCAGAACGCGCCACGACAAGATTGCAGCTTTGAAAGGAAAGGATGGGACTAACGTTACAGCAAGGTAATAACTGAAGACCTACTGCAGAGAAATATCTATTGTTTATGAATTAAACGATATTATAATTCTGATTCTTTTCCTTATATCACATGATTAAGATTAAAGTCCCGCAAACTGAGCGGCAGAACGGTTTTTTAAAACAAACGATTTAAATATAAAACTTGTTTTTATGTAAAAATTATTTGTGTAAGATTTCTACGAGATTAATTTATAAGTTATTTTGCACACTTAACTTTAACTATGTTTATATTTGATGTAGTTTTGCAGGCGATATTTTCTACTTCTGTAATAACAATTCATGCTTCTCGTTTAAACAAAAAATTGTAACTAACATAACGTAGTACTAGTGTTCTTATGTAATATATTGCAGCCGCACTTTAGTTACATATTTGAATATATAATGGCATTATATGGTTACACTTAAATGAACTTATTGGTTCTCTCTCTCTCTCTCTCTCTCGCACACTCTCTCTGTCTCTCTCACTCTATCTCTCTCGCTCTCTCTTCTTTCTAAATCCTGAAATAAAATAGAAATACATATAGCTGGTTCTTCAGACCTATTGAACTTGTAACGTTATTTATTAAATCTTGGTTTTCTTTTTTTTTTTTAAATTTTAGTTCTGTAAAATAGATGATAGACTATACGAGACTTGCGTACTTTCTGTACTTCTGTGCGGTGCGGAATGTTGGAGAGTAACAGAAAAGGAAATGTCTAAATTATCCTCTTTCCACACAATCTGCCTAAGGAAAATTCTTCAAATTTTTTGACCGAACACCATCACCAACCAAGAACTGATTACTCGATGCAATCAAAAGGATATACACACCATCATTGCGGGCGGACGCTGGAATTAAGTTGACCATGTCATCAGAAGAGACCTAGAAACCATCACAAGAATTGCTATGCTATGGTCCTCAGAGGGGAGGGGAGAGAGAGGCCGGCCTAAAACAGTTTGATAGAAGACAATGGAGGCCGAGATGCAGAAATGAACCAGAGTTTGGGCATTGCACGACGGAAGAGCACCGACCCAGCAAAGTGGAAACAGTTTGTTGCTACCTTACAAAAACACCACTAGGCATGGTGGCCACTTTTGGCTTTGTCAGTCAGGAACCAGTGATCCAAGAATACAATAGAAGATAGGAGCTGCACACAACCCACATTGACCTGATATGAAAGCTTAAGGCCAGGCTATGCTGGTGTACGTATGAGCTATATCGATAGATCACATTTACCTCGTAAACCTGCAACACTGCGCCCCTGTACTCTTCAAAAGGCATACCCCTGCCCGCCCCCCGTGTATAACCTAGTGATTTTGTTACAGACCCCATGGGGGTGACCAGTTCCTGTCTTAGCTACCTTTGCCTTACCTAACTCAAGAGCACAGTCACGTACCCTTTTACAGCTGAGTGGACTGGGGCGTAATGCTGCCAAGCTTCGATTTCGGAACCCGGTAACTTGGCGGCGGGGAAACTAGAGCACTAGCCACTCTGCCAATCGGACATTCAAAATCTGACTGACAAGGATATATTTGGTTCATTAAATTGGGGGGGGGGGGGAAAGAGGGGCGGTAACGTAGCTTATGTTATATTATACCTTTAGGGTTAATCTAGGCTATGCCAAATTATACCATTGTGTGGTGTGATTAAGGGCGGGGGGGGGGGGGAGATTAGTCTGACACGCTACACCAGTAGTATATGGTAGGATGGTTCGTTTGCGATTCATGCGCGGCTTGTTATACACGAGGTTAATTGGTACACATACACGTACGCACGCACACAGACGCACACACACAAACTAAGAATAATGTACGACAAAACACGAGAAGATGTAATTAACTATATTACATATTCATATTTATTCATCGTTTGAAACTCCAAAGCAGGATTACATCAGTGTGCAGAGTAGTAAATAAAAGAACAGTCAGCAATAAATAATATTTTTACAAAAATCAAATGCATGAAACAAGAGTAAATGTAGAATGCCGTGATATGATAAGCTTACGACAAATTTCATTATGAGGTTACTTCTGGATGAAATTTGATAGGACGTGTGACATAAATCTGAACATGCATATTAACAGGATGTAAAAATTTCACAAACACGGACACAACTAAGTATGACATAAAAAAAAGACAGTTATATGCATGTTAGTGCTATGGTGGAATAAAAAAAATAATTATACAAAATGATTAGGGAAAAGTCTTTCTGAGACACAAAAACGTATAAAAGTAAATAAAATATTAGATGTGTGGAAGACACTGAAAGATAACTCTGAAGTGTATCACTAGAAATGTCTTTGAAACATAGAATTAAATCATTTATCTACACACAAACCGTGGCCCTACATCGGGCAGCAAAATAAAGGCAACTGCGCGCCCTACAGTTACCACATTAATCGTAAAAGGCTACAGAGTAGGTTATTCGTAGGTTTATCAACTCATGATGTGGAAAAAAAAGCTGCTTCAAAAACCACTACACATGAAGCAATTTAGCACTGACTTCCTACAAGAAGCCAGCTGCACTGGCTTACCCACGCTCCTTATGAGCGAAAAAAGATTTATCCACATACAAATACATACACAGACACATAAACTTGTCTTTATGTAAGCGTTTTATTTTGTAACGATATGCATTGCACAGGGCACATACAGTTTTATGGTTTTAAGTCTTATTACAATTATTTAATGTAAATGTCCAAAAAATGCAAAGTTTACCTCTGTCCTTGGACATTTAAAAAATGCACCAAGCTCATATTTCATGAACTGTACCAGTTCGACCTCTTTATTGGTAGATTCAGCGGTAAATGGGTACCTGACTTTGCTCTTGAGTTAGGGAAGGAAAAGGCAGCGAGGAAGGGAACTGGTCACCCCCAACTCTCGATGCCGGACCTAGTATATTGAGGTCTCCAACCCTTCACTCCCCTACGGCAGTATCTGCTATGTGACTACCTTGACCTTTTATTGGTAGATCAGCAATAACAATTCCGAATTCTCCCACATTTAATCTGGTCTTTGTACCTCCTTTCTATTTTTGTTTCTCGTGATACTTAATGTACCGGCTCATTCGATACAGATCATTGAAGTTCTTTTTTTGTGAGTGGCAAAATATCTATTCTAAATAGCGATATTATAATTCTGATTCTTTTCCTTATAATCATATGATTAAGATTAAATTTAGCCCGATGCTTCTGTGAAGCCATAATATTCATCTAAAATTTTCCTAGACGCTTATTATGTAAAACGTGTAAAATATTATCCCGTTAGCCTATTGGCACAAGATCACTGCTCAGTTTCGTCCCTGGTCTTGTTTTCACACAACCAAACTGTTTATAAATCTCTGGGACACCAGCATGTAATTATTTTGATTATGAACATTGTTTTCTGGACTTTGTACGCCCAGAGGCATCTAGGATGTTGTCTTAACCAGGCGATGCTACAATGATCACGGTGTACCTTGGTGCTAGGAAAGGACAGCTATTGGTGGAAACGTTAAAGCTGAACTAAAAATAACTTAGTTGCCTAAAGATGACCTAATGTCTATTTGTCAATCTTCACTAGATACCGTCGAGTGCTCGGAGTTAATTTACTATCACAAACATTGGGTCATCCTTCTAAGTCAAGCTCAGAAATATCGGTCTTGTCTGTTGATATTCACACACAAGTTGTTGTCTTGTATTCTAATAGTGGCTTCCCTCTGTTCTAACACACATTATTCGTCACCAGGTAAACACAACAAATTCCGCAATCAGCGAGTGGGCAACTGAGCATCCCAACAAGTGACACTGAGGCATCATCAAACACTGTATTCACACATGGATGTGACTGGCGGCAATAAGATATGGATCAGCCGTCGAGCCAGCCAAATAATTTAATATGTAAAACTAGAACATGATTTAAGGAATATTCGTAAATTTAAGTTACTTGCAACGTATATTTGAACAGTGGAGACTTTTCTGTAGTTAAATTATGTTAAATGGTTGCAAATAAAAAATATTTTAGCCGAAATTGAGAAATCATTAGATATAGATTATTTTGATGTATGTTTCCATTGGTATTGAAAAAACAAAAACAAAAACGTACGCACACACGGCTTAATTATTACTAGACGCGAGGCATCGTGGGAAATAAATCACTCAAGCTTATCGACATGGAACTTTGTACGCACAAAATTGTTAGCCTAGTCTATGTGATTTCTTCTCAAAGGGAAATTAAAATTACCAAGTGAGAGAGAGACACACAGAGAGATAGAGAGACAGAGAGAGAGAGAGACAGACAGACAGAGCGAGACATGATTTTCAAGATGAAAGCAAATGTATATTCAAATGAACTTGTGGAAAACAGCCCAATCTAAACAAGACAGTCCATCAAATATATGATCAAGATGTCAGACAACAAGAATAATCAAGATCACATTTATTTGTTTTAAAATGCTTATAAATGTTGAAAAAACAGAAAAGAATTAAAATGTTAATCTCATTACAGACTGCTCTTGCGGGATTGCTAGAGGAGCGGGTGCTTTGCGAAGCAACTGTAGATTAGACTTCGATCGGTCTGGAAAATATACTACTCGTCAAAAGTCAAGGGCCACCCTATTATTTTCAAAACACTTTTATATAAGCGCATAGAATCATTAAATGGAAAATAAAAAAATGGTGCAATATGTCTACATGCACGTTAAGCATAAAAACAACTCACCGACAACCATGGTGATCACGTGCAATTTGGTTTGCTGACCATAAATTCACATTTTTAATCTGTTTTTTTTTTCAAACTTCCGTACAACCAAACAGGTGAAGTAATCGTGCTGATTGACAATCCACGTGCAATGGCGACTTTTCGTGAACAGAGTTCACTCTTAATTTGTTTTACAATCAGCAGACTTAGGGTAGTTTCATCACTTGCAAAAACCATGCCACCGAGAAGAAGTCTTGACACCTTACAATGAATGAGGGCTACAATAAATTATCTGTCCGTGAGGTTGCTAGAGTTTGCAGTGTTTATCCAAAGAAGAGAGATTTCAAGTGTGGAGGATCGCCAGCCAGGTCGCCCTAGATGCACCAATAGACCATATGACCGGTACCTCTTGTTATAAGCCCTGCGCCATCGAACAGTGACTTGTTCCACTCTAAGATGTCAGCTGAACAAATGTAAACGTTAATGTCAGTCAAAGCACCATTCGCAGACGTTTAATGAATTTACTGGCTGCTCGACGTCCTGCAGTCAGAATCCCTCTTACTCCTGCTCATCGCAGAGCCCGTGTTGCTTGGTGTCGCGAGCCATCCGATGGACAAAGGCAAAATGGAGTCAAGTTCTCTTCACTGATGAAACTGTGTCATTCAATGATGGCAGGATTCGAGTTTGGAGAGACCAGGAGAGCGATTTACTGATGAACAATTCGAGAAGTTAACATGTAAGGGGTTTCTGTGGCCCGGGGAGGCTTCTAAAGACACGGCAGGACCCCACTCTAAAAGGCAACGTGACCGGCCCAAAATACCAGACAAACTGAAACGAAATGAGACCAATTGTAGTTCAGCCTGCGCTGGAGGCCATAGATGGTAATGCCATCCTCCAAGATGATAACGCTCGACCCCATCGAGCTCGTGTGGTGAATGAGTTTATTCAGCAACATGGGATCATCAGGATGGCGTGGCCAGCTCATTCACCTGACCTTTCTCCGATTGAGCACCTCTGGGGTGCCCTTGGTCGAAGATTGTCAACAAATCACCCCCTGCCAATGGATGTTGCACAGCTGACTGCATTTCTGCTTCAGGAATGGCAAGCTGTTCCTCAGGATACTCTTCGGACCCTTGTGGACTCGATGCGTCTACGCTGTCTTGAATCCTTGCTGCAAACGGTGGTCATACCCGATTTTGAAATGTCTATTTGTCCAATATCTATTGTGTGACTTTTGAAAAGGTGGGTGACACACTTCACAGCTTCATTGCGTTTGAATGCGTGTTTCCATTTCTTTACGTGACATGTCAATTTGGTATTCAATAAATGCCGTTTTGACTGATACCAATTACGTTTATATCAGATTTGTTTTATGGTTTCAACCAAGGTTTTTCTAAGTGGCCCTTGACTTTTGACGAGTAGTATATATATATATGTCTACGTGTATTTTATACAAAATTACAAATGGTGAGAACTCGTGTACAAATGGAAATTCTGTAAAAACAGTAGAAATTAATAACCGAAACTATTACACAATAAATGTCATTGGGTTAAAGTTTATTTACAAATTAAAAATTGACAAGCCACCATATGGCACAAAAACATTTAGTTAAAGCGTACAATTACACACATTGCATACACTCATATATAAATATCGTTTCACCTTATAAAAATATAAAAATGTAAATAAAATTAAGGCAAACAGCGACTTTAAAAATTGTTAACATGTAAGACTGTGGCGTTCATAAAAAAAGGTAATCAGTCTTACTAGGACACAGGACAAAGATTGTTACTCAAACATCGCATCAGCTAAGTCCATCTTCAGGTTGTGCCGTTATTTATTTAATTATTACGGTCTGTAATCAACTTAGTTCTCATTTTCACTTCCTTCTGTTTTCGTTTGTTTGTTCTCTACGAAGGTTTAATGACTGTAACGTAGGAAATAGTACGTGTCCTTTGTCCTAATAATGCATGTTACCTATTTTATTTTACCAACCGTTTATCACGGCTTTACGAAGTGCTCTCCACATTCTTATTACATATGTGAACAGTTACAACTATCATGGACGTCTTGGTACTATGTATTTTGTTGTGCAGCTGGCCAAAGTCGAAATATGTCACGTTCTGCTGTTCTGGTTCGACTGTTGTAATTAAACACAAGAAGTTAGATCTCTTTTATTCCTTTAACTTGTACAGTTCTGTATCTGGTTAACTGAATGCATCTTTATACAAGTGTTATTATATAAACATGCACGACATTTTGCAGTGTACCTGGTACATCTACGAGCAACTCAACTGCAAACATATTTAAAGTTATTTAAAAGTCATAATTAAACAAACAAATGCACTTGTACCGGAGTTGTTTTAAGAGATTCATAGATCCTCTACAAGATGAATGGGGCCCATGTGTATAAGAAGTTATTATACTTCTATAATAAGACAGTTATTTGGCTTTCAACTCTCTATGAAACATAGGCCTTCATAAGTTCTCTTCAAGCCATATTGTCTAGGATAAGGTTTTCAAGTTCTTTCCACGTCTTCCATATTTTTGTGTGTATGTCTCTAGTTACCTTCTCCTCGTGCTTGTATAAAGGAGGTAAAGGATCCCGTTACACACCCATTGAGGCATATTGGGAATATGGTGTTAGGCCATTATTTTCTTGACCATCGGCACACTAGGGGTGATGTGGTCAGCATCACGCCAGCAGCCTTAACCTTCCCAGAGTTGCTCTGGTACCCAATTGGGGCTGGGTCGACCCAGGAGCCGTTTGCGGCCTAAAAAAATCCCACCTCATATGGGGATCGAACCATGGACCACTGAGCTAGGAAGCCAGTGCACTAACCACTATGCTACCGCGGCTTGTATGTCTATATCTATTTATCCTACCATGAGGTTTCCAGAAAAGGACAGAGTTGTGATGCTAATAGGTGACTCTTGAAAATGTGCCATACACACCCCCAACGTATTATTGTCACGTCTTGCTAACTTTGTATGTCCACTTTGACGACCCTGTCATATGACTGTATTTTCTTTCTTTAAAGTTCCTTAAGTATAACTGCTGTCTTCGGGGAGTCACCACAGCGAGGTCCACTGCAGTGGTAGCCGTAAACCTGCCTTGTAGAATAATTCATACTCATGGAAGACGTACATTTCATAACTGTTTCGGCGTAAACTGAACAACAGATATACCAGCAGAGCAAATCTGAAGGACTGTGTGTCTTCCTGCGCCAGGCGTTAACGAAATGGTTAGTATTCCGCGCACTTAATGAAATATCTGCAGTCTTTGCGCTGTAGGTAATGCTTCTGGAGTACGACTGGCACAGAGATCGTACCTGTCATCAATAGTATAACATTCATTAATTCATTCAAAATGAAGATGGTCGCATTCCTAGAGGTATTTTCTACGGACAACTTACAGATGGCAACCTTGCGACTGCAGCAGAGGTTCAAAGATGTGCGCAAGAGAGACATGAAGGTACTGGACATAAATTCAGCAGCCTAGGAGGATGAAGCTGCCGATCGTTCCAAGTGGCGATGCTCCCTACGGCGTCACCTCAGATTGGGCGATAAGAAGCTCTCACAACAAGCAGAAGAGAAAAGAACACGCCGAAAGGAACAACAGGAAAAAAGCAGCTGAGAACCATCACCTCAGGGGCGCATTCCCATAGTCAGTTATGACTGAAGGGAGCTACTGTATAATTACTATAATTCATTCAGTTCCTCAAGGAACATTATCCTTCAACAAACTCATGCCCGTCAGACATGTCTTGTTCATGTTATGAGCCATCCCTTTCATATTTTCTTGATCCTTACATGTATCTCCAGTCCCCTTGTCCAAGTGTTTTTTTTTTTCGATCTTCCTCTACTTCTTTTGTCCCGGTGATTCCAAAGCTAGGATTGCCTTGTAATCCTATCAACTGGTTTCCTCATTATATGTCCTATCTAACGCCAATTGTGCTCTCATCTCTTGTTCCACTGGCACTTGTCTGGTTCTTGTCATCAGTTTCACACTGGGGAATCTTGTAGTACACATCAATCTGTCTATTCAACGCAAACACTCATTTATGAAAGCCTGTAACTTCTTGATTGTTGTCCCTCCCTCCCCCCTTGAGTTTCAGAACCATACAATAGGACTGCCTTGGCACTAGAGGTGAAGATTGTTCTTTCTCTGTTGGATTTCCCCATAGCAACGAAAACTTCTTGCAGTGGCACATGCTTGCTCACTTTCCCCAACCTGACTGCCATAGTCATGTGTTAAGGTCACGAATTATAACCTTGCAGCATGAAATAGTTAAAGCCGATGTGTAAGTTTGTATTAGCAATAAAATGTCTTTTCGTGAACTTTGACTCGTTATTGCGATATTGTGAATGAACAAATACAGTAAAACATTCTTCAGCATCTGGGACGATGTTCTTATATTCCAAGGTAACAATTATGATGACAGTACACTCGATGGTTACGTCGATAAACCATATTCTACAGACACGTTGAATGACGGAACCTTAATTTACTATCTGTAGCTCGTAACAAGAGAAGGTGGATTTATTGTCTGTAACACCACTAGTACAGCATGGAGAATCAAAGCGGCCATCAACTAAAAAAGTAAATGAAACTCCAGTAAACGTGTGAGTGTGTGTGTGTGTTTTTTTTTTATACTTTGAGTATAACAAACCCAACTAGTTTAAAGAAAATGAGCTGTGTAACGAATGTCCACTTTACGTCTGCTCTCACTTTCTCATAAATATAAATTTGGGATATTGATAGTTATATTAATTAAATAACTACATTAAATCTATGATCATATGTTCAACGAAAACTCTCATTAGAGGGTTGTGGTGTAGTTGCTGTGCAAGTAAATCTAGCACCAATGACAAGTCCTTTCTCGCAAACTACACTTTTGTGACATTTCACTCTGCTGTCAATTCGTTTTTCCTCATACAAACCGTCTTGTTTACTGAGGCACTCGTTCTCGGCCTCGCCGCACGGTCGAGCAATATATGACCTGGCTCGTTTGTTAGTATCGCAACGACCAGTAAAAACGTTGAACACTCCATTTGAGCAAACATGCAGTCCCGTCATAGTTTGATTTTTGCAAGTGAAGTAGTGGTTGCATCGTCCAAACACGTCCATGTAGTTCCCATCCTCCTTGTCACGGCATATTCCCTTGTCCTCAACCTTATCTCCACAGGGAAATGGAACCTTTTCAACCGATTCACAACTGGATGTAAAAGGGTTAAACTTGAGGCCATTCCTACAGCTATGAAAACCTCTGAAAAGTTGCCCCTGGCAGAGAAAGTACAGGTCGCAACGACCTAGCTCATCTGGATACAAACCATCTCGTCGTCCCAAACAACCCGGTTTCCACCCACCGTGTTCGCTTGGGATGCTCATAGGCGTCTCACATGCTCTAGTCATCGGCGAGAAGACAGCACTGGAGTGACACTGCCCCTAGAATATAAAGTGCAAACAAAGCTGTGAGATGCCTATACTGTATACATAAAGACTCCTGGAATACCATAAAGATCATATCAACATATGACAGTATGACAAACGTAAGACAGGCTGTAGTGGACAATATACAAATTTACAAACGATCGTTTAAAAAAAAATAAAAAAATTCAAAGGTGTGGCCGTGTGTCAAGAACACACGGGCTGCCCAACACGGTACTTACCAGAACAGTTCCATAAACAAGAAAACAAGGTAGACAAAAGATACACTGAGCAGAAAGTATTCAAACAAGGACAGGAAAGGCTTTTGGAAAGAAATACCATAACAAGATAAATATGTGGGAACGAATAAAGTGTACAGCAGAATATAGCGTCTCAGCGAGACCTAGATTACGGGGCGAATCCACAGACACACACTCATTGAGCGGGGGGAGAGAAAGAAAGAAAAAACGAACGAACTAGCTTTAGAGAGAGAGAGAGAGAGAGAGAGAGAGAGAGAGAGAGAGAGAGAGAGAGTCAGGGAGAGAGAGACAGACAGAGAGAGAATGGAGAGAGAGAGAGAGAGAGAGAGAGAGAGAGAGAGAGAGAGAGAGAGAGAGAGAGAGAGAGAGAGAGAGAGAGAGAGAGAGAGAGAGAGAGAGAGTGTCTTATGGAAACATTTTTTTAAAACAATGTTCAATAACATTCTCGTTCTAGCAAGCACTTCAAAAATGAAATAAGGTTCAACTCCGTTGTTATTTATTTCTCCCAGACTGCTGTTGGAAGACTGTACCTGAGAAAGATGACAAAAAAGGCACCGTAAAATGTATTTAATTACCTAATAAGTGGCCCCTACGAAACTAACGCTGTATGCAGCACATGATACTCCTATTGCCAGTTTCTTAATTTCCTTGAGTATGGCTCGAGCGTCATAATACACCCGCTCATATCAGCAGCGTTTGCTGTATGACCGAGGTCGACAATTTGCTACTTCTGTTATATGTTTGCCCCGTGTAATTCTAGGGGAGTCTGTTATGAGATAAAGAAGGAATACTTCCTCAGACGTGTCGCTGAAGGCGACTAATATGAAGTTGTGCATGCAGCTGTCAACCTCATCATGTAAAACAAATTGTAACTGGAATCACTGCTGCAAGAGCATGTGAATTCTTTGTTCATGCTTCCTGTCAGAGGGCCAGGTGCAGTGGTGGCTCCATACTCCATGGAACCCGTTGATGATTCCATATTTATCCAGAAATGATTGTGACAGAATGGGGCGATCACTCTCGATCTCTGTTTCACTACGGCAGTATCAGTTGCATTTTTGTACTGATTTTTATTGCGTGCTTTCAATTGTTGCACTTACTTTCTTTCTTTCTCTGCTATGTGTAGCAGATATTATGTATTTTCCTTCTTACACTCCTCTCAGGGATAGGTTATTACGTCTATTTGTTTCCCGTCCCTTCGCTAAGCTTTGCAAGGAGCGGCAGAAATAATATTAACGACAGGCAGGTTGGTAAAATTCCTTTGTACCAAATCTTGGCCTCGACAGATTAGCCCCATGAAAATGCCAGCGTATTTGCTAATCGCTGATAAAGGCCAGAGTACGGGACAGATAACGAAATTGCCCGTCTGCGAATAGATTACTTTCTGATAAAGTAATAATTTGTTGCATCTGAAACACAGTTTACAGTTGTGTCTGTGAGTTCGTCTGCCAGGCAATCGGATGTTTTCATACCATACATCACGAGCAAAATTTTCCCATGTCGGAAATATTTTGAATTTCTCCACGGGACCTTTATGTTTGAAAACGATTGGCATTTTACTTAGTAGCATAACAAACAGATGCGGGGGTACGACAGGCATATGACCTGACACGTTTCAGTGTTATTTCACTGTGAAAATTTACTGTGAAGATCGCTTGCCACAATGACACCAGACCGTGCCAGATTTAGAATTCAGAATTCCTTTTATCGGGCCGTACCTTTTCTTGGAGAATCTTGCCGGACTTACAAAAACAGCCCAGGAAATCTCTATCATTTTAATAAGGAAACCGGGACTGAGGAAACTGAAAACATACGGAGTCATTGAGGGAATTATCTTATTAAAGAAACGTCAACCCAGACGCATGTAAGAGGCCGATTCAAGTCTCTTTTATTCATCTGAGCAAAAAAGTATGTGAGCCAGGATTGGCTTATTGGTAGTACCAGCAGAAAGTACTATCTCTGGAACAAGAAGGGACAAGTGGCCTACGCTTTAAGACGAGGGACCAACTTTGTAGACTCTCCTTAACATTTCTGGGAAACGAGCTACACCCGACGACCTTGACAAGCGACGAGCGTGAGCAGTGTAAAAAGAACCCGTCAGCGAGAGCTGAAACTACTATTGGCAGCTAAGTGCAAAATATACGCTGCCAAAGTGAACTTTTTTTCATCGACTCTACTATCAATCAATGATGAAACCTTTCTTTTAAACTATTCAATTATTTTCAAACTATTAAAACGTAAGTGATTATTAAATTTTGTTATTTGTAATTTTTACAAATTTAACTTTAATTTAATCCTTTTAAATGTACTGCATGTTTGTCTCAGTCAATTTACTACACACACTCTAAACAGAGCTATACCAGACAAATAAGAATTCCACTGAGTAAATCAGAGGTGGCTCTTAACGAGCTAAAATTAATCATTGCTGAATTTTTCACAAAAGTGGTCGGCAGATTCTAGAATTAACGTGCTCAGCCAAAGCAGCATTGTTTTTGCTTATCTGAATATCGCGTGAAGACTCCCTTTGTGATAGAAGTGTCATTACCCTTCTATATATATCTCTGCCAAGAGTAATCTTGTGCGAAGTAGACACCTTTGAAGCCCACCTTTAGATACTCTTGAGCTTTGGCCACTGTTGGACCTGTCGTGAGTTGGTCTGTTTTCACAACACGTCCTTCTGTGTACTCTGACGAAACCGCGCGCCATACTTTATGATAACTGCTTGATACACTGACCAATCAGAAGGTACCGTTCTGCCGTGTTTACTAAAGCAGTGAACAGACAAAATGGCTAGGACTAATCCGTGCAACCGAGTGAAGGATGCAATTTAATTACATAAGTAGGAAAGAAGTACCACCTGGAAGAGGTCTCTAATTCTACAACGGGAATGCTGCTCTACACGTCTGTGCAGAGACTTTCACGACCAGTAGTATAGGACGGGAGAAATCTTTGGTTGAATGCATCGAGGCCCCAGGTTTGTCCATAATTTGGCTGTTTAAAGTACGCATAGAAAAAAATGCATTTAGGAAAGTAACAGATTTGTAGCTAGGAAGGTGTAGAATAATACAGAGCGTATTTAAAGCTTTAGATGAAGAAAATCGCTCCAGGAATAACGTAGATAAATAAAATCATAGTTTTCCTGATTTGCACAACTAGACAGATTTTACAAACATTTTTGGATGCAAATACTAGCGAGCAGGGAAACCCCCTCTGACGCCCGAGCTCACACTATAAATAACGTGTGTTCTCAACATATTGGGCCAGTCATTTTTTAAAAACTACAGTGAGCGCAAAAGTGTTAGTGAACAGTGCTTTGCCTTCTGTATCTGAGAGCAGACCAGTATAACCATTAACAGCTCGACTGTATGGATCATGTGTCTAGACGCAGGGACCAGTAGTGACATTTATGTCATGAGGTCCTTTGTGTAAGAACATAGAAGATCACTACAATGACACATGGTGTCATTGGGTCTTCGTGTGTTGGGACATGTGGTTTTGACCAGAGCCGGGTATGGGCAGAGGCCAATGCAACCTCATGCGAGGAAAAAATATGCAACCTCATGCAAGGAAATTTAAAAAAAAAAAGTGCCTGAGGGTAAGAAAGAATATATATATATATATATATATATATATATATATATATATATATATATATATATATATATATATATATATATATATATATATATATATATATATATATATATATATATATATATATATATATATATATATATATGCATTTTAGTGATTAATTCATTTGTGCGTTAGGAAGTGTGTAGACTGTGTTAGAAAACTACGGTGTGTTGCTGGCGGACTTACAGGCATGTGTGTAATTCTGGAGGCAAAAGCCAGCCTTGTGAAATGTTTAAAATAATGAAGAATGATGGCAAAAGTGTGTCTGTAGGTTTACAAAAGCATTTAAAGAATTATTTCTTTATGGAATGGCACACTCACCAGGAACGTAAAGAAGAATAAAAGTGATGGTTTTAATGGATTGTTTAAGTTGTTACTTAAGTATTTTATACTAAACCAAATCATTGTATGGAGGCGGATCATGGAAATGGCTCTAACTAAGAATTTAGAGGGAAAGTGTAGTCACGGTGAACTGAATGTGGGTAATACTGGTATAAATTGTCCTGTGCATCTGCTAGCACACTGTCTGAAACTGTCTATCATCCCCACTTGTGTGATAATGGGATAGTGATGGGCCATATAGGGGTTATATTTATTTTGTTTCAGGTTCTATCCTGTAAAACAACATACTTTAAAGAGTCAACCACTACTGTTGGATCTGTGGTGCGAGCGCCCTTGTTGTCTAAAGGGCCAGATACTCAGTATCCACTGGCCTGGAGGAATTTCATAGGACTTGTCCGTCCATGTCAGGAGTGTGACAGACCTCTATACCAGAAATAAGTGGTCAAACAAAGCCGCTGATCAGAGTATCCGGATGACACCACCATAGTAGAAATCAAGATTCTAATAAAGACACAGTGAATGATTAAAAGTGTGGACAAATATATACTCGTATATCCAGTAATAACTTCACATTCAAGTGATAGCGACAGAAACTTGTTAATATTATATAAATGTTCTGCCAGCGGAGATAACTAACGAAAGTGATAACCTTCAACAAGTTTAATGTCTGTTGAGACCTTTTGATTATTTTTCAATGTTTATTGATTTAGTGTTGTAATTGAACTTGATTTCATTTCAAGCTTTTCAAACAGAAAAGAGAAACTGTATAGGCTAAATAAATTGTAAATATTTGCCAGCAGACTTACTTACTTATTTAAGTTGAGTTCAAGTTCTTGGTAAATAATTTTGTTAATATCATCTGATACAACTTTTTGTCCAGGATATCTTATTCTTTCAATAACATCAACCCTCTCGTGACAGGACCACTACTGCAAAGCAGGGGAGGCAATACCGTCACAATGATGCTACCGCGTCAAGAAGATATTTCGCACCGTCCTTTTCAATTTCAATTGGCCATGTCTGCAGAATGGGAGAAGATCGGCTACCACGACAAGCATGGGAAACTAAGAGCCAGGGATCCAGACCTCCAGGACGACCCAGAGTCCGCTGGGAGGACAACATTAGACAATCTTTGAAGGACCGAGGACTAGAATGGAACCAGGCCAGGAGGAAGACAGCCGATAGGATAGTCTGGCGCTCTCTCTTTCAAACATCTACACCTCACGGTAGAAGGGGAACGACCAAATAAGTAAGTAAGTAAGTAAGCTTTTCAGTTTAAATAAACATCAAGAAGAGCTCGTGTACGTCTCCATCTTCTAATACATAACGAATAATGTGTGACTTACATCACGGCTGAATCTATCCTGATGCCGTAATATTTGACTTCCTTAATTTAAGATGTGAGCTGCGCTAACACTTCTGTCCCTAACTAATGGTCGAAACAAGCCGCGAGGTCATTTATATTTGGACATCCACCCTAATATAACCGACGGTCCTTGCGTCTAGGTCGAGCGAGTCACGCCTCGCCAAATGAGATAAATGAAAAATAAAAAATATTCTGTCCCTAAGTTGATAAATTCTTTAGTTATAGTTACAGAAATGTAAGAACAATTTCCACTACCTGAATTTCCGTAATGTCTAATATGTTCTTTCAGAAGAAAGAAAAAAAAAATCAAATTCATACAGAAGGTAAATAAATACAGTCATGCGCCGCTTAACGTCCACGATACGTTCTATGAAATAGGACGTTATGCGATTTGGACGTTGTGCGAACACCAAACCTTATACTTAGCAAAGTTATATGGGATACTGTAGTGTACCTGTATTGACTAAATAGCCAAGATACTGTACACATACAGTAATGTATTTTCGAAAGTTCACATTAAAATAACGATAATAAGTACAGCACAGTACATACATATGGAGCGTGTCGGTACCGTGATTCGAACCTGGCATCTTTCCGCGATAGACCAGCGCTCTAACCACTCTGTCAATCGGACGCTAAATGCATTATTACACAGATAAAGGTATGTTTCAGGCACTCGTGAGAAATAAGTAGAAAACTAGACAACAGAAAAAAACAACAACTGGAGAATCGAACCCAGGACCTTCCGAACGGCAAAACCACCTAGCTACGGAAGCGAATCACACTATCCTCCCTGCCAACTAGAGAGAGAGAGAAGAGGGGGGGGGGATCCCGTTACACGTCCATTGAGGCATATTGGGAATATGGTGTTAGGCCAATATTTTCTTGACCATCGGCACACAAGGGGTGATGTGGTCAGCCAACTAGGCCCCACAAAAATAGTGCTTCGTGGACATTTATTCATACAGAAGATCAGTGAATCCGAAGAAGCTGCCATTGTTAGAATTATTGTGATACGTCCATACACCCCCTTTTTTATTTATTTATTAAAAGCACATTTGAAAATAAAATTGGAAATGGCCTATGAGCACCTAAATCTGGGCATCAGCCATCATGGTGAAGCCCTGAATAGGACATCTAGCACTTACAGTGCATATAAATACTAAGCCCCGAAAAGGACACGTAGTATCTATCAGCTAATAAATAAATATTATTTGTTTAAATATCTAACAGGGGAGCCGCGCTGGCGTAATGGTTACCACACTGCGCTGGCGATCGGGTGATCCAGGTTCGCCCCTGGCGAGAACATTTGAAGAGTGTTTTCGACCGGGACTTGGACTGGATTAATTCGAGTCATGGCGAAGACATTTGAAGAAGTGCCTTCTACCACTACGACAGAGTTGACCGAACGCAACAAAGAGTCACGGCTTTTCAGGTGCCAACATCTTTTGCGTCGCTTCGCAGAGCATAAAGTGAGTTTCATATTTTTCACGGATGAAAAACTTTTTACTGTTGCTCGGCCTACCAATAGTCAAAACGATCGGGTGTATGCACCGGTTGTCACCAGAAAAAGAAACATACCTGCTAATCGGTTGCTGCGAGCAAAACCAACGTTCAACAAATCAATAATGGTTTCTGTTGGTTTCTCATCACTGGGCCGCACTGGAATTCATTTTGTTCAATCTGGTATCAAGATAGATGGCGATTACTACCGCAACGAACTGTTGATGAAGTGCCTTCTTCCTGACATGAGGGAAATGTCAGAATTCTTCATCTTCCAGCAAGACGGCGTGCCTGCTCATCGTGCTAGGGATACAGTTGCGCTGCTCACTCAGGAAACACCTGAATTCATCGAACTGAATTTTTGGCCACCAAATAGTCCAGATCCTAACCCCGTGGACTATGGGATTTGGGGCGTTCTGCAAGAGAATGTCTACCGAAAGAAAATTGGCAACGTGGATGAGCTAAGAGAGAGGATAAAGCAGGCATGGGATGAGCTAGAACAGCGCACAATTGACGCGTCAGTGAGAAAGTGGCGCACCCGACTTCGAGCATGAGTTGCAGCTGGCGGCGGACATTTTGAGCACCAACTGAAATAGGCAAAATGTAGGTAAACATTTTTTCACCATTTGTACCAAATTTAACAATAATCGGGTCAGTTTCGGCCGAGTTTTAAAAAAAAATTTAAAGGTCATGGGTTTCTTAGCCTCACGTTGTATTGTTGATATTGATCAGAGGTTCGCCACTTGAAGTTACGAGAAGCTTGGCAATGTTCAGGTCCACTTCATGGTATGCAGCAAATTTTGGTAAAGTTAATTTTATCGGGATTTTTCCACACCATGTCGAAACCCAACTATAGTCCGTTCGGAAATTCGTGCCCACAGAAAATGTAAATTTTCTCCAAAACTGTTTGTTGTATGGACATGAATTTTTGCATGCAGTCTTAGATTTTCCATGCAGTTATTAATATATTTTTTGCCCTTACAAAACTCATGTCATGTTCGAATTTTCTTCTTTACGTTATATAAAAAAACTCTTACTGTTGTCTGGGTTAATTTTTAGTAGTTTTACAGGAAAAGTTACAAGATCCGTTCAAAAATATTTTTTTTTTGGTTTGAATTAGTTACTCGCGACTGTGTACAATAGGTACGCACTCGTGCGGACATGTAGTCACTACACTAATTCAAAAAAAAAAAAAAATATATATATATACAGTAGAACTCCATTTATCCGAACCCCAATTATCCGAACATCCAATTATCCGAACACTTTTTCCAGAAAGAAAAAAAAAATCAGATGCCACAGTCACGTTAGACTAAAATTCTGAATCTTTTGATGCGGCGAACTTCAAATGTGTGCAAACAATTTGTAGAGAATGGGATGGCTAATGGTCGGTCGCTTACGTACAGGAAGTCAGTTAGATCATAAAGTCAGTTAATATCTGGTTTACCAATCCAGTGTACGTGTGCGTTCTAGGTAGAACACTGGCTAAACAGACAGTTCAACTTAAAATAATTGTGTCTGCTACTACAGCAGAATAATTTTGGTGTACAAGTATTTCTCTGTGCGATATGGCATCTTCCAGTAGGCCTAAAGCATATAAAAGTTACCGCAATGTTTTGTCAATTGAAACGAAAACAGAAATTATCAAGAGACTAGGACAAGGTGAAACTGTGTCTTCACTTGCGAGGATTTTCAATGTTGGGAAAGCTACCATCTCTGACATCAAAAGTAACATGGATAAAATTATGAGTTTTGCATCGAAATTTGATAGTGAAAATGGGTCGAAGAAACGTAAAACCATGAGAAATGCGAAAGATGTGAAATTGGAAGAGGCTTTGTATATATGGTTTGTGCAAAGAAGAAACAAAGAGGAACCTATCTCTGGTTTTCTGTTGTGTGAAAAGGCACTTCAGTTCAACAATCAACTTGATGGTCCTCCTGACTTTAAGGCTAGCCAGGGATGGTTAAGAAACTTTAAATCTCGTCATGGCATACGAGAATTGGAGATTCAAGGGGAATCTTTATCTAGCGATACAACTGCCGCTAAAAATTTTAAAGAAACATTCTTGGCTTTTTTGGAAGAAGAAGGTTATTCACTCGATGATGTGTATAATGCCGATGAGACTGGCTTATACTGGAAATCATTGCCTCAAAAATCACTTGCATCTCAGCGCGAAGCAGCTGCCCCTAGGTTTAAAAAGTGCAAAGAGAGAGTAACAATTTTGGTAGCCGCGAATGCCAGTGGAAGTCATCGTTTACCGGTGCTAATGATCGGCAAAGCCAAAAAACCACGTTGTTTAAAGAATGTGACATGTCTCCCATTGTGTTACAAAGCACAGAAGAGTGCTTGGATGAATAGTGAAATATTTCTTGATTGGTATACAAATCAGTTCATCCCAAATGTGAAGAGGTTGAGAGAACAAGAAAAGAAAACTGGAAAAGTAATTCTTCTACTGGACAATGCACCATCTCATCCAGAGACGGATACATTGAATGCAGTTGATGCAAATTTTAAAGTAATTTTTCTGCCTCCCAATGTAACAGCACTGATTCAACCAATGGATCAGGGTGTTATAGCAAAGCTTAAAAAGATGTACAAGAAGGAAGTCCTGCGTCGTTTATTGTTGGCTGAAGATGAAGAAAGTGTGGTGGCGTTTTCCAAAAAGCTTAATCTCAAAGACTGCTGCTATATGTTAGCTGATGCTTGGACCACCCTGTCACAAGATAATCTCAACAAGGCTTGGAGTAGATTGCTTGGGGAAAAAGGAGGAAATGAAACTACTGCAGTGGACACAAATGATGATTGTATAAATGAAGTTGTGGAACTGTTTCAAGCAATGCCCGGATTTTCGGACTGTGACAAAGATGATGCACACATGTGGCTAGAAGATGATAATGATTCTGGTTTTCAGTTTTTGAATGACGAAGAAATTTTGTCTTTTGTGCAAGAAGAAAACCAAATACATGTAGTGACCGATGATGAAGACTCCTCAGAAGTACATGATGTACTTGTAGATTATGAAGAAAAACCAAAACGTCGACCAAGTCCTGAAGAGGCCTTTATAGCACTAGAAACAGCGATGGCTTGGTACGAGCAAGAAGATGACAGCTGTCCTACACAGCTTCTGCTGTTGAAGAGAATGCGGGACTTAGCAGCCAAAAGGAGACTATCCAGTTTGGTGCAAAAGAGGATTCCTCATTATTTTAAATAGTGGGCTACATCTGTGCAAGTACATGTATACGTAAGTTGTGCCTGGTTTTGAATCGTTTGTAATGTTATTTTGAAAACATTTCTCTTTCTTAACAAAAATAATTAATACAAGTAGTACATGCACTGCAGTGTAATAAAAGATTTTGGTGATACAGTGATCTAATACAGTGGGGGTATTATTATTACAGTACAAGTATGTAAATATGTTTTATAGTGTATTTTCCTTGTGATGGTTAATTATTTTTAGAAATATGTGTACATGTACTCGATACATTATGTAATCCAATTATCCGAACATGTGATTATCCGAACGATGCTCGGTCCCATGGGGTTCGGATAAATGGAGTTCTACTGTATATATATATATATATATATATATATATATATATATATATATATATATATATATATATATATATATATATATATATATATATATATATATATATATATATATATATATATATATATATATATATATATATATATATATATATATATATAGTGGGAATGCGTGTTGTATGCACAGCTCAGTATTATAAGGGTTTGTAAACCTCGTATGTGTATTAATTATCTACGTTCGTAAAAGTGGATCGATGAATATTAGCAGACAAAAGAATGCGTGCTTGATAGCACTGAATTACATAGCGAGAGTCACCTGAACTGTGTATCATTAATAATGTCCAGACGTATAGAGTTCGTTCGGAATGTATGAATTGCATAAGTATATAAGGAAGCTTATGATAGAGCAATATGGAGTGAAACGTTAATATGTTCAAAAGTCTACTGTGCAAATAAATTATAAGTCGTCAAAATTCAAGGTTTCTGTGAATCATATGGTTGGAACAATTTGTGTTGATTTTGAATTGAACCTAAATATAATTAACCCTAGTCACTTGAACTGTACAGTACGACACAATAAAATAAAATAAAAGAATGCAAAGAACCTTAGAAGCAAAATGAACCCGCAATATGTTTGAAGAATTAAGAGAAAAATCCCTAACACATGCATTACTAGTGTTGATATTGATCAGAGGTTACAAACCTGGGGTTACGAAAAGCTTGGCAAGGGGCTACGTGGAACAATTGTTAATAAATGTAACTATATTATATAAGTAGTTGGTAGTGAAAAGATGTTGTGGATTAGAGAGATGGCGAGTCCTGTACTAAGTCAAATCTAAAGCAAGAAGGAAACTTGAGGCTGAGTATTATATGGAGGTATCATTTTTTTTTAAATGTACCAATAATAAGTCTGTTGGTTGACAAGAAACAGAAGCAAGGGTCTCACTAATTTCCCTGGCAGTGTTATGACAAACTGCCATAACTGGTGCCTATACCTTGAAGCGGAATGGCGGCTTGAGTACCCTGACAACCACCAGTGTTATGCCAGCGGGAATTTTACTCCTGGCAGGTTTTATCAAGCTGGACAGATCTGCGCGGGTAGGGGTCACACTAAAACTGGCACCCTGGATCTCTAGGTTGGGGCTTTTATCACAGGGCCGACACCACTACCTATGTAAAAACAAAAATCATATTACGGAAACATCAACAGATGGAAAAAACTTTGGTGCGGGATGGACATCCGGAGTCTGAAGCTCGCATGACTGACAGTGGACTTACCTAGTTTCCACCATCTCACTCGTGAAAATCTATTTATATTATTATCTCCCACTGAGCTATCACCTGTTCTATTTCTATTCAGAAGGGACCAACCGAAGTCTTAATTCCCCTATCCCTAATCTACGACAATTGTTTCCATCATAAAAAGCTTTATGCTAACTTTAAATGTAGTATTGGGCAGAGCAACATAACTTTTGAGGTGAAGACAGAAGTACGACAGGGATGCCCTTTATCAACCACTTTATTTTTAACAGCCATCGACTGGGTAGTTAAACAGAGACAGAAACTCTGACAACAGAGGACAGTTTAAGAGGAATAAGATGGACAACGGTCTCTACACTGGCAGATCTGGAACATGCAGATGACATTGAAGGAAAGCGAAAGAGAATCCGACCAAAAACAAGATGGCGGAGAACTGCGTAGGCCGAGATGCAAAGAATAAACCAGAGCTGGTGCAATGCACGACGGATGGCCGCCGAAAAAACACAAAGTAGAAGCAGTTTGTTGCTTCCGTACACCAGGCGTGATGGTCATTGACTGCTGTGACAATCGGTGGCGAAAAGTCATAGAGGAAGATGTTCTGACAAACATCTAACACGTTTACGAAACTTAAATCGTTGCTATGTACCGAATAAAATTTTCTTTATGAAAAATTAGTTAATATATTTATTTATTTACTTATGTGCATAAGTAAGGTAACTATAAATTATTTTCTCTCATAAATAAAACTTGGTGCAGGAAGATTTGCCACAAGCTGACGGAGTACGAGGGCCGAGAACAAGACTGGAAAACCCTGATACAGGCTGTTTACAATGTCACATTACAGCAAAATCAAAATATGAAATCAACAACAATATTCCTCATCATCACTATAATCATCACATCATCATCACTATAATCATTGTCGCCAGAAAATGCAATGTAAACAGTATTGGCAGCAGCGACATCGGACACAACAGATAGCTAATGTATCTCGCGTCGTTTAGCCTCAGCAAAGTACCAGTTACCTGAAAAACTGTTCTCTCCTTGTGACATTCCACAAAGAATGGTTGCCACTCCATACCCTGCCAAGGATTTAAGCCCTCGCTTAGTCCTCTGCAGCTAGCGTATCTTACCCAGCATGGAATGCAGTGGGATGACTCACGACATCGGTTTGCTCTGTACTCACCTTTAAAATGTAAAAAGATCAAAACAGTAAAACTAAAGCAGTTGTGATATATTTAACACGTTCAGAAAAAAGGACAGTTTCATGAAAGCCATGACAGTAACAAAGTTACCGACATAACGGTTTATAAGGCCAACGCCGGGGTAAAACAAGTGCAAAAAATTACGAATCGTTAACACCTGTAATTTAAATAAAAATGAAAATTACTTAATTATACGGCGAAATTAGTTTGCGTCAAACAGTAGCACAGCACAGACTTTGTTGAAGATTAATCTAGGGAACCGTTACCCATCGGGGAAATTTATAAGTCAGCCCTTGGTATTCGTTTTCTTTTCCTCCCGCCTCCAAAAAAAAGAAAATTACAGTGTACGGCATCCTCGAGACTTTTGCCTCATTTTAATAAAAAATATTTAAAAAACATATTTTAAACACAGGCTTTTAATGCACTAAAAAGTCACAAATAATTTTTCAAGGAGTTTATAGCTTGCGGTCAAAAAATTTAACATTTTTCAATATTTCTCTCAAGAGAGACAATCTTGTTGGAAAGAATACACCTAGATTATTTGCAGTTATCGCCCATTTCACTGATGATACAATACAAATAAACAAAATCGATATTAATTTTAATTTTATTCATTTTATTATTTTTACTACTGATTATTGTATTGTTATGGGGAATACACAACTATGCCAAGTTTCAGAGCTATTGCTCATCTGGAAGTGATTGAAAAATCGATTGCAAGATTTGAAGGTGACAAGAGAGTGACAAGAGAGTGACATACATTGCAAATTAAAGAAAAGCCTTTAAAAATGGTTCTATTTTTTATGATACATGCAATTCTATCTAGCTGACTGAAAATTGAAGTTTCTGTTTTTATATAAATTTAAGCTTGGCTGATGTCACGCTAATTGCAGTGATGCTGAGTTTCTGTATTTCTGTTCACGCTTGGTTTGTTGTTCAAAGGAACAAAGAAGACACGGAAATACCTTAAGTTGATGGCACGGGACAGGATGACTTAGCATAAGTTTGTTGAAGGTCTGTGCTACTTGCGAGCTGACGGTTAATGATGATTATGGATGTTTGGCTGACTAGAATATTGATGATTATGGATGTTTGGCTGACTAGAATATTGAAGATTATGGATGTTTGACTGATTAGAATATTGATGATTATGGATGTTTGGCTGACTAGAATATTGATGATTATGGATGTTTGGCTGACTAGAATATTGATGATTATGGATGTTTGGCTGACTAGAATGTTGATGATTATGGGTGTTTGGCTGACTAGAATATTGAAGATTATGGATGTTTGACTGACTAGAATATTGATGATTATGGATGTTTGGCTGACTAGAATATTGATGATTATGGATGTTTGGCTGACTAGAATATTGATGATTATTGATGTTTGGCTGACTAGAATATTGATGATTATGGATGTTTGGCTGACTAGAATGTTGATGATTATGGATGTTTGGCTGACTAGAATATTGAAGATTATGAATGTTTGACTGACTAGAATATTGATGATTATGGATGTTTGGCTGACTAGAATATTGATGATTATGGATGTTTGGCTCACTAGAAAAATTCCTTTATGCTGATATTTTCTGCCCTTGGGTCTATGTTTTCATTCCTCCGTGCACAGGTGGTGTGCTGTTGATATTGTTATTTTAATGCGTCAGCAAAGTGATGTTCCGTTCTTGTAACGAGCAATAGGGCTAAGTGGCAATGGAGCTGGGTTACTATTTCTTTGTTTTACTGCTGTGATACTTTGGCCAAACTGATAATTTATTGCCAAAAATCTGTGCATTTTAAGAATTTAAACTTGTACAAAGTAAAATATCCTTATAAAGATTCATCTTTATACAGTGTCATGTTTGCTTCTAGAACTATTGTTGGTCCTAAGGCAGTGTAACAAATTTTGTCATAAAACTTGAGACATTTCTTTTTTTAAATTGAGCTGTTAAATGATGCACCATTGCTACGTAGCACTAGAGCAGTAGGTGGTCTTGGATAACTAGGTCACAGTTTAAACGTTATATGTTTCTTCTGATAGCTTTGGTTATTATTAATATATGGTGATGACGTTCCATCTACAAAATAACGCTTTGCTATTAAATTCTTGTTGACACGCTGACAGGTAAAGTGAACGAAATTGGACAGTAAGTCTTACTGGGATATAGGATCAAGAAACTGCCGTTTGTTACGACCATAGGTTCTTCATCAGGGACAGACGTACGAAAACGGTAGAGACAAGAAGGTCAGACCTAATTTAAATACATAACAATTATTTTTATTTTAAAGTGTATGGATTGCTTAGCGTCCGGATTGGCTGGGTGGTCAGATCGCTTTCCTTTGGCGGTTCAGTTACCGGGTTCCAGAATTGAAATCTTGTGGCGTCACGAACAGTCTACCCAGTGACTCTGCTTCTTGAGAGAACATTAAGGCAGCGTGGAAGGAAACTTGTCTACTCCTCGTAAAGCTAGACCTAGTATGATGAAGTCTCTAACACTTTACTCCCCTACGGCAGTTTCTGCTATGGGACTGCCTTTACCTTTTTTTTGTAAAGATCGCTAAAACTCATTTAGTCCTCGGGGTCTGCGAGAAGACAAAGCAAGAAAAGAAATCCTACTACCACAGGGATTGTCGTTAAGAGCCGACTTATGTGAGGTTGTGCTTGCAAATGGCAACCTTATCGTGTAAAACATATTGTTACAAAAACCATAACCGTAAAAGCACATGATTTTATGAGTTTTCTGCAAGAATGCTAGCTGGGATTGGTGGCTCCAATCATCTCCACAAGAAGCAAGAAAGAAATGATAATAGTGATGATGATAAACCGCTAAAGATGATTGCTAGTTCCAATCTGGCAAATCCAAGTCAGAAGTACAGCGAGAAACAAACAAAATCTGGCAGAAAGATACAGCACTGTATGTGCTAGAATGACAAGAAGGCAAATGAGAACAGAGAATGGCGGCGACACAATTAGAATAGTAATAGAAATAGCAAAACAAAACAGCAGTACGCCAGGGAAAAAAGAAATAAATATATAAAGAAATATTTATGAATAATGATAATATGGGACAATAATGAAAATGGGGAAGATGAACATATGGATTAATTTAGTGTCCCTGGGAAGACAAGGAAAGAAGAAAACATCAATAGTATCTGAAAATACCCAGGGAAAGTATAAAGATGATGAGAATAAATGCAGCCAATAATAGCAAGTTTAAACCTTTTTTACAGTTTAGAGGTGAACTCGCAACAAGAGCAGCTATGCTATGGACCCCTGAAGGAAATCGAAAGAGAGGCCGGCCAATAACAACTTGGCGGAGAACTATGGAGGCCGAGATGCAAAGAATGATCCTAAGCTGAAGCACTGTACGAAGGATGGCCGCCGACCGAACAAAGTGGAAGCAGTGTGTTGCAACCCTACAAGACGCCACCAGGCGTTATGGTCACTGACTGCTTTGACATTCGGCAGCTAAGGATTAGTGAAGAAGAAGAAGTACTTTCAAACGTTAATATATTGGTGCTTGCGTAGAATAGAAGGAATGAAATAGTATGACAAGATGACCAATGTAGAATATTATAGCAAGAACCAAACAAGTATCAGTGGTACAACAAGTATCAGTGGTACAACAGGTGTCAGTGGTACAACAAGTGTCAGTGGTACAACAAGTATCAGTGGTACAACAAGTGTCAGTGGTACAACAAGTGTCAGTGGTACAACAAGTGTCAGTGCTACAACAAGTATCAGTAGTACAACAGGTTTCAGTGGTACAACAAGTGGCTGTGGTACAACAAGTATCAGTGATACAACAAGTATCAGTGGTACAACAAGTGACTGTGGTACAACAAGTGTCAGTTGTACAACAAGTATCAGTGGTACAACAAGTATCAGTGGTACAACAAGTGACTGTGGTACAACAAGTGTCAGTGCTACAACAAGTATCAGTGGTACAACAAGTATCAGTGGTACAACAAGTATCAGTGGTACAACAAGTGTCAGTGGTACAACAAGTATCAGTGGTACAACAAGTGTCAGTGGTACAACAAGTGTCAGTGGTACAACAAGTGTGACGAGGGCGCTGGCGTTGATGACGTCACACATTTAGAAAACTAGTTAATAGCATTACAAGGAAATCCTTAGTTTGGAATTCCCAGTTTAAGAGAGGCAGAGGGAGACGGGAAAATACATGGAGAAGAAAACTGGAGAGGGATAAAGAAGACGTTGAAAAACCTAAACGGACGGCACATAACAGGGGGGGGGGGGGGCTTGGCGTAAATCTGTTGAAGGCATATGCTCCTTGGGGAGCTGAATGGTATTGAGTGAATAAATTAAATAGTTCAGTAGAATAAATTATAAAGATAATTGAAAAAATAATGATGACGAAATTTTTTTTAACAATGTCTTTATATATATATGTATGTGTGTGTGTGTTTGAGTGACGGGATTTGCCTCCCCTTTGCTTTGCCGTAGTGGTCCACCAGTGGCCAAAACTCAAGAGTATCTAAAATGGGTCTTCAAAGGTATCTATCTTCGCACAAGATTACTCTTGGCAGAGTTGTAGATAGAAGGATAATGATGCTTCTATCTCAAGGGAGTATCCACAAGATAATTCAGAAGTCAATAACACTATTAACTTATATCTGATCCGGCACCTTTTGTGAAGTTTTAAGCAATGATGTGGCTTGTTCGAGCCCCTAGCTGGTTTAGTCCAGCGAAATTCCTGTTATAAGTATTTTTGGCTCTATGGCTGTAACTATATGGATATGTATATTAAAGATTTTAGATCATCCGTGCGCTATCTTATCCATATGAACTGAATCAACTATGAATTTATAAAATAACATATAACAAATTTATAATCGATTAGTCTTTAACAAATTTAAATTAATATGGACGAAAGTGACTTTAGAGGGGTTTAAAAATTGTCTTCACTAAGACTTAATTGGAGACTGTTGGTTATTGTCCGTTGCTTGCGCCTGTTAACACAAAACTTAACTGGCTGAGTACTGCAATGGGTCGTTGTCAGGTCTTTTGTGATGAGGACTCTTCTCTAGAGGCGTCTAGATGAACTCATATGTCAAGGTGGTGTCTTCACAGCGTGTCCACTGTAGGTAGTTGGTGTCCACCCCAGCTTTTGAATCACAAGATAGAGGCGACGACTATTACTTCAGACTGGCCTCTTGTAAGTGTAACTTCGTACCACAAACAGTAATGTAGTCTCGTACCACGAACTGTAATGTAGTCTCGTACCACGAACTTTAGGAAAAATAAAAGAACAAATGCCTCTGCTAAGTACATTTGTGGGCTGCAGATTAACAGGTGCATTGTCTCGCTGTCATCCCACCAATGTTAGCCTCTCTGAATAATTATTCTCCCTGAGTATACAATAGGATAACTCCGGGAATATGATTAGACATCACCGTTATTCTTCTGGTTACTTAAATGGGGGAAATGTGTCTGGACAGCGCGAGTGCAATGATTTGCCTGAACTAACATTATAAAAGTACACATATCTCACAAAATGATTCTATACACCCTAGGCACATGTGAGGTAATCATCTCATTGCAAACTCCGTTCGGAGTTTGGGGTCGCTTCTGCTTTCGCTTTCCTGAGCAAACTAGCATAAAGCAAACACCAGTGCTTGCTGTAGTGGTTTATGAACATACTATTTTCATATGTTGAGGTTGCCCGCCTCCTATGAGTGGTATAACCACTTAGCAAGTACAGACATGTCACAATTCACATTTTAAACTATATGTTTACACTCACCCCAAATGGGATATACAATGTCCTGGCATAGGAGAATGGACACAGCAACTTTGATTTGATGCTTCGAACACTCGGTCTGGGGTAGTGTCAGAATCCCTCTTGTGGCTTGTGTTTCGATTCCTTAAGTTTCCAGTCTTTGTATTTAAAATTGCGGGTTCTCTTTTAAATTATAAAGACGCCCAACAACTTCGATCTGTTACTTTTAATTTTGGAATTATTTTTCCGATCCTTCTTTCTGTCTGCTGGGAGTTGTTACTTAACGTTTGTTGAAAATGCAGTCTGATTTCTGTCTCCGACTTCGCTAGGTTATATTTCCATTTCTCAGTCCAAGTGCCAGATGGTATTTTAGACACACTTGCCAATGAGAACTAAAGTTTATTTCAGGCCATCGATTTAGACCAATCCTATCTCTTTAGAACTATGTGGGTTGGGGTGTTAAATCATTACTATCCCCCGCGTGTTTTAAAATATCAATTTTAAAATTTAAACTTGTGACCTCTTTCAAATATGGCAGTAATACCTCCGATTGCATTTGTGCAAACTCACAAACACATCGGTTAACTTATTTCCTGGCTACTACCTTTCCCAACATAATCTGCCCAGACGGGTTATCTGTATTACTAATACAGAGATGGGCCATCGGAAGCGATTACATATTATCACCTGTGTTTACGTACATCTCCCAGACGAATTTCCCAGACTGACCATCTGGCTTTCTCTCCGTCGATCCTGCGATACCACCTTGTGTCAACAATGACCGTCTCTATCAAAGGTGGCTAGACGACTTAAGTGATAGAAGTATTATCCGCTGACCTGTCTAATTAGCCTTGTAATACTACGATTCACATGGTGAAACGCAAACAAGTCTTGGAGTGACTAGGCAAGAATGTAGGGGCATAAAATATGCGAAATAATAGAAGGATGAGTGTGAAAAATGAAGAAATAAATCGGTAATGCAGGAGAGAACGAAGAATGTAGAAGGACGTACACAAATATCGTCACAGTATGTGTGTCTGTGTGAACTAATGAGAAAATAACGTCATCTTCTTCAAGTACCAGGCCTGTTGGCGTAGGTGATGATGTCTCTCTACAACTTCCTGTCTACAGTACTACTGCGTAATTATTTCGATGCCACGTTGTCAAACTGTCCAGTATTTTCTGTCTTTGTCATCCTCTATCTCTTTTTTCCTTCAATCTTTCGCACTGTCACGATATATTCCAACTTTATATTCTCATTACATGACCACAGAAAATGGATTACGTCCTTGAGAAAATAACTTGATAAACCAAATACAAAGTACTTAATGAGGATTTTTTAAATTACATAAAAAATAAAATAAACTGTATTTATATAGATATAAATACGTGGATAAATAGATAAATAAAATATAAAATACCTTGTCAAGATTATTTAAAAATAATATTAAACTGAATAATTTTACTAACTTTCACAACTACTCAAACATAAAGATATCAGTACGGAAACTAAACGGCAGTTGATAAATGGTGTATTCTTACCAACTTCTTACTATAGTGCGTTTCACAATGTTTGCCGCTGTTTAATATTCAATATCTCTGCAACCACTTGATCGTAATTGTTGCAACTTTGCATATGACCTAATGATCGCTATGTCCCGATGGGGACATTTTTTTCCTCGTTAACAAACTTATGGTTTTAAAATTTCTTTATTTAAAGTATACAAAATCGACTACCTCCTAGTCCAACCGTAATTTTAAAGGGCTTACCCCTTCATATTTGTGAGCTATTTCGATTTAACATCTTGAACGAAAATCACGTGTTTCAGCTCACTATTACACCTTACGTGCACCGACTTTTCACTTTCAAGAAATAATACGGTCTGAAATCCACTAGTGACGACAAACTTTCACATTCTGTAAAAACAAATGTACAAACTGTTTGACAGTTAATGAAGTGAACTATCTTATTTCATCACATTGACGGAATTAGTAATCTACTGCGTTACGCAGTTACCGTTCTACCAGTGATTCACTAACTTTTATATATAATCAATGTATTGCTAAAAGTTATTTTCCTTCAGCCTTTAAGATTGCCAAAGTATATCCTCTCTTCAAACCTGGCTCGTCAGATAACAGTAATCTTGGTAACTATAGACCAATTTCTCTTTTATCATCGCTTTCTAAACCACTAGAAAAACACATACATAAAGCAACACTACATTACCTAGTTAGCAATGACTTGCTAATTGACAGTCAGTCAGGGTTTCGACAAAAGCATTCACACAGCTCTAACTAAGATGATAGACAACAATTGCACAGTAAATGATAACATATGTGGAGCAATCTTTGTAGACTTTAGAGAAAGCATTTGATTATGTTAAAATTAGAAACAATGAAAGTTAACTTTAAAAAGTGACATTACTTAAATCATTCCTGTCCGACAGACAGCAAGTAGTGTGGTACAATAACTCCTTGTCAAGCCCAACTATTATTGACACTGGTGTTCCTCAGGGTTCTATTCTCGGCCCTCTACTTTTTTCCATTTACATAAATGACCTTCCACTACACATCGAGCACTCATCCTGCGACCTATTTGCCGATGACTGTACCATTTTATACTAGTGATAAAAGTTGCAACACGCTAGAAATATTATTACAAAGGGACAATCTTATAAGTGGAGCAATGAAAACTGCATGCAAATAAATATCACTAAAACAAAATGTATGATAATATCAACTAGACAAAAATTACAAAACTCGCCGAAAACAACACTTCAGCTCTACATTGGAACCTCTTTAATTGAAAATGTAAATGAATATAAAACACTAGGACTCATAATTGACCAACATTTAAGTTGGAATTCGCATGTACAAGCACTGACCAAACAAACGGCACAAAAAGTTTACCAGTTAGCTAAAATCAAACATTTCCTAGATGAGGAGACACGAAAAATGTTCTATACATGACAGATACAAACACATCTAGACTATTGTTCCACAATTTGGGATGGCTGCACCATGTCCAACACTAAAAAGACTCTTTTCATTACAAAAAAACGTGCAGTGCGCCTCTAATTTCAGACAAAAACCTCACACAGTGTGTAGACGCATATACATATCTTAACATATTACCACTAAGAAAGCGCCTTCTCTTCAACAAAGCCAAATTTATTCACAAATCTTGTCACAGAATGCTCCAACGTATCTGTGGCCTATTTTCAAATACAGCGGAAGACGCAGTCAACGCTTAAATAAATTACACATGCCCAAGCCTAGGCTCGACTTATTCAAGAAAAGTTTTATCATCTGTGGAATACTCTTCCACACGACTTAAAAAATACTCTTAGTCCATATTCATTCAATCACAGACTTTTCAAATAATCATGAGTGCAGATATAATTTCGTTATGTTCTTAAATATTGCTGTCACCTCAGGGGCGCATTCCCATAGTCAGTTATGACTGAAGGGGCTATTATTATTATTATTATTATTACATAACATCATATGTAGGTTTTAAAGTTAATTTTGTCCTGTTTAGTATAAATTATGAATACGCATCTGTAAATTTGTGTAACTGTTATTGTACTGTTACAATGTTGGGATTTTATTTTATTGTACTTTCTTGTTATTTTATTTTTTAAGTAACATTTTTTAGGATACGTGTGAGAATAAATGATAGATTAACTATGGAAGAAGAAGGAGGGCAGAATGTTAGACGGGCCTGCGTGACCAATTTCTAAACCCTTTGAAAATAAAGTTCGTTCGTTCGTTCTATCTATTACAAATCTATCTATCTATCTATCTATCTATCTATCTATCTATCTATCTATCTATCTATCTATCTATCTATCTATCTATCTATCTATCTATCTATCTATCTATCTATCTATCTATCTATCTATCTATCCATCCATCCATCCATCCATCCATCCATCCATCCACGGTCGGAGTCCATCCATCCATCATCCATCCTTCCAATCCATTACATCCATCCATCCATATCCTCCACATCCCCTCCATCCATCATACCATCCATCCATCATCCATCCATCTATCTATCTATTAGGTGTATCTAATGTTTGTACTTTTCAACATATGTTATGTCATGCTTATAAGTAATTAATGTTAATATGAGTGTGCTATATTATTATTTTACTTTACAACGTTGAATTCCTTGAATTTGATATGTAAAATGCATATGAGAATAAATGAATTCAGTATGAAAGGTGAGAGAAAGGAAGGGCAGAATGTCAGACGGGCCTGCGTGCCCAATTCTCAACCCTTTGAAAATAAAGTTCGTTCGTTCGTTCGTTCGTTCACTACCGCACTGTTTTGAACATTACATTGACCCTTCCGGTATGTTCAGTTACCGTTCTACCAGGGCACTACGTTCTACTGATTGTGTATTTCAGTGCATAGGCGTATCTTGCGGTGTTCTAGGTCTGTAATACAATGGGTATGAAAGTCAAGTTCCTTACACTGCATACAATGGCAGTGAAGATGTATAAATATTTCTTAAGCGTGGTAAACTGTATCGGAAAGTCTCTTCCTTATTCACGCTTTGGGTTTAAGTAAACGCTCATTTCGTCAATTACTCAAAGCTAATGGAATTTTCAGTTCAATCAATACCAGGACGCAAGGAAGAAAGTAGTAGATAGTTTTGACATATGTGTTTGAGACTGCCACCTTATCATTCACATTTAAACCCAATTGAACTCGTTTGGGCAAAAGTTAAAGGACAGGTGGCAGCTGACAATAAAACTTTCAAACTATGCAATATGAAAGAACTAACATATGCCGCCCTCTCGCAGATAGACAAAGATTATTGGTGTAAATGTGAAGACCTTGTCTTAAAAGAGGAAAATGACTATTGGAAAAAAGATGGACTGTCGTTCGTTCAGCCGAGAATAGTAATCAATATGTTAGACTCGTCTGACTCAGAATAAATGTGTAAATACCTTATATGTTTTATATGTTTTCTCCTCCATCTATGTGTATATGTAAACCAATTCATTTCCTTTTTATCTCCGCGATTTCACTACTATTTTTAATATACACAGTACTTTCACCTCTTCGTGCATCCATTCACGTTTTAGTATAAAAAGTAACATTTACAACGAATAGGCGTTATTATTCTCTCAAATATTTCGAAGAAATAAAAAAGGACCTCACGTAGTAATCAGTTAACAAACCCCTCTAACATTCGAATTGTACATACGCCTATGCCGAAAATATGCTACTTCCTTCATTTACGGTAAATTATTTTCTTCCAGGACAAAATAATTACTTCGTTAAAAAAGATCAAAGGAATTAGCCGTTGCAAGAAAAGAACACTACCTGCCACATTGAATTTTATAAAAACTTTGGGGCATTGAAAATATAAGACCACATGCAAAAAATCATGTTTATCAGGGCAAGGAATATGGAGATATTTGAAGTCAATCGTCGACCGATCTTTTTGAAACGCACTATATCAGTGTCAAATATGGCCCGTAACCAAATCAAAGGAGATGAAAATCACATGCTGTGAGATGAGATGCTTAAGAAATGCGTTTAATCTTACCAGGACAGTCAGAATAAGAAATGATGACATAAAAAAAAGTATAGGCGATACTTCTTCTTCCTCGTTTATCCTGAAAAGGACGTTGGTTGCATTGTGTCTGTTTACAGCGGAGCTGCGATATCTGCGCCTTTCGGCCGGCACATCCGACTTCAGCACGGCATTTTTTGGGACCGGGTTTGCCTTCCCTCTTCGATCCCTACTCTCTCAGCCAGACTGCAGTCATGCAGCCTGTTTCCAGGACCACCACGTGGAGGTGAAGTAGGGTCTTGGTCAGCTCTGGTTCGCTGACCCTGACGAAAGCAGTCAAGCTATGGGTCGCTGACTGCATTCTCTATTGCTGCGTCTTTGGGTCCCAGGCGATACTACATCCTGCATCAAGAATATACAGATACAGAAAATTAACTGGTTTGGCCATCTCATGAGAATGGCGCCCGATAAATTACCACTACGGGCCTACAACAGTAGGAGATCTGGTTTCAGGGCAGGGGGAAGACCAAGAGACAGACGGGTAGACAACATCACAGATATCCTACAACAACATCACAGATATCCTACAACAACATCACAGATATCCTACAACAACATCACGGATATCATACAACAACATCACAGATATCCTACAACAACACGGACTCTCAGCAGCTAATGCGACAGACTTGGCTCAAGAACGCAAACTTCAGCTTCTCCCAACGCTTCACAGCAAAGAGTAGATAGAAAACGTAAGTAATCTCCTATGCTTGCTTCGTCCTTTTTGTGTTGTATCACTTGATGCTCATATGATATAACAATCATGGGTTTTAGTGTTGTATCACTTGATGCTTATATGATATAATAATCTTGGGTTTTAAGTGTTGTATCACTTGATGCTTATATGATATAATAATCTAAGGTTTTTGTGTTGTATTATTTGATGCTTATATGATATAATAACCTTGGGTTTTTGTTTTGTATCACTTGCTGCTTAAATGAGATAATAATCATGGATTTTGGTGTTCAGTACTGCATCACATGATACTGGCAGGGAATAGTGATCATGAGTTTCCGAGTTACATCACGTGATACTGCCAGGGAATATTGATCATGACTTTCCGTGTTGCATCACGTGATATTGCCAGTGATTAGTGATCATGACTTTCTGTGTTGCATCATATGATGCTGGCAAGGAACAGTGATCATGACTTTCTGTGTTGCATCACGTGAAACTGGCAGGTAATTGCGATCATGACTTTCTGTCCTGTATCACGTGATGCTGGCAGGGAACAGTGATCATGACTTTCTGTGTTGCATCACGTGATACTGGCAAGGAATAGTAATCATGACTTTCCGTGTTGCATCACGTGACACTGGCAAGGAACAGTGATCATGACTTTCTTTGTTGCATCACGTGATACTGGCAAGGAATAGTGATCATGACTTTCTGTACTGCATCACGTCGCACTGGCAGGGAATAGTGATTATAACTTTCTGTGTTGCATCACGTGACACTGGCAAGGAATAATGATCATGGATGTATAGGATAAAGTGATGATGATTTTGTTGTATTTTATCATTTGATACTTATAGGATTTACTGAGTATGGCTTTTTTTGGTGTTGTATCACTTGATTCTTGTAGAACATAATGTTCATGAGTTATTGGGCTGTATTTTTTGGTGCTTAAAGGATATATTGATCATCATTTTCTTTTGTATGACTTGATACTTATGGGATAAAGGGATAATTCTTTATGTATCATTTGATTCTTAGGAGCCGCGCTAGCGTAGTGGTTACAACACCGCTCTGGCGACCGGGTGATACAGGATCAAACCCGGGCGACGGCATTTGAGGATTTTTCGTCGACCGGGATTTGGACTGGATTAACTCGAGACCTGGCGAGAACATTTGAAGGAGTGTCGTCGACCAGGGACTGGCGGCTCCTGAGCCGACCCAGCTGCAATGGGTACCTCCGAAATCGGAGAGTATTTGCCTGAATGGCGAGGGACACCTGTCTCTGTACAAGAAATAAAGGGATACTCACGTAAAATCAATGTCAGGTTAGACATAAATAATAACCTGAGATTTCGCCTCGAGTATTAGCGGGCGTACGAAAAAAAAAAAAAAAAAAAAAAAAAAAAAAAAAAAATTTGATTCTTATAAGAATTGGTGAAAATAGCGTTTTCTTTCATTTCTTGAGAATAGCAAAACGCATATTAGTTCTAACAAGAGCATTTGAACTTAAACTTACTTACTTACTTAGTCGTTCCTCTTCTATGGAAGAGAGAGCGCCATACTATCTTATCGGCTGTCTTCCTCCTGGCCTGGTTCCATTCTAGTCCTCTGTCCTATAGAGATTGGCTAATGTTGTTCTCCCAGTGGACTCTGGGTCGTCCTGGAGGCCTGGATCCCTGGTTCTTAGTTTCCCATACTTGTCGTGGTAGCCGATCTTCTCCCATTCTGCAGACATGGCCAAACCATCTTAGTTGGGACCGTTCTACTTGGGTCTGCATGGGTTGGGTTTTTAGGCCTTGACGTATCGTCTGGTTGCAGACCATGTATCTTCTTGTTAGTGGAGTTATGCACTAAAATAAATACGTCAACAAATTTAGCATATGTAATAATAATCAAATGATCAACAAATCGAAAAGGCATCATGAATCACACAAACTCCAGCAATCAACACATAACTATATCAAAGACTTACACGGAGATTTGGGCTCGAATCGGTTCTGACATTTGACGTGGTTGAAGTCCTCGCATTGTAGTGTGACTGTAGAAAACAACTGAGGGTAGGGACACTCCATAACATAACCGTCAAAATACCTCATCATTATGGCGTCAGGCGTCATAGAACAGTTAATATACCAGGCACAGCTGTCTGGGTGAGGCAGCAGAGATCCACTTCGTGTCTGACACATCTTGATGATGTCCAACGAGCGGACTAAAAATTTACATTGAAGTAGACGATATTAAATTCTTGCAGTTTTGATGAAAATGAAATGAGAAAGGATACATGAAAGATCAAAGCTTAAATGCACGGTGAAAAGCTTAACGTGCTTGGGCTGGCAACATAATGTAAAATAAATTGATATATAAATCACCGCTGCAACAGTGTGTGATTTGGCAAAGGTTTCCTCCAATGAGAAGATCTTGCAATGAGAAGATCTTGCAATGAGATGATCTTGCAATGAGAAGATCTTGCAATAGGGATTAATATCCCCTTTTCCACACTCCATGAAATTTTTAGACAGAAAATAGATTTAGCGCGACTGAAAATCATCCATCTTCAGAAAATAAAAACAGCATCAAGACTAAAAGTTGTATCAGTAGTTTTAAACAAACTCCCTAAACATAAATTTAAAATGTTTAAACTTATTCCCTGACAGCAAAATATTCTTCGGAATATACATGAGTGTATCTGACAGTATGTTATATGAACAAATAAAAAAAACCACCTACGCTCAGATGTATGGCTGTTGTGAATCTCCAGCGTTTTCTGTCTCTTATCTTGATGGTAAACTATGATATGTTATTTTCTGTCCATCTCTTGATGTTATATTCCGATTTTTAATACTGCCTTCTTCACATCCGTGTGCCGTCAACTTTTTCTTCCATTTTTTGTTTGTTTTCAACAAGATGTTATGTCTAATCATCATCATCATCATCACTACCTACAGAGTATAGGCTCCAAAAATCCATGACAAATACTCTTGTTCTGTGCCATCCGCTTAAGATCTTTTCAATACTTCTCCAGTTCTCTTCTCCCTATACCTCAATAATTCTGGCAATTCCAGAACAAGAATTGACTTGTAATGCTTTTTTGCCGACTTCCCCAATTAGTGGCCCATCGTCATCAGCTTCTTTGCCTTCTTATGTCACAAGTATTTTATTTGTCTAATTTCAGTCCCTTTCACATATCCTCTACTTTTCTAGTTGTTCAACGACCTTTACACTCCTTCTGTGTACATGAAAAGTGTGCGATGTTTTTATTATCTATATAAGGGCCTCAGTTCCTTCTTTCAGATACCGACCGAATTTAGGAGAGGAAATATTTAAGTTTAAAACATTTTTAAATACTACAGGATGCACATTACTTTTTGAGTACATATCAATACATGTAGGTATAGAAGGAAATGAGTTATCAGCTAAAGAAGTTTAAAAAAAAAAGTGAGTGCAGTGCGAACCTAATAAACATAGGTATGGGAAGAACTGGAGACAGGCATTTAGGGGATGAAGAAGAAATGGAAAGACCTTGAGCTGATGACACAAGACAGGAAGACTTGGCATATGTTTGTTGAAGACCTATGTTTGTTGAAGACCTATGTTTGTTGAAGACCTATGTTTGTTGAAGACCTATGTTTGTTGAAGACCTATGTTCCTTGGGGTGCTAAAAGGTGATGGTGATGATGATGGGAAGAACACAGATCAAAAGCGTGATTAAAAGTCTGAAAAGTAGCCATACGCACACATTGTTCAAAACAACAACGCAGACATGCTAAATTTATAGAGAGTTTAAAAAATACATGGCAATAAAACCGCTTTGAATACAACTATATACAAGATAAGTGATGCGTGATGCCATATGATGATGGATGGTATCCGCATGTCTGGTTTTGTGTAGTGTGCAGATGTGTTCAGTCAAACAATGTTCATACAAAATAACAGGGCAATCCACATAGGACGTCAGTAAACTCACGACGTATAAAGTCAATGATGCTTGTAACAGCTAGACGTTTTTCTGTATCATTTATTGTGGACGCCACAGTGACAAAATGTATACGCGAATATGTAGGTACATCAGACAGTCATTATCACAAGACAGGCTATGAATCGAAATCGCTCACGACCAAAAATCGATAGAGTTAATGGAAAGTCAATTTACCTTGCCTTCAGGAAATACACAGATATATTATGCCTCCCGGCATGTGCAAATACACTAGAGGTATTATCTCGAATAAACGAAATATCCATAAGAGGACTTTCACATTCCTGACAGAACAAAAAAAATAGCGGAGATCCTCTTTCAGCGAGGCATCTTTCTCGCCATTCAAATCGCTCACTCCCCTGGTGGGCGGAAATCGATCGACCAAGAAGCAAGACCAGTCATGCGCAGTCCAGCGCAAAATGACCACAGCTCAAAACTTAACTGCATTCAATACCAACGCGAGAAGACAAATGCTTACCGAGAAAAGTGACTATAAATTTCAAGCAGTTGTTGCCCTTGCGTTATAAAATAGATATTGTAATAAAACGATGTTGCGAGAATTTCTCACGCAACATATCACCACCTCCTCCCGATAAAAAAAATGTGGAACATATTTTTTTTTTTTAAATATCAAAGAGCATGCGATAAGCGGCTCAAAACGCACGAATTATGCGCTGATAATTAATTAAATTGCCTAACATGAGGCTAAATATAGAGTGTCTGGTGAGGATATACCTCAACAGAAAAATAAATATGTCTCAAAAAATATTCAGATCGGGGAGGTGTCACCAACACACATCACGTTAGCATGTAAACACAATATACGTATGCAAGTTACCATAATCATCATTAAACAGCATACTCTAATATTGTCTTTAAAAATGGATGTACAAATCTGATAGGAAAATTTAAATAGCACATTATTTGGCATGTAATGACATAAGTACATAGTAAAGTTAAACTACATGACGATCCAGGACATATGCTCTGGCATTCCGAGGGTAAGTACACAATCTAGAACTCGTCATGCTTGATACTAGTAAGGTAAGTCCTCAGCTCATCAATGACATTCTGAGAAAGTACAAGCATTATAATGCTAATTAATAACTAATATGCTTCATAAGGTACAATACATTATTAATAATTGTGGCTGTTTAGTAAACTAACGGCCCTTATATTAACCACTCAGTCCTCCTCTATCATCTTAAAAAACGAACAGAAGAAGATGATAACAAAGCACGATAGTGTGTGTACATATAAAGTGAGTACAGATGTGCTAATCTATTGTAGTAATATAGGTGTGTTATGACTCTGTAATATATAGGAATATAGGACAGAAGTATTAGTTGGAGTCATGTGGGCATCTAGACAAAATGTCAGCCATCACATTATCCGCACCACGGATAGCTCGTACCGTGAAGTGAAAAGGTTGAAGAGCTATAGCATATCGAGTGGATCTCGAACTCTTCAAATTCTTAGTCTGAATAGCTGTAAGAGCTTTCTGATCAGTCTCTAGAATGAAATGTGCGCCCAGGAGGAATCTTTGTAGTTTTAGAATTGACCAAACCATCGCTAACAACTCACGGTCTAAAACCGAGTAGTTCCTCTCTGCCGCATTTAGTTTTCTAGAAATGTACATAACAGGATGCAGAGTATTTGCATTTTCTTGCATCAGTGCTGCTCCAATCCCAGTGGATGAAGCATCACTCCGAAGAACAAAAGTCCTATCAAGAGTAGGTAATCTTAAGATGGGAGGAGAAGAAAATATATTCTTGATTTGGTCTAATGAAGATTGGCATTCTTCAGACCAACGGACCAGATTAGGCGAACCTTTCTTCAACAATGTTGAGAGAGGTGCCATGATCGAAGATAAATTTGGAATAAATCTCCCATAAAATTGAATTAAACCTAAGAGACTCCTAACTTGTTTCTTCGTTTTAGGAACAGAGATGTTCAGTATTTTGGAAGTATTGTGGTCTTCTGTCTTCAAGAGACCATGACCAACACGATGACCCAGGAAAGAGATTTCACCAAAACCAACAAAAGCTTTAGAAGGTTTTGCTGTCAAATTATTCTCACGTAGAGTGGACAGTAAGTCATATAACCCTAAATAGTGATCTTCCCAGGTAACACTGAAGAGACAGATGTCATCTAAGTATGCGATGACATCCGAACGATGTGACAGAATTCGACGCATCATGCGAACGAAAGTGGCAGGGGCGTTCATGAGACCAAAAGGCATAACATTCCATTGAAATAGACCCCTAGGGGTAGAAAAAGCAGTAAGAGGTTTGGCATGCTCTGCTAAAGGCACTTGCCAATAACCTTTAGACAAGTCAAGTTTAGTGAAGAATCTAGAATTAGAAAGTCTAATCAGTAGATCTTCTAACAAAGGCATCGGTTCAGCATCGAACTTTGTGACCTGATTCAATTTGCGATAATCAACGCAAATTCGTATGTTCTTATCCTTCTTCCGGACAATAACCATGGAAGAAGAATATGGTGAAGTCGATGGTTCAATTATATTTAATTGAATCATTTCATCCAATTCCTTTTCCACCTGCGACTGAAAGTGTATAGGAATAGGATACGGCCTAACCCTAATTGGATTATTGTCGGTAAGAATTATGTCATGTTCTATGACATCTGTGTGTCCAGGAATGTCAGTGAGAACATCCTGAAATGTTTGTAACATCGACAAGTCTCGTCGATGTTCGTCACCAGAAAGATTAGGAGAAACAGAAACGTTTTTCCAAGATTCCGTGGAATGTAATGGAACCACTGGAAGGGGAAGGTTGACATCAGAGAAGGTAGCTTCCTCATCCTGTATGACAGACAGGGATGAATAATGACCGTGAGGTGCAGGAGCATCATCCGTTGCCTGGAAAATAGGCAGCAAATAGTCCGGACGTTCGTGAAATTCCGAAAGCATGTTTATGTGGAAAGTTTTATGCTTTCCATCAATATCGACCACATAGTCAACATCGGAAACCCGAGAGACTATTGCATACGGACCTTTCCATGCAATAAGAAGTCTATTTTCCCTACTGGGGAGTAGGACGAATGCTTTGTCACCTGGACAAAGTTGTCGTAGACATCTATTCTTGTTAGCAAACTGCCTTGCCTTCTCTTTAGCAATTTCTGATGAAGCAGTTGCTAGCTTACATGCCTCAATGATCTTTTGTCTAAGAGCAATGACATACTCATATGAGGATTGAGTTTCATCGCTAATATCATCGGCAGTGATGAGATCGTGTAATAAAGACATAGGGCCGCGTGGACGCGCGCCAAAGACAAGTTCGAAGGGAGAAAATCCTGTGTGTTCATTAGGGACTTCTCTATAGGCAAAGAGAGCCGCGGGTAAAACCCTGTCCCAATCTTGAGGATGATCTTCAGTTATCTTACCAAGCAAAGTCTTGAGCGTTCTATTCAGACGCTCAACTAACCCATTAGACATAGGATGGTAGATACTACTGAGAGATCGTTCAATATGTAAGGTAGACATTACCTGTGACATAGTGTCAGATATGAGTTGAGTGCCATGGTCTGACAATATTTCTCTGGGGAACCCCAAGCGAGAAAATATCAACCAAAGAGCATCTGCGATATCTGTAGTAGATATGCTCTTAAGAGGAATAGCCTCTGGCCAACGTGTGCACATATCGACACATGTAAGGATAAACTGATGTCCTCTGGCCGACTTGACCTTAAAAGGGCCAATAATATCTATGGCCATTTTCTGGAACGGCCGAATAGGAATGTCAGCAGCCTGGATAGGCGCAGCATGTCGTGGTCCTCTAGATTTGACCTCCTGACATACCTTGCATGATCGGCAGTAAATACGAATGTCCTTATTGACAAAAGGCCAAAAGAAAGCCGCAAGGACTCTCGACTTCGTACGGGCAAAACCCATATGTCCAGCACATTGCGAGTCATGAGCATGTTGCAATATTTGCACTCTCATGCTCTTGGGAACAAGAATTTGCGAATGTGCCGACGTAGTCGAATCTTGTACCATACGTACAAGTACGCCGTTTCTCATTGCAATCCAAGATTTTCTATTTGTATCCTGATTCGGATCACCTTTCTTCGCAAGAATGAAGAATTTTTTTAAAGAAGGATCTTCTTCTTGCAATTTTATGAAAGAGTCACGAGTAATCACTAAGTGACTATCTTGGCTATCAACTCCATTATCACTATTCAGTGAAGTTTCGGGTGTTTGTAGAGCTTGTGCTCTTGTAACCACTGCATTTGTAGCTTGCATGTTATTATCTTCCCAAGCAGCAATCTGCTGTGGGGTACACTCCCTAACTCCGTGAATACGACCAATAATAAGGTCCGCAATAGGATTAGGTAAGAGACAAGCATGCACATCTCCAGTAAAGAAAGGAGTGGCAATGCGAATTACAGCAGTAGGATATTTTTCTAGAGTGCCGCCAAATGTGTCACATTTAATAACCCTTCCTGTAGCACAAGATGGATCTACAAGCGATTGTCTAACACCAATAGTGGTGCATCCGGAATCGAAAAGTAGTGAGACCGGAGTATCATTAACAAGACCCTTATGTAGGATTAAAGAACCCCTCCCGTCATGCGCAACAGCAGCAGGAAGAGCGGGAAGTGGGTGACCACAACTCAAAGTAGTTATGGTACCCGGTTCGAATAAAGTACTGCATTGGGGGCATTTGTTTGCTCTCTCAAAGTCAAAAGCAGAACTAGTGACAGCGTCAAAGTTTTTATTATCAACAACATGATTACAGGCTCCCTCAGTTTCCTGTTGTACAGAATTAGCCTGCTGATATCTCTTTTTTTTTGTGTTGAGATCTACCCCGACTATTATTACCTCTGAAGTTATCAGAGTTATTATTATCTCTGCAGTTATTATTGTCTCTATTGTAATTGTTATCATGATTCGAATTCCAGTTTCCACGATTACTATCATGTTCACATTGATGCGAACATCTATTTGTTTGGTTTTGAGGTCTTCGGCAGGAATAACCTCTATTACCATATCCTCTTTTGAAATGCCTATAATTATTAGGGTGATAGTAACGACCACTATCAGGTTGTCTCCAATTCTTCGAAGAAGAATCACCATGAAATTGGTTTCCATGATTTTGACAGAAATTACCGCTACTCTTTCTATCAAAATTTTGTTGGGATCTACGAGCAAAGTTTTGGCCATACGGAGCTGCCGAAGCAACTGGTAAACCTTCTTTCACCTTAGAGTTACCCATGGTTATGTGTGGGTGCGCAGTTACGTATTGGCAACAGAAATCTTCCATTTCTTTTATTGTTTTAGGTTTACGTTCATGAAGGAAAGCAAGGAAAGACTCATTGACAGACGACATGACTTTGTCTCTAAGTATTAAGTCCATAAGTCCTTCATAAGTTTTTTCCGTCTTAGATAGTTCAACCCATCGTGAGAAAGTAATGCGTATTCTTGCAATAAACTCGGAGAATTCAACTCCATTTTCAGGTAACATGTTTTTAAATTGTAGACGATAGCCGTCTTCGTTAAGCTGATATTTCTTTAACAGAGCGGCCCTGACAACCTCATAATTGTTCTTGTCAGGTTCATCCACCATATTTAATATACTTAGAGCTTTACCTGTCAGTATCCCTGATAACTGATAAACATATTTTGCTTTGTCTATGTTATGAGCTGTACATGCTTGTTCAAATCTGTCCAGATAGAACATTATGTCATCACTGGAAGGACTAAAAGTTGGCAACTTAATCTTAAAAGTATCATTATTAGCCTTACCAGAAGATGAACCCTTGTTTGAATCATTACCATTACTCATGTTCATCAATTTCAATTTTTCCAACTCTAAAGCTAAGACCCTTTCTTCATGTTCCATTTTTGCTTTCTCTTTCCTCTCATCAGACTCTCTCTGTAATCTTCTCTCCTCAGCCTGAGCCTCTATTTGAAGTCTTTCAGCTTCTTTCTCAAGTCTTTTATTCTCAGCTTCTTTTTCAAGTCTTTTATTCTCAGCTTCTTTTTCAAGTCTTTTATTCTCAGCTTCTTTTTCAAGTCTTTTATTCTCAGCCTCTTTTTGAAATCTTTCAGCTTCTAGCTGGAGTTTTCTTTCCTCAGCTTCTGATTCCCTTTTTTGTTTTTCCATTTCCATTTGGAATCTTTTTTCATCCACCTGCATCTGCAGTTTCTTTTGTTCAGCTTCCATATGCAGTTTCTTTTGTTCAGCTTCCATTGCTTTATCATATCGAGCAGTTGCAAATTCTTCTAACTTATCACCAGTCTTCCCAAGCAATTTACCCTGCTCAATAAAGTGCTCAAATGTAGACATGTTGTCTAACATATGAGTCCAAAACCTGAAATAATTAACTAATTTATTTCAAACCTAAGTGTAACAAGTCTTAATTAAGCACTTGTATATTCACATCACCTTATATTATCCCAGTCTCTGTGGGAAACAAGTCTCCAATCAAAGAACTTGTATATGAAATATCAACAATCAATTCTTGATCATAAGTGCACTTCTCATTCAATAGTGCACGACACTATTCATCATTCATTTATCATCAGTGTAGTAGTAACAGTGCATTAGCATAGCCCATTAACTAATTACTATAACTGTAAACAATGACTATGTAAACACATGCAGAATGTAAACATTGAAAATGTAAACAATGCAAACAATGTAAACAATAACAATGTAAACAATAACAAAGATCAGCAACAATACAAAAACGTTCGCAGAAATCAACTAAAAATAAAGCAGAAATTAATGAAATATCACAAAAAATGTGACGATATCTGCGATATAATTAAACAAAATACATGACACCACAGTGTATAAACAAAAATGTAGTATGAAACTAAACTGTAGTCAAGAGTAGGCTAACAAATACAAACAAATCAAAACAAAACTAAAGAATGCGAAATAATAACGAAAACAATATTAAAACATGTCATCACAGCTAACATAAATAGCAACAGAAGTCGCTTAGCAAATTCCAGTATCGGAAATTTGCTCACCCTACAGAAAACGCTCACAATAGACGACCTCTATGACGTGGCATAATCTAAGGGAGACACCACCCAACCGAGAACCCGCTGAAATATAAACATATAAATATACGAATAACATATAAACATATAACATATAGAATGAGATGATACACAGAAGACTCAGCAGAAGTATAAGGGCACAGTTTACATACAAACAGGCCACTTAACTTATAGGCTTCCAATCGTAGAACAGCAGAAAAAACGGATGTCAATCAACGTCCTAAAGAGCGAAGCTCCAACGATGATGGCACATCTGAACTGCTTCCACTGCTAACACGATGGTACTTGAGCTTCTGACATACTGTATGTTGAGTTGTTTCGGCACTTGACCTTCTAATCCAAAAGTAAGTTGATGGAAATCGGTACTTGGCCTTCTTCAGAAAACAACCCGTTTCAACCGGCACTTGACCTTCACAAAAAACGACAGCACTGGAACCTTGACAGCAGCAACTTGCTTGACTTGCGTAAAAGATAACAGCAGTCCGAGTTATCCGGCAACATGTAACAACGCCGGGTACTGTCAAATTCTTGTTTCCGTCAAAAAGTTGAAATTTTGACTTTTACCGGGCAACGCCGAGTACTTTGAAAATTTTGAAGATGTTGACTGTCTTGAAGAATGTTAATTTCTTGAAGGATGCTGATGAATTCTTGTTGAAAATGAAGTGGGTAAGGGACCCGTGTTTGCTGGTACCAGAATCAAACCAGCTTATGGCCACCAAATGATGCGTGATGCCATATGATGATGGATGGTATCCGCATGTCTGGTTTTGTGTAGTGTGCAGATGTGTTCAGTCAAACAATGTTCATACAAAATAACAGGGCAATCCACATAGGACGTCAGTAAACTCACGACGTATAAAGTCAATGATGCTTGTAACAGCTAGACGTTTTTCTGTATCATTTATTGTGGACGCCACAGTGACAAAATGTATACGCGAATATGTAGGTACATCAGACAGTCATTATCACAGCAACAATGTCAGTATAGCAATGGACGGTAGACAGCATCATAACAAAGGTGATTCACAGACATGTCAATACATTATAAGGCTGTAATGTAGTCGGGAAAATTCTCCATCCCTTTCTATCTTAGCCAGAAGGTAACCAGATGTATGAGATCAGTTCACTCTCCTTAATCTGACTTCAGCAAGACAGACACGTCTGCCGAAGTATAAATAATGTCCTCAAAAATATCCTCTAGTTAACAAAGGTTTTCCAAGCCTAGTTCATTTAACAAAGTAGCAAGTAATGGTCCTTGGGACATGCATCAACCGATGCAGTACAATACAGCGACATGTGAGCTGGGAAAACATCTCGTGACGACGACTTTCGAAGACAGGCTATGAATCGAAATCGCTCACGACCAAAAATCGATAGAGTTAATGGAAAGTCAATTTACCTTGCCTTCAGGAAATACACAGAAATATTATGCCTCCCGGCATGTGCAAATACACTAGAGGTATTATCTCGAATAAACGAAATATCCATAAGAGGACTTTCACATTCCTGACAGAACAAAAAAAAATAGCGGAGATCCTCTTTCAGCGAGGCATCTTTCTCGCCATTCAAATCGCTCACTCCCCTGGTGGGCGGAAATCGATCGACCAAGAAGCAAGACCAGTCATGCGCAGTCCAGCGCAAAATGACCACAGCTCAAAACTTAACTGCATTCAATACCAACGCGAGAAGACAAATGCTTACCGAGAAAAGTGACTATAAATGTCAAGCAGTTGTTGCCCTTGCGTTATAAAATAGATATTGTAATAAAACGATGTTGCGAGAATTTCTCACGCAACAATAAGCAAATAGCGATTATTGAATATCTTCTTCTTCTTTGGTCCCTGGTCGCTGAATGACAAAGCAATGAGTGACCATCACGCCTGGTGGTGTCTTGTAGGGCAGCAACAAACTGTCTCCACTTTACTTGGTTGGCAGTCATCCTTCATGTGGTGCCCCAGCTGTGATTCATGCTTAGCATTTCTGCCTCTACAGTTCTCCGTCAGGTAGCTTATGGCCGGGCTTGCTAGTTATTGAATATACTTTCTTTAATTATAGATACTATGCATCCTAATTATAATCCATCAGAGGATTAACATATTTTACTGCATCAATTAAAAAAGGTATGTTACAAAAACGCTAAATAAGCCTCACTGCGTCCCTGTCGTGATTCGGAGAAATTTCTGTCACTTTTAAGCCGAGTGGTCTACCCTGTCTTGTACTCTAATTTTTGTCTACGCCTACTTTTCTGTCTTTTAGCTTCTAATAGCGCTGTTTCTGGCATTGGTCATGTCAATCTTACGTTAGACAGGCTAATTCCACACCTTTACACGTGGACATCGGCATCTATCTAAAGGTCCTTTTATTCTGCCATTCTAGTAGATGACGGCTAGTTCCCCGTATTCTTTGATTTACAGAGAATCTTGGACACGAGGGAAAACTTCTATCCTTTTATTTGTGCCACCCTCGTCTCATATCGCCAACACCGTTCGCTCGTAGACCGCCAGCGCGGAGGCAGATTACGTCCTTTTCCTGTATCTTGAGGCGCCCGGGGAATCTCTCCCCTAACATATCCAATGTTATTATTTACTGAGTAATTTACCCACGGGGAAATTTTTAGTATCTTGGGTTTACTTTAACTGTACGATTATGCTCGTAAGCTGTGTGTGTGTTTGTGGGAGGGGGGGAGGGGGAATACGTTGGCTACGGCCATTCTAAAAATAAATTGGTCACGCCGCGCAGCGAAAACTGACGCACTCGTGAGCGACCAGAGATTTTCGATCGATAAAGTCAAGACTGTACTGAGTAGAGCCTGTTTTGATTTGTGTGGGGTGGAAACGGAGAGGGAGAATTTGTGTATGGTTGGTGAGTGAGAGAAACGGCGAGTTGAAAAGGAAAGTTCGTTTATATTTTGCATGGGTGAGAGACGAACTGAGGAAGAGTATTCTACAGGTAGTAATGAGATATCGCTTTGCTGTATATTTTCAGAGCCTAGGTCAGCACAGTTGTCTGTGCTTCCTGATGTGATTTGCTGCTGTCAGGGGATTACTATTGTCCACATAATAATTATTACCAGGCAGTGTACGTCATACTACAGGTTTCAGTTACAAGGCTGGGGAGTGGATTACGTAACCACAGCCTATTATTGAAAGTGTCTATTGCTCCAGCACATACAGGCTGTCGCCTTTGCCATCCAGCCATTTTCGGCAATACTGTCGGACTCATTAACAGCCAGTTGATTTGGAGTATACCACTATACATCAATTTCTGTTACCTACACGTAAGCAATAGCCTTACGTCCTGGAGTATTTACCTACAGCACAGATTGCCGCCAGTTGCAGTTAATCATCATCTCGGCACCTACGGGCTGTCGCTTTTGCCATCCAGCCACTTTATGCAACCTTACCCGACCCATTGATAGCCGGTTACCTCTGAGTATACTGACGTAACGACCGAGAGGAGTAATCAGTTGCCAGTACTCGTCCCCTGTTTTTATAGTTCAAGTCTTCATTATACAGTATAAGAGGTGCCCCAGCGCGCCTACTGTATACTTGCTCGCCAGCAAAGGTCTTCATCGTCTGGATAGATTTTGATCAGTGGGTACAAGTATTTCTGCACTCGTTGGAATCTCCTTCACCTGCTAGTGTGGCCTCCAGCCACCGGAAATTGTGAATTCATATGATTTATTACCACACTGTTACAGAGAGAGCTTATCTTATCTGCATTACTAATTTTTTTGGTTCAATGCTGTGGTTTCTTTAATTTAGTTATATGTACTAAGCGGTCAGAATTCATTCCATTCTAACCGTCACTTAATGTTTGCTGTTGTAGTCCTTACCGTAGTAGATTATTCTATTTAGCATTGGAGGACGGACGAGGGTACGACATCTTAAACCGAGTATGGCTGGAAAGTAGACCCAAAATATTTGATTATATCTCTCTTCTCTCCAGAAGTCCTACCTCTCTCCATATTTTCATTAGTGACTTTAATTTTCTCTATTTCCACATTACTCATTCTTATTCAGTCTAAACTCAGACATTCTCTATTTCCATACTCGCGACAGTCCCACGTGATGAGAACAATACCATAACACACTTACTACTAACGTGTAAGAAGCATGAGCAACAACAACAAAACAACCCACTAAAATATTACTTATAAGCACACTACTCTCCTTTATCCTTAGCAGCAATACTGAAAATTGACATACCTTGGGAGCCATACAATGCAGTCAAATAATATTTAACCAAAATAAACATCCAATTCAGCTGTCCAAGACAGAAGAAGGTCCCCTGGAAAGGAGGCCCGTGAAGCAACCAAGAGAAGATCGTAAGGAGTCTGTGTTGCAGAGTAACCTTTTTCGTCTAGGAAAATCTCGAGGATTGGCACCTGGAACTTTTCGCACCTAAACGAACAAGGGAAATCTGCACAGGTGGCAGCAGAAATAGGGAATTACATGATTAATATTCTGGGTCTCTGCAAGACAAGGTGGAAGGGCATAGAGAGGAAGAAACTGATCACAGGAGAAATAGTTCTGTCCTCAGGACATGAGGAAGAAAGTGCTCACCACAGTGAAGGAGTGGCTCTAATGTTATCTAGGTAAGCACAAAAAGCACTTATAGAATGGGAAGCAATGGGACCCCGAATTATAATAGCAACGTTCAAACAGCCAAAAAGAAAATAAATATAAACATCATCCAGTGTTATGCACCAACCAATGATAAAGAAGAATCTGTGAAAGAAGACTTTTACACCAGACTACAAAATGTCTTGGATAAAAAGAAAAGAAAGGAGATTAAAATTGTGATGGGGGATCTAAATGCAAAAATTGGAACAGACAACAATGACTTTGAAGAAATCAAAAGAAAACATGGATTAGGTACAATGGGTGAAAATGTGGAACTGTTCACAAACTGTGGTGCTTCAAATCAACTGGCTATAGAAGAAAGCATATTGTCATATAAAAGAATGCATAAAGCAATATGGATATCACAAAACAGAGAATCAGATTGATCATATATGCTTAAACAAGAAGTTTAGATCATCATTAGATGACGTAAAGGTAAATAGAGGAACAGATGTGGCATCAGATAACCATCTTCTGTTTGCCAAAGCAAAGTTAAAACTCTAGAAATATACAATAGTACATAGCCTTAAGGAGCCGTGGTAGGGCAGTGGTTAGTGCCCTGGCTTCCTAGCTCGGTGGTCCATGGTTCAATCCCCAGTTGAGGTGGGATTTTTTAGACCGCAAACGGCTCCGGGGTCGACCCAGCCTCTTGAATTGGGTACCAGAGTAACTCTGGGAAGGTTAAGGCGGCCGGCGTGATGCTGACCACATCACCCCTAGTGTGCCGATGGTCAAGAAAATATGGACCTAACACCATATTCCCAATATGCCTCAATGGGTGTTTAACGGGATCCTTTACCTTTACCTTACATAGCTATAAACAACAGTTTAATGTAGAGTGTAAAATATCTAAGAAATTCAGAAATAAGAGACACATTTTCCATCACAGTATCTAAGGAATACGAAGTATATGTTAGCTGGATGATGTAGCAAATACGGAAGACCACTGGCAACAAATAAAAAAAACATATGGAATGAGACATGGAGGGGGGTACTAGGAAAAGAGAACATCAGCACAAACCATGGATAAAAACAGAAAATATAAACAAGATAAAGGACAGGAAAAATAAGAAAGCAAACTTAAACAGAAGCATAACCAGAAGCTCCAAAGCCAAGGCTTTTGAAAAGTACGTAGAAGCAAACAAATAAGAAAATACGAGGGACATGAACAACAATACAAAGAAACTAACAGGGAAATGTAAGCAAGCAAGTGGCCTCATCAAAAACAAGAATGGTAATTTGCTTAGTAATATTCAAGAACAAATGGAGAGATGGACAGAACATTTTGAGGAACTTCTCAACAGACCAGCTCCAACAAATCCCCAAGAAGTCCAGCTAGCAGAAGAGGAGTTACAAATCAGCTGTGAACGACCAAGTAAAGATGAAATAAAGAAAGCCATAAAGCTTCTAATAGATGGAAAAGTAACTGGTCCTGATGGCATTCCAAAGCAGATATTTTATATAAGCTAATTCAGAAAGTTTGAGAGAGAGAAGAAATAACAGCAGTATGGAAGGAAGTTTATCTGTTCAAGTTGCATAAGAAGGGAAATTTACAAGAGTGAAAAAATTACAAAGGTATAATGTTACTATCAGTGCCAGGAAAAATATTAAACAGGATCATCCTTGAGAGATTAAACGATTCTATAGACAGACAACTGAGATATGAACAAGTAGGTTTCCGATAAAACAGATCCTGTACAGAGCAGGTGGCTATATTTAGAATAATAGTTCAACGAAGACTGGAATGGAATTCACCGCAATACATTGGATTTGTGGATTATGAGAGGTATGTGACAGTGCAGACAGAAAATCCAAATTGACGATACATTATGGAGTTCCCCTGAGTATCAGTAACTTAATAACTAAAACTCATGAAGACACGACATGCAGAGTTCTTCATAAATGACAACTTACAGAACCGTTTTGGATAAGAACTGGAGTGCGAGATGGGCGCCTCTTGTCTCCATTTCTTTTGTTACTAGCAATAGATTGGGTTATGAAAACATCAACGTCACACAACAGTAATGGAATCCAGTGGAACCTGACTAAACAGCTTGATGATCTAGCTTTTGCAGACGTCTTGACTCTTCTATCCTATAACCGTCACCAGATGCAAGACAAAGTGAAAATACTTGATGAGCGGTCACAACAGTGGGTCTGACAATACACAGGGGAAAGATAAAGATAACGAGAATAAATACAAGAAATGATAACAAGATCGAAGAAACACCACTACAAGATGTAGAATTATACACACATCTTGGCAGCAATATAGACAACGCTGGAGGAACAGACATTGTTATAAAAACAAGAATACAAAAGCAAGAGGATCTTTCACTGCATTGGGAAACAAATGGGGAACAAGAGAAATCAAAGTCCAACACAAAATTAAGAATCGTCAACTCAAATGTCAAGTCAGTCATTGTATGGCTCTAAGGCATGGAAATCAACAACCAAACAGCTATAGACATTCATAAATGGGTGCTTGCGTAGAATAGAAGGACTGAAATCATATGACAAGGTCACCAATATGGAACTGATGAAAAGAACCAGACAAGTGCCACTGGAACAAGAAATGAGAAGAAGACGCTGGCGATGGATAGGACACACATTGAGGAAACCTGTTGATAGCATTACAAGACAGTCCTTGTTCTGGAACCCCCAGGGAAAGAGAGGCAGAGGTAGACCAAAAACACATGGAGAAGAGAGCTGGATACAGAGGTGAAAATGATGACGAGGACGTGGAAAGAACTTGAGCTGATGGCACGTGACAGGAGCATGTGACGTGTTTGTTGAAGCCTGTGCTCCCTGGGGAGCTAAAGGGTATTGAAAACAAAAATCAGTGTATAACAGCTATGTAAGCTAATACGTTCACGAAGGGATAGATAACCACATTAACAAAAGAGCAATATAGATAATTGATTATCCGTGAAGTTCGACAAACTAACACAATTCCAGATACATAAACTAAACAGATTATTTAGCATGACAATAAAATAATTAAGCAACATTTTGAAACACAACAGCCACTGAACTAGTAATAAGGGAGATCTGAGGCAAGATGAAAGGGGGTGCGGCACGCCATACAATGGTACTGAAAAATATCACAATAACAAATTCCAAAATTTATCATCTAGGTAATGAACAAAGAAAAACAACAAATAAAATATGTTAAATGAAATCACCCACAATCCTTTCCGTTCCCCGTGGAAAGTAGGGTTACAAGTGTTGCTCGTCTGCGGTTTCTGTGTTTGACTGTCTTCTTCAGCTCTCCCTATTAGGTCGCAGTTACTTCGGCGTCCAGACTAAGCAACTGAGTTCAAATTTTAAGCTCGACGGAACAGCCAGAATTCAAAACTAGCAATGAAATTAACCGAAGTAAATGAATAAACAAGCTGACGAAAACATCAATGTGTAAATGACAGAACAGACTACAGAGTACTACAACAGGCTGAACAATTTTAAAGCTCACACACCACCCGGTGAATGACAGACTGAAAGGATATGCCGGTGTACACCTCAGAGAAGCTGCTCTGCACAAGAAAGCAAAGGAACTGCCCAAGTTACACCCGATTTAGCATAAAAAGTCCTTAACTATAAGCATTAAATTCCCAGATGGAGGAGAACGAGAATTCCCAGAGTTGACTGACAACATACTAGCAGTGTTGAAAATAGGCAGCCAGATTGATGCAGAAAGGAATCAACATCGGACGCCTCGAGTTGTTTTGTATTTTATCCTTCATAAAACTGACTTCCATACAATTTATATATTTTTTATCATCATCATGGTCAGTATTTTACCAGCCACTACAAGAAATGCTATCATGTGATGCCCATAGAAGGCCCAAAGTTGCTTTTCTTGAGCACTCCTAAGGACAGTTTTTACCTAAATAATAAATCTAATGGGATTTACTCCCTCTTTCTTACTGCCAAATCTTTTTCTTCTTGATTGCTCAACATGTACAATGAGATGGACTTTATGTGGGATCTCACGGCTCAAAGCTGTCCTAAGCATATGCGTTTTTGAAGAATTCATTAAGCTACAGGTCAACAAACCCTTCCTGTTGGGAATTTACAGGAGTCCATGTTGGTGATCTACATCGCTCAGAGAAAATAACAAATTAAATTTCAGTTATTAATAAATTTAACATATTTAATAAAGCATGAATGCAACTCACGAGATACTTTCACAGAATATGACGCTTCTTCAAGGCGTAACGTTGCATCTGCGCGAAAAGATTTTCCTTTATCTGCTTTCATCATCGCCTTCAGATCTGGAAGAGCTAGGCCATGCGCTAGAGCGAGTCTTGGAAGACCCACCTTAAAATCACGGCTGCGTGTGGCGTGAGTATACACGAAATGAGGGCTTAGCTTCTGTTTGTCTAAAGTTTGGTAGGTGAACATCTTTAAAGCCTGTTTCTGGGACGGAGTCTTGGATCGCGAAAATTTGGTTCCCACGTTAGAATTGACAGCAATGACAAGAATAACAGGAACAAGAAAGTTGAAGATCTCTTTGGGTACCTTCATGATGGAGATGGGACCGCGTTACTGTATTTGAGAAAGAGTACTTGTTACGGCTAATGTCGACAGTCAGACGATGATGTCTTGGATAATAAAATGTAACTGGGAAAAAATCGTATCAACAAATACAGGACAATCAGTATGTGGATATAGTTAAGACGGCTTCATTTTGTATTCATGACGAAATACAATCATAAAAATGATAATTGAGGACTTCAAGAGAACAATTTAGGAAATGCGCACTGCGGGTTGGTATTGAAGTTAACGAACAGGAAGAATATAACACGTTTTATTCTCAGTGGGGTTATAATAATGTGGAAAAGTCATCACATGTGCAGCTGTGACAGAAGAAGACTGATGACCTTCCTCAGAAATATATTTCCAATGTCAGTTGTCTATTTTAATATCTTTATCATATGTCTTGTCAATGCACACGTTTTAAATCCCTCAATACCGGTACAGCCTATTATTTTGCACAGTCACTTGCACTATGAATCACATAGAAACTCCGTATTATATTGTCCTTGTCGACTACTTCGATAGTGTGAAATTAGTTCCAAGTTTGTATTCAATACTGCCAGATTTCACATGTCCCAGCGTCAGTTATATGCTGGCTTCTAATCGTGTGACGCCATGCCATGCTGCCATTGTCAGAAGTTTCTGCGCTCTCACTTCGTTGTCGCGGTTTTTTTTTTTTTTTCTGCATGTACTCAAACATGGCTATTGCCGCACACTAGCTTGTGTATCATGATGAACCAAGGAAGTGGTTTGAACAAACTGGACCAAGACTGCGGTGAAATTACTGCAGCGGATAGCGTCGCAAGCCATATTTGAACATATTCTTTGCTGTAAATAGTTCACAAGATTCAAAACAAGCAGTCTGGCAAACAAAAACAGAAATATTCACAGATACTTTTCTCGAACTTCTGACTTCGTCTCCTACGAGGAATTTGCCTTTCTGGACGCGACAAATTCGGCTCGGGAGATTCCTAATTTAGCATACAGAATATTGTTTACAGTTCAGGTACACAGCAAAGAGGCACAAAACATGAACGAAAATATTGTTTCAGCCCAGGGCTGCGTGCCTGCATATTGTAGCAACAAGTGAATCAATGTGATTTTTTTCCCGCTTAACTTGTTTTCGGGAACTAAAACTTCGGCAATGTTGTGTACGTCTGATTATAGTTTATTTCTGGTCACTCATCCACCATTGTTCGTCTCATGCGCAACTCCTGCAGCCAGTTCTCAACCACGAGTACTTTGTTTTTGTTTCGTGGACACAACACACAATGTTTCTTGTAACGCACTCGAATGGTTTCCAGGGCGAGTAAAAAAGTTTCCTACAATAGTAACACTGCACTCTTTGCCGTTATTATTGGTGAACATTGCCTTCTAAATATTTCAAGTTTTATTGAACAGACTTTACTGTGACAACAACGGGGGTAAGTAACGTACGGGAATACAAGACAGAAATAAGAGATTGCACTTAAATGTTTACGAGTCCGTTTGAAAATGTCTAGGCTCGATACTATATAAAGTTAAGTAAACAGTTAAACTGGAGTAGAAATTAGCTTTTTACACAGTGTGGCGCGAACTGAGGAAGAAAACATTAACAGGTTTATTCGGTTCAGCCAGTCATTAACCCTAAGTGGTCGTGGGGAGGAATTCAGTCATGGGGTACTTTTAATATAGGTCGCATTTTTTTTTTTTTTTTCTGTAGCCGTTGTTAGGGGGCGCTGTAAGATGTTTCGTATCCATCCTGTGATTTGATCTACACACTTCCTGAATTTCGTTGCATTTTTCTATACTGTAACAAGAAAAATGTAAAGAGTGAACTAAGAATATACGAAACCTAACATACAACAAATACCAGCTGTAAGAACTGACAACCAAACAGGAAAATGTCCTACTGATAAAACACCGCTTTTTAGTTCAGGATGTTATTACCTAAACTATTCTTTCGGTACAATAAAAAAACAAAACAAAACCAGATATACACATTATGTGCCAGAAATATCAGTCAGTGGTCACAAGTCAAACAAACACCTGTTAAATGTTCTTAAAAACCAAGCTGCAGGAAATGATTGATATTAAGGTGACTGAGCTTTATAACACAGACCTCAGTTTTAAATAGCAAGAAGATGGAATTAGGACAGGGTTTCTTAACCTGTTGTCCACGAGCCCTTTGAGAGTTCATGAATGGATTCTAGGGGGTCCATGTACAGAACATAATATTTAAAATGTAAAGCTTTTTTAATTATGCTTTTACGTACAGTTCCCCCCCCCCCCCTTTCCCCCCAATAACGGATCCATAGCCTTCATTGGAAAATTAAAGGGATCCGCGGTACAACTTGTTAACTCTTTCTGTCCCAGGAAAGCACCAACATGAATGTCAGTATTTTTTTTTTCCAGCTGAAGCTGAAGAATATTTATTAACGTTGTAAGTATTCAATGCAACATTTAAATTTGTTTTATATCGAGTAACGTTCTGACATGAGAAAATCTGGCTACATTGTATAACCAAACGGGCATATCTTGGCAGATAAATGTACCATATCACATCGTAGGGTAGAAAGAGTTAAGAAACCGTTACCGGGAAGACAATTCTCCAGGCTGCAGGATCATATAAATAGGGCACCATTTCACAAATTTAACTTTCTCTTCACATTTTATAACACTAGATAGAAATACACCTCAGAAATAAATAACGAAACAGAATTTTCCGAAAATGAGAAGTATCCTTCCTAGTGCCAATGCTATTTGGCTGTTGGGGATTTCTATAAATAATTTTTAGTTACAAGTGTCCTTATGCTTGAGCGAGTGTATACCGCGACAAGGGTTTAAGATGACAATAACATTCACAGCGACGATTCTACCCTTTACCCTAGCAGAGAAGCCCCAACTTAATTTCTCGCCACGGATCACAGACCCATCAGTATACACAATGGCATCATTTATACTGTTCAAAAAAAGAAACGCATAGCTATCCGAGGGCGCGTTTTTATGAGTTTGTAGGTAAAATTTGGTGCTAGGGTATATAAAAACCAGCCTCAAATGTTCTTTACAGTGTCAAATGCACGTGTTGACCTGAATTGCGTTCGTTTTTGTAATAGTTACAACGCAGTGGTCAATAGTGTTTATGACGCAATTTTTTACCACAGCTCATGTTGCGCGCACGTGAAAGCAACAAAATTTGGGGTGAACACTATTCACTGACTACGCATCTGAAACCCTATAAAAGGATAACGCTACACAAACAAAATTCAGTTCATTTTCAAGCAGACATTTATGGCGTCTCTATCAATAAATTTAAGGAACATTGCTATTGGCTGACTGCATGCAGGCGAAAGTCAAAGTCAGGTTGCCAGGCATCTAAACGTGCATCAGAGTACCATCAGTCGACTTTGGCACCGGTTCCAAGCCACTGGCTCAGTTGAAGACCGGCATCGCAGTGGACGACCCAGAGTGACAAACAGCAGCGGAGGATCGCTTTATTCGGCTTCGTCACCTCAGAGACAGGTTTACAACAGCTTCCTCAACTGCCCAGTCATTGCCTGCAGGACGTCATGTGTCTGATCAAACTGTCCGGAATAGACTGCATGACGCTGGACTTTGGGCACGACGACCTCACCGAGGACCTGTCCTTACGCGCCGCCATCGCCAAAATCGACTTCCTTGGGCCAACCAGCATCGTCCCTGGGCAGCTGACAATCAATAGAGACGAGTCTGGTTTAGTGACGAATCTTTCTTTTTGTTGCAGCGTCATGATAGACGGCGTAGGGTCTACCGTAGGCGAAATGAACGTTTTGCCCAAAATTGCGTTGATGAAGCTCCGCCGCACGGTGGTGGAGGTGCAATGGTCAGTTACAACGGAAGGAGTCAATTGGTGCACATTGAAGGAGGCTTGAATGCGCAACGATACGTCAATGAAATTCTTCGACCCCATGTCCTTCCACTTTTGGCTGCCCAAAGGTCTGTGTTTCAACAGGACAACGCCAGACCCCATTGTGCACGGTTGACCACGCAGTTCCTGACTGCCAACAACATTCTCACCCTTCCCTGGCCATCTCTGTCTCCAGACATGAGTCCGATTGAGCACCTCTGGGATGAGCTGCATAGACGTGTTTGTCGCCGAGACGTTGCTCCAGCCAATCATCGTGATCTGTTCCAGGCACTCCAGGAAGAGTGGGCAGCCATCCCACAGGCCCACATCAGACGTCTGATCGCATCCATGGCCAGGAGATGCCAGTCGCTGATTGATGCAAGAGGCCACACACCATACTAACGGGAAAGCCCGTACGCCAAAAAACTCTCGTGACCCAGATGCAAAACAACTGTCAATTGATTGGTTGAACCCTAAGGTATTCTTGTGTGCAATTTGAACAATTAACTCATTAAATTTAAAAAAGTTATTGAATGTCAAAATTATGACTATGTATACCTTCAGTAGCTATGCGTTTCTTATTTTGAACAGTATATTTCCATTTCCGCTTTCCGATTGCCCCAAGTTGTACACTCTCTGCTAAGGCTAATGATGACTTGCTGGTGGTTAATCCAGTTATAATCTTACTTACTCCACTCTTCCCCTTTGATTCACATTTCTTCGTTACATTAGCCGAAGGCATCGGCGACAGAGCACGATCTCCGTAGCTCCGTAGATGGTAAATGTTATTCATCGTCAAAATCAAACCAATACCGCGACAATGATTTAATATGACAATAACATTTACAGCAAAAGTGATAAATGTTTTCGTCATCAAGATCAAACCAATAAGACAAGAATATTTCAGTGTTATACGATGACAAATTGAAAAATTACAATTTGTAAGAACTTTACAATTACTCGACGTTAATTACCCGTTATAAAGGTGTCTTTTCTTTTCCTTCATCTTTTAAATAAAAATAAAATAAAATGTTGTCATGGGTGTGGCGTTTTCAAGGAGTTAGTTCGTTTTGCTGTAAACGACAGTAAAATTATCTTCATTCAATACCCTTTAGTTCCCCATGGAGCACATGCCTTCAATAAATACGTGCCAAGTATTCCTGTCACGTGCCATCATCTCATGGTCTTTCTATCATTTTTATTCCTGTCTCCAGTTCTCTTCTCCATGTGTTCTTATATCTGCTCTACTTCACTTACTCTGGGGATTCCAGAACAAGGACTGGCTGGTAATTCTATTAACAGGTTTCCTCAATGTGTGTCCAATCAATTGCCATCATTTTCTTGTTCCACTGGTACTTGTCATCAGTTCCACGTCAGTGACTTTGTTGTACCATTTTAATCATTCTATTCTACGCAAGCGCCCATTTATGAAAGTCGGTAACTTCTTGTTTGTTTGTTTTTAGCTCTCCATGTTTCACAGTCATACAATAGGACTGACTTGATATTTTAGTTCAAGACTCTTTGTGTGTATGTTGGACTTGATTTCTTTTGATTTTCACCTGTTCCCAGCGTAATTAAAGCTCGTCTTGCCTTGTGTATCCTTATTTTGCTATCGCTGTCTGTGCCTCCAACTTCATCTGTATTACTGCCAAGATGTACAAGTATGTTGGGGAATTTCTTTAAGTGCAACCTTGATATCGTTTCGTGCATTTGTTCTCATTAACTTATCTTCTCCCTATGTATGTTCAGACCAACTTGCTATGACCTCTCATCAAGTATTTTCATTTTGTCTCGCCTTTGCTTACAGTTATGGGACAGAAGAGCAAGGTCGTGAGCAAAATCTAGATTGTCAAGCTGTTTAGCAGATTCCACTTCTGTTGGCTGTTATGAGGATGTTTAATTAATGAAAGGATGCAGCAGGCATGTATACAAGGAAAATAAAGTTCGTTCGTTAGGCGCACCATAGGAAAAATCAGCATTCATACCCTTCGACATTTGCAGGAGACTGATCACCCATGGGTTTGCCCACAGTGCGATAATGTTAATTCTGAACAACTGTGATGCTACACTGTAATTCTGACTTTCAACAGGCCCGATTCTGTTTTGAGTTTCACCATTTCTCTTCTCTTTTGTAATTATAGGGGGTTTGCTTTGGTTCTTCTCATGTGAATATATCGTGGTTGGTATTTTTGAGTAGTAATTTTAATGGGTTCGTTTTACGAGGGTAGATTTATTTTTCACTCGGCCAGTTTTATTTTCTTATGATTTTTCGCGATTCCCGTAGATTTCATTGTTTACGAAATAATCGCCATTTCCGGCACGCGATATGACGAGTCCGGAAGCACGCGGCCGTCAGGTAACGTGACGCAATTTTAAGCCACGCGGGTTTCGCGACGATGCGTAGGAGTGGCCCCGGTGTGTATAAATAGCCAGTTAAACGACGGCCTAGTTCTCTATCGTAAGAAATATTGCCGCCGGTCGACGTCGATTTATCGTTCTCCACTGTGGGAAAAACCAGCGATAATAGCGAGTCTCGGCGAAACCGTGGGAGCATAATTTTGTCAAATAAAATTATCCACGGCAAAAAGACATATCTCAGGGTCAGAGTACTCGAGTTATCGTCAGGAGCAAAAGAAAATAACCTATGGTCTCTGGCAGTTAAGTCCCTATGCTTCAGCTGGAACAGGGTTTATTTAGCATACAGCCGAGAGCATCGCTATTTTAGTCTCTAGCAACGACAGGTGGCCGTGAGACTGGGTTGAATCGTATACAGCCAGAAATCAAGGCTGTGTTTGCCTCTAAATCTGGAGCGGGATTAGAGGAGAAAATCATAGAAGCTATTCAGCAGCAGAGAAGTTTGTCGACAGTTTATCAAGTACCTCATGCTTGACGCCAGAACTTCATCATCATCACCAAATTCAGGAACAGGTGACAGGGTTACCATACCTAGGTCCTGAAGTAATGAGAGAAGAGCGTAACGGAGACGCCGCATCATCAGTCATCGAGTGTTAGAGAGACACTGAGACCAAGAGAGAGAGATAGAGAGAGAGAGGGAAGGAGGGAGAAAATAGACAGGACCAGTAGGGTCTGTTCAGTATCCACTTGACGGATAGATACTGAGCCATTGTGTTACTCCAAGTCTATTATTTGTAGCATTTCCAGTGGTGTTAGTTAGCGGCGCATATCGCCTACCTAGAGGAAAGCGGTGTAGACGGTTCGTTGAGGAAGAGTCAACAGGACTGAGACAGTAGCAATCTTAGTGGTATTAGAGAGTGGAGGCTAAAGTTGACAGCCCCACAAGATCAGAGTACTTTAAAGCACTAACCATTTTTATTGTTCCTCAGCAGGGTGACAGGAAGAGTGAATGTGATTGAGGTTTTTTTTTTTTGAGGGTCTTGCAATTTAATCGTTACTTATTTTCAGGCCGTGCAACAGTGCACGCTATCGACTGACTTGATGACGTATGATGCCATTTTTTATGTTTTTCTTGTATGTAAATAAATATATACATAAGTTATTTACTGGATCAGCTTCTATTCTTTACTATACTTGCTTTATGTCGTCTGTATAGTGGTGTCTGTGGTCGTTTTTATACACCTTATCTCCTTGTATCTAAAGGAAGTCAGAGGAGGGTGAGACTATAGCCAGTTTGACGTCACGAAGCGGCGAGGGCGAGTCAAAACCTGGTTCTATCCCTTGAGCCAATAGTCTCATCTGTCCACAGGCATGTCATTTTCATCTAACTTCTATCTTCTCAGACTTTCTCATACTAGGGTCTTGTTTTCATTCAGGCAAACTCTATAAACTTAAAACCACTTCGTGACAACAACAATGACAATCTTTTTATTTATTTAATTTTTTCTTGCTTTGTTGGTGTTTTGTATTTTCCCCTGGTTTTCGACGCCGGACTCCCTTGGACAACAACATGGTGACCACCAGTTTTGGGCCTGGCATTCCTTCTGTCTGGCAAACTTTTTAAACGGAAGGCCACGCCTATGATTAATATGTGGGATTTTTAAAGAGTGTAATGAATGCGTTACCAGGCAGCCCTTGTTCTGTAAACCCTATGGTAAAAGAGGTAGACCAAGGAACACACGGAGAAGAAAATTGGAGACGGACATGAAGTGGATGAAGAAGACATGGAAAGACCAGGACAGGAAAACTTGACATTAGTTTGTTGAAGGCCTATGTTCCTTTGGGAGCTGAAGGGTGATGAATTAAATGAATGAATACTTTATGTCGTAGTTTACAGCTGAGCTGGAATATCTGCACTTTTCAACCTGGCACATTCAATTTCAGCAAGCAGTTTTATTCGGTTCGCTTTCCTTAGCCTTTGCCTGTCCCTGGCCTAACTCTTACTATACGGGAGCTAAAACCGCATTTTTACGTGCTAGTTTAGCTATCGTTACCGTCGCGCGCCACTTGAACTGGCGAGCCGTAAAATTGGTACTAAACCCGCGCCACTTCACGGGGCTTGCCGGATACTAAGAGCTAAACTGCAAAGCATTATGTGGTTTGCCACCAGTTGTCCTTCTCCTAGATGAGTTGCCAACAATGCGTCTGTGGAGTATTCTAGTTTTTATAGCACCATAGACCCACCGTCACCCCTTCTGTTTGTTATCAGCCTCGCCACAAGAAGGCCAGGAGCTGGGCATTTGCTATAAAATGCTGTATGTTAAACATACTTTGGGAGCATTTAAACCAGGTTGAGATTCATCATCAACTCTACAGACTGACAATAAAATGCTCTGAACATCTTGTCAGAACACAGCAAAACTCAGCTACCATCACAAGCCTTCAACTTCAGAAGATCTGGGTTCAGAGCAGGGGGACGCCTGAGAGGAAGGTGGGCAGACAAGAAACAAGAAATGATGCTGGCCAAAGCAAGTCCTCAGACAAGAAAGAAAGTCTGCCTCAACAATGCACAAATCAAATGCACATCATTCCTTTTTGCTCCCGATGGAGCATGGAACCACTATTGCAGATGGTCCCAGTAAGCTTGCACTCAGGCATTCATGTGCTCGTTCAGCAGTAGTTTTGAAGTTATTATTTGTAAATGATGAGTCGCTAGCCCTATACACACCGTCATATTCGCTGCCTCTTGTCTTACATGCCTGGGGGGAGCAGTGACCCCATTCTTCCATTGTCTCCTCAGAGGCCCCCAGGAACTATACAAATGCACAAAATGGACAGAAAATGTACAAGTTAGTACAAATAGGATTCCATTGGGGTGTTTACCTCTCACAATATAAATGAAAAGTGAATGCTTCTGGAAGGATGATCTCATGCAGCGAGCGTAACTGATAACTGCAAGGTGTCACTGTAGAACTGTGGCATTAAGACAGCTATCAACTGGTACATGTGACACAATGTTAGTCTGTAATAAATAGATTGATATATCATGGGCACATTTCATATAAACATAGATGGATCCACAGAAATAAGATTCACCAATGGGGGAATAAACCGTAAGGCTTTCCCAACTGGAAAGATCTCCTTCAACTTAAGGGTGGAATCAATGACACAACTCCAGGCACTGAGAATCCTCATCAGATCTGAACAGCAGCCACCAGATAGGACAGTGGTCTTTACAAACTGCAGGTCACTACTAGAATCAATACAGAACACCAGAGCTGTAGTGACGATTTACCACTGAATAGGGTTTTGTGATTCTTAGTATGTACACATGCCCCATCAGGAATCTACTCTGTTAAATTGTTTTTTTCTTGTCTATTTTATTTGTAGTTCTATAAATAACACAGTGTGAGTTATATCAATGCTTCATAGTTTTTGCAGGAACAGAAAAGGGAACTTTATTTACATGTATTGTTTTGTTGTATGCATTGCTGTAATCCAACTCTACTGCTCAGATTCACAAAATTTATGACCCACCATTAGAAAATAAAATTAAAACTCGTCAGAAATCATAGTAATTGCTTGGACAGAGTTCCTTTTACTGTTTTTAATTTCATTTTTAAAACAGGAGACAAATCAAAATTCAAAAATTTTATTGTATAAAAATGCCAAAAGCCTTAACAGGCAATCATAATTATGAATAGTGCATACTAACATTTTTAGATAAAAGTTCTGCTAATAAATAATTTGTATTTTTTTACTGAATTAAAAACAAACAACAATTCAAATAAGCTGAAGTGGATTCTACTGAAAGTATCTGTTGCATATCCATCATCATAGTAAAATCTTACTTACTTAGTCATTCCCTTTCTACCGTGAGGTGTAGAGGTTTGGAAGAGAGAGCGCCAGACTATCCTATCGGCTGTCTTCCTCCTGGCCTGGTTCCATTCTAGTCCTCGGTCCTTCAAAGATTGTCTAATGTTGTCCTCCCAGCAGACTCTGGGTCATCCTGGGGGTCTCTTTGTTTCCCATGCTTGTCGTGGGAGCTGATCTTCTCCCATTCTGCAGACATGGCCAAACCATCTTAGTCGGGACTGTTCTACTTGGGTCTGCAGGGGGTGGGATTTTAGGCCTTGACGTATCGTCTGGTTGCGGACCATGTCTCTTCTTGTTACTTCAACCACCTTCCTCAGATATCTCATTTCTGAGGTTTGGATCTGGCTTTTGTGGGTTGTAGTCATTGCCCATGACTCGCATCCATATGTCAAGCATTGTAAAATCATGATTTTAAAATGAACAAACAGGTAAAAAACGTCCCTTATGATAAAATCTACATGCAGTATCTGACAAATCTATCACTAAAAGCAGACCATTTTGCAGGAATTACCAACTTTCTGCATGAAATTTAAATGCAACCATCACTAAGCACTGATTATATGTGTTCACTCATCTACAACAACAACCACCCTTCTCACTGTTATAATGTGTTCCTTTCATTATCCATGGATTATTGCTACAACTACCCCTAGCCACAGATGTCTATCACAGGGAGTCTTCTTTAGCTCTTTCCATGATGTTATGTCATTGTGGTTTCTTCTACTGTTTTTCTGCAGATTCTCTTTCATTCCAACTTTTTAAAGCCACAATATTCCAGTGAAAAATAAGCTAAAATAAACCATCAGCAATGAAACTGAATAATGGGCCCCATGTGTTTTATTCTTTAAGCATCCTTCCAGCAGATATTTAATAATTGTAAACGAATCTCCCCACTTAAGGAAAATATGACAAATGTATTCAATTATTGTAACTACATAAAAATTAACGTATTTTTGAAGAAAATAATTTGACTTTTCCTTCTGTCACTAATTTCTGAAAATAAAAAAATTAAATTAAATTACCACTTAGAACACCCCAACTAATAACAAACGTTCCATGTGCAACTGATTAAATGATGTGTGACTCCTGGCGCCAAGTTGACAAAATATGTAAAAATATCCATCACAAAGAGGAATTTGCCACGACTGCTAATGGATGTATCATTTATGCAATGACCTAAAAACCAGAGGTAACTTAGTATAGTGAGCAAAGAATATGGTAAATCACCAATAAGGGAAGAAATATGACTGAAAGTCTTCTGAAGCACCCTGATAAGACATTCAGTCAGGACACAAGGATAAGACACATAATGATAAGACATTCAGTCAGGACACAACAAATCTCAAGTGAGGTTGCTAAACTTTTTGTGTGTGTGGCATCCAAATTCATTTTTGTGTTTTAAGTGCCCTTCTGTTTTGTCCGTCTGTCATTCAACACAATTTAACATGTACATATTTATGAACATATTTCCAATTTGGCTACTGTCTCCATTTTCTTGTTTTGAGGTGGCTACTGCATCACACAAAAATTTGTTGTGCCCTGCATTAAGTTATCAATGCATGTTATACAGCAGCAAATACAGTTGGTGATAGCTAGACATATATATTTTAAATATAATTATGGAACCATTTTCAGCTCCTTTGTAAGCATATACATATTTTTTTTTAATGCTTTGGCATATTTACGCACATAACAGTCAGCATATTTCATAGACAGTTAATTTTTCTTGTTTTTTTTTTACTGACCCTGCCTTAATCAATTCTGCTTAATAAATATGTCAAATATCTTCTTCAAATCACACAAAATATTTTATTTACACTTCAATGGTTCAATCAATCCATACCCTTGACTCCCTAGGGCTCATCTGATCCCTCTTGCCACACACTGGTTTCCTCCGAGTATATTCAATCTATAACTGCTTTCATGTTGTTAATATGCTCCTCATTCATTTCAATTTTCTCTCACACAATCAATATTCAGTTCCATTTGTTGCCTAATACTCCACAGGCCCTTCTTTGTTTTTCAACCAAAATGTCTTGAACTCAGACTATATCTTGCCATCAAATCTTCAGTCATATCTTCATAGGTCTTTATTAAGTTAGTGATCAACTAACACATACATAACAAAAGAGGTAAAACAATGAAAAGCAAAATTAATATGTAAGTGGTCTTCACATAATTAAGTGACAAAAATTATTACCAAAGTTATCAGTAATGTAAAGTGAAATTTGATTGTTGCAATTAACAAAAACAGAATAATAAAAAAATGTACAAGGGCACTTTTTTTAACTGTTTCAATTCTCATCTGCCATTCATTTTAACATTTTGTTTGTTGAGGTTTCATTGTTTTTCTTACTGCCACACAAACTACACGACAGCAGCGTGAGTTTTAAATCTTTGAGCTCAGTGAAAAGATGCTGCCCAGCTTCTGTGCAAGCAGGATGTTCCCAGAGATTTTGAGTTTACCATTGAGGACAATATTTCAACAACTGATAGTGATGTTCTTGTTACAGAAGACAAGTGCAGGCACATCATCATCACTTCCCTTTGTGCTCACTGTGGAGCATGGAGCAGCCACTGCAGCTGGCCCTCTACAAGGAAGCCCGCACCAAAGCATTCATGTGCTCTAGTAGTGGTTGTTTCTGTAGCTATCTGTTTGACATGATGAGGTTGCCAACCCCATGCACAACCCCATATTAGTTGCCTCTTATAACATGATTGAGGGAGCAGTAGTTCTGTTCTTTCTTTGTCTCTTCAGAGACCCCTAAGGAAAAACACAGGACAGCAGACGCAAGTATACAAGCAGAGTGAGTTAGCAAGTTTAGAAATCAATGTGTTTATAAAAGTGAGAGTGAACTGTAGAGTGACCGCATATATGTGAGTACTACTGATAAAGCAGACCTTACTGTGTTACTTTAAAATAACAAAATAATTGTTTTATTAACCAAAAAATTGTGGATGCATGTATACGCGCGCACGCAGTCATAAAACGTAGATAACAATCTTTTAAAATAATTTTATTCCATAATATTAAATAGTGTGGAATGGATCTTGCTTGTATAGACATAATGAGAGGTTATATACCAATTTAAATAGATAGATAAGTCACTAAACACAGAAACATCAAGAAAAACATCAGAACAGCAGAACTATCATTCAGGTCCCTGGACAGCACATAATGATGTCATAATATAAAAAGCAACTTCAGCTCTGGACATTCAAATCAAACTTCACTGACATGGAAAAGAAGCACAGGGAAAAATGACAACTGTTTCAGGAATATCAGAGAAAATGCCAAAGAAAAATACTTCATCTTCAATAAGGTCTTTGAAAAAAAAAAGTCTAATGCAGAAATCACCTAACACACAGGCATTTGCAACATCATTAATTAAATAAAATAACAGATACAATTGGTTACTGTTGTTATATTATGAATAGATAAAACGCATAAATAGTACACATACCCTAAATGGCCTTCAGATTACAGACTAAAGAGGACACTAAATGTTTAAAGAAACACAGTGGGCAACTGTATAGAGGCAACAAGCAAAAGCAAGAAAGACCTTGAATGAACTTGGCTAGTTCACACAAATTTGTGTATTGCTCTTCATTCCATTTGGACAACAGGGTTGCAACAGTTACTTGCCACCGATTTTGGGCCATTTTCTGAAGCTCTGCCCTGTTGCTAGTGTTTCTATTTTCAAAGCACTTCTCCAGTTTCTCTTAGACCTCCTCACTCTTCTCTTCCCCAACAGGTTCCAGTCACGGGCATGTCTGGTTACACAGTTTGATTGTTTCCTGAAGGTGTGTCCTAATCATCTCCATTTTCTTTCCAGCTGTGAAGATTTCTGGTTCTCTTTCACAAGTCTATGGTGGTTATTACATTTGCCATTTGAAAAGAAGGATGAGAGACAATTGCCTGTTGGTGAATGTCGGAAGTTTGAACATGTTACTCTTGGTGATCATGTGCATTGTTTATTCTAAATAGAAAGAAAACGTTTATTTTCCAAAAAAATGTTGAAAGAAAACATCAGAATGTTTTCCATAAAAAAAAAAAGACTGCTGCGATATGTTTTAGATATACTATGTGATCTTACCTTCTGTGCATCAAGTTTCCCCAAAACCAAGTCCACAAAACTTTCATCACTAAGGGTGAGCGTACAATCAGGTTTACCAGAACGTGGCTGTCCCTCGTACACCTCTCCTTGTTTGGGGGTTTTCATGTCAACAACTGGATACAAAGCAATGTAAGAAAGTATTACATTTATTCAATTACATGTTTTTTTCTTCAAAAACTGTAATCTATTTTCAAAAGGAACTTCAATCAATACCCTTTAGCTCCCCAAGGAGCATAGGCCTTCAACAAACACATGCCAAGTCTTCTTGTCCTGTGCCATCCGCTCAAGTTCTTTCCACTTTCACCCCCGTATCCAGCTCTCGTCTCCACGTGTCCTCCAGTCTACCTCCACCTCTCTCTCCCTGTGGACTCCAGAACAAGGACTGCCCTTTAATGCTATCAACAGGTCTCAATGCGTGTCCCATCTATTGCCAGCGTCCTCCTCTCAACTTCCATTCCACCAGCACCTGTCCGGCTTTGTCATACCAATTCAGTCCCCCTATTCTGATCAAGCACCCGTTTATAAAAGTCTGTAGCTTTTTGGTTGTTGTTTCTGTTGCTCTCCATGTCCCAGAGCCACACAACAGGACCGACTTGGCATTTGAGCCGAAGACTCTTATTTTCATGATGGACTTGATTTCTCTTGTTCTCCATATGTTTCCCAATGCAATGAAAGCTCCTCTTGCTTTTTGTATTCTTATTTTGATATCCTTGTCTGTCCCTCCAACTCTGTCTATATTACTGCCAAGATATGTGTACGATTCTACATCCTTTAGTGGTGTTTCTTCAAGTTCAACCTTGTTATCATTTCTTGCCTTTTCCATGTGTATTTTCAGGCCCACTTGTTGTGACATCGAGAATTTTCATTTTCTCTTGCATCTGATTATGGTTATGGGATAGAAGAGCCAAGTCATCTGCAAAATCCAGATCATCAAACTGTTTAGTCAGATTCCACTGGATTCCATTTCTGTTGTGTGATGTCGATGTTTTCATATTGCTAGTAAGAAAAGAAATGGAGACAAGAGGCATCCCTGTCTCACTCCCGTTCTAATCCTAAATGGTTCTGTAAGTTGTCCTTTATGAAGAACTCTGCATGTCATGTCTTCATAGGTCTTCCTTATTAAGTTAATGATCTTCATGGGAACTCCATAATGCCTCATCAATTTCCAAAGTGATTCTCTGTCTACACTGTCAAATGCCTTTTCATAGTCCAAGAATCCGATGTATAGCGGTGAATTCCATTCTAGACTTTCTTCAACTATTATTCTCAATGTGGCTATCTGGTCTGTACAGAATCTGTTTTGTCGAAAACCTGCTTGTTCATCTCTCAGTTGCTTGTCTATGGACTCTTTTAATCTCTCAAGGATAATTCTGTTTAATACTTTTCCTGGCACTGATAGTAACATTATTCCTCTATAATTTGTGCACTCTTGTAAATTTCCTTTCTTAGGCAACTTTACCAAATAACCTTCCTTCCATTCTGCTGGTATTTCCTCTCTCTCCCAGACTTTGCCAAGTAGTTTGTATAATGTCTCTGTAGAGGAATCAATACCTGTGTTATGTGTAAATTTCATAACATTGATTGTCGCTGTTCGACTTCCTTATTGATTTGTTTGGAGACCGTTGTTGTGGTTTCAGGAAGTGACGTCATTACGTCTGCTGGCCACCTTTGCAGACGTGAACTTTTTAAGTCAGCTAATCAAAGCGTGCCCTGCTAAGCATTTTGTGTGTGGCATCTCAAGGGGTTGGACGCGTGTGTATTTGTTCCTGAGAGATATATGATTTTCCTCGATCTTCATTACAGTGTACCATCCCTAGCTTACCCATAAACCTCCGTGTGGTATGTCTAGTTATTTTATGAACGATCTGAAGAGGATGCTGTGAAGTACGTGAGTTACTTTCTAATAAATAAACTGTGTGAAAATGTCTTCAACATGTTTCTTAGTAAGGGACTGTACTACGACATTATAGACCATCATATTGATGCCTTATATGCATGAACATATTCTCTCTGAAGTATATTGGAGCTGTCAAGATGTTAAATAAAGTATTCTGTGAATTGTCCAACCTGGCCTTGAGAAGTGATTCGTATTTTTAAAGTTACGGTGTTCGGGCGGGGACTGAAAAGGTCATACTTCTATCGACACTTGCTATTAAACAGTGTCCTAATTAATATATAATATATTCAACGAATATATCTGCAAGAAAGCCACAAGCATACATTTAACAAACCCGACCCATATCAATGGGGGCCAAGACTAAGGATCTTGCATCTACGTGCAGAGTACGATTGACTCTGACAGTATCTGCTTAACATATGTCAAGTCGTAATAAGCCGACCCGTATCAATGGGGGCCAAGGCTGAAGGATCTTAATTATCCAAGGTGAAAGAAAGAAGTTTTTCGAAGCTACATTTTTCAAGGATGAAAAATATGTTCATGATGGCGACCTGTATCGTCTGCCAAGTCAATTGAAAAGTAACAGAACATTTTTACAAGTCATTATCAACTTCCAGTCAAAGTTGAATTTTTTCGTCAGGAAAAGGACTTTCCTGTACTGTCTACAGTTCCTGTTACCAGTTGGATGCAGAAGATGGCGAATTTTTTACATGAATGCTGGACCAGAGCAGTGTCCTTTGATGTCAGCTGTTTTGAGTGCTAAGCCTAACTTGGTCTATGCTGAAAGTTTTCAACATTCCTTGCTTGGAGTGAAGTGGAATCCAGAAGGAAACTGTACTGGCATAACAGATAAGTGTATTTTTGGTTACATACAGCTTGTGTGCTGATGAGAACTGTTTGCCAGAATTTCTTTTTCACCATATGTGTATTTTCATGTCTATTTGTTGTATGCATAGCGGGTGGTTGGCTTGGGACCTGTAATCCGATTTCTATACCGACATATGTCTGGTCGAAAAGGATTCACAGGCTTCTTTAGGTTATGCATCTGTGTAGTCCAAATTGAGGGGCCGGCGTACAATGCTGTGAGGGATACTGCCTCAATTGAAGTATACAGATCCATTTTTTGTCTAGTTGTGCAGTATTGTTCAGTGTAAAGTATGTTTTTGTAGTGAAGTTCAGTGTAATTTTTTATTCAGTTTATTCCATTATTGTTTGTGATACTGTTCGCCTGACTTTACTGTCATTTATTTAATAGATGTCATAAATGTTGTGAATTCGTACTTGTCTAGTCCAAATTGTGATAGAGCAACATTTTATTTATTTGTTCTACAATTTATACATTTCTTCTTTGGTTGACTATTTGAATTATCTTACTTTAGCTCTTGTCACTGTATCCAGTCATCTTGTCTGTATCTCTGTTATTTTTCTTTGCTCCATATATAACATCTACTATAATATATGTCATTGCATACAGAGAGTGATTTGAGAGTGGTGGAATAAGTATTGAATATATTGCTGACATTTTCATATATATAAAAGTTACATTATTGTGTTCATATTGGTAATCACAATAATTGTAAATCATGACTTCCTTAAAAGATCTGGTAAAGATTGGAAAAGATTTTGGTTTGGAGGGTGAAGCCTTGCAAACCTATGTAGGCAAGGAAATAAAGAGACAGGAAGAACTGAAAAAAAGAAGAAACAGAATTGTCTGAAAAACAGAAGACAAGAAGAATTGTCTGGAAAAAGAAGACAAAAATAATTGTCTGAAAAAAGAAGAGAAGATGAATTAGCTCTTGAATAGGACACAATTGGCTGAAAAAAGAAGAGCAGAAGAGATGGCTCTTGAAAGAGAAAAATTGGCCTAGGCAATAGCTCAGGATTAGATAAGATCTCAACAAAAACTCAGAATGGCAGAATTGGACATTGAAAAATTAAAACTACAACAACCACAGGTTAATCCTATGAGTGGTGAGGTTAGAAATAAAGATCATTCTGCTAATTTTAAGATCAATTTGCCAAAATTTAACTCATCCATAGACGATATTTCGTGCTTCCTCAATAGATACGAGACCTATTGTCAAGAATTTAATATTGATAAAACTACCTGGTCTACTAGGCTCATGAACCTTTTAGTGGGTGAAGCTTTCACTGCAGTCTGTACAATGGATGATCAGGCTAGAAAGGACTATGAGGCTGTAAAAATCTTGCTTCTTAAGAAGTATCAATTGGATGAAGATGGCTACAGGTTAAAATTTAAGTCATTATTGCCAGATTCAGGTAAAGATTTTACTGAATTCATTTCAGCTTGTAAACTTTACTTTTCTAGATGGATTGACTTATCCAAAATTGAAAAGACTTTTGAAGGACTATCTGATTTGATTTTGAGAGACAAGGTATTGTCTTCTATTAGTGGAGAATTCTTGTCATTTTTGCAGGAAAGGAAACCAGAGAATTAGCTAAGCTTGAAACTTTCGGTCGACAATATCAAGTGGCACATCCAAATAGAATCCTTAGCAGAAATAACATTAAGAATTCCCTGCCAGCAGCATCTGCCAGATCTGTTAATTATAATATACCTAGGCAGAGATCTAAGAGTATTGATAAAAACTATAGACTCAATCAGAACCATAACTTTGGCAACAACAGAGGTAGATATAACTTTAACAAAAAATTCCAACAACCTCAAAGAAATTATAACTCATATGATGAGGGATATTACAATCCACAGTCATCATTTAGGTCTAATGATTTTCAAAATTGAGGAGGATATAATCCCAAATCAGGCAGAGGACAAAGATCATACCATAGAAGTAATGATAATTATGGTAGAAATAGAGGTTCTTATCAGAACAATAATGTCAGGCAGTCGAGGAACCCTCAACGTGTAAATGCTGTTGTACATAATATTGACAATAATCAAAGTCAGAATAATAATGGTGTAGCACATGCAAATTCGTGTAGTGTTGATCTGTCCAACAGTAATAACTGTATTAACTGTAATTCTTTATTTCAGCCACAGGAAGTACCAAGATTATTATGCGGACATCCTTTACCAGTCATGTCCTCATTTGAAAGTACTGGTTCACTGGTGCTTAATAAAGGTTTTGTGAACAATCACCTAGTGTCACTGTTGAGAGACACAGGGGCAACGACAATTGGTGTATGCAGAGCTTTAGTGGATCAATCAGATTATACAGGAAAAGAGGTGAAATGTATTACAGTTTGTGGTACAGTGGAGTACTATCCAACAGCGGAAGTATTTTTGGATACTCCATATTTTACAGGAAGAACTCTTGTGTGCCTCTTGAATAGCCCAATCACAGGAATTATTTTAGGAAACATTCCTGGCATTCATGAATGTACAAAAGATGATATTGAAAAATGGGAACAACAACATTTCATATGTTCAAATGCTGTGACTACCAGACCTCAGGCTCGTGCTGAACTGAATAGACACATACAAAGTGATAATGTGTTAGATGAGAGCTTGGATGATGAAAATGACACTGAAGAGGAAATAGATGATGAAGAGTATAATAATGATAATAAAAATCATGATAATAAGGAAAATACTGATGTTATTCAGGTAATGAATAATGACAAAGAGGAGAGTGATGATTTCCAGGTGGAACTCATTGATAAGGAAACTTTTATTCAAAGACAAAAGGATGATGTTTCCTTAAGGAAATTTTTTCAGGTTGCTAGATTGGATGAGGTGATATTTGATAATAATGCAAAACACTGGTATACTTTGAAAAATGGTATTTTAGTTAGAAATTTTCAAGATTCTAACACTCTTAAAAAAACAGATTATGGTACCAGCTTGTTTTCGACCATTTGTTTTTTACGACATGCCCACGACATTGAGTGCGCTGGTCATTTAGGTATTTCAAGGACAAAACAAAGAGTGTTGTCACATTTCTTTTGGCCTGGGGTTACAAAAGATGTTAAATCTTTTTGTCGCACATGTGCAGTGTGCCAAGGTATGGCAACAAAAAGGCCTAAACATGATGCTCCGATTCTTCTTCTTCTTCTTCCGTCCTTAGCCACCAACCGACAAAGCAGTCTGTGGCCAGTACGCCTCGTGGCGTCTTAGGGCAACAAGAAATTAATTGTTGTTCCGTTACGCCTAATGGCGTTTATAGGTACAACAAAAATTAATTGTTGTTTCCGTAATCAGAATGGCTAGCAAGCGGGTGATCAGCCCGCTGTGATGCTCCGATTCAGGCAGCTGATATTTCTTTGCGGCCATTCACAAAGATGGCCATTGATATTATTGGGCCATTAAAGGTCACATCAGCTAGGGGACATAAATACGTGTTGACATGCACTGATATGTGTACACGTTGGCCAGAGGCAATACCTCTGAAAACAAACACAACTGTTGACATCGCAGATGCGCTATTTTTAGTTTTCAGTAGATTGGGTTTTCCCGAAAACATTCGATCTGACCGGGGAACACAATTTGTCTCAGACGCAATGAAACAGGTCATGAAAATGTTCGGGATTGAAAGATCGCTTAGTTCAATCTACCATCCACAATCAAATGGTAAAATTGAAGTTCTAAATAGAATGTTAAAGCAAATGTTAGGTAATGTTACCATTGAATATCCACAGGATTGGGACAGAGTTTTGCCAGCAATTTTATTCGCTTACAGAGAGATTAAAAATGAGCATACTGGGTTTGCTCCATTTGAATTGGTGTTCAGGGCGAAGCCTAGAGGACCCATGTCAATTTTAAAACAACTATTGATTGGAGCTGATATGAATGAAAAGGTTCAAACCTCATATCAATATGTTGTCAATTTGAGAAAAAAGATTATCAACGCATGCCAAATAGCAGTGGATTCGTCGGAAAAGGCAAAGTTAAAAGCTAGGTTGTTTGCCAACCAATACAGGAAACTACGCCAATTATGGCAGGGTGATGAAGCATATGTACTATTGCCAAATAAAGACAACAAATTACTTGTGTCTTGGAGAGGACCTTATAAGATTGTTGATAAACTGTCAGATGTAGACTATATTTTATCCATTAATGGAAAGGAAAAAACTTTTCATATTAATATGTTGCAACAGTTTCATACACGTCCTCCACATCTTAAACCAGTCTTTGAAGCTATTGACGGCTCTATCAATCATCATTCTTCTTTGGCTGTTATACAGGAGGAAGGGTCTGACTTGTATGATGGTGGTGAATCACTTTTAGTGTTGCCAAGTGTTCATCTGTTAGCTACTGAGAGTTGGAAAGATGTTTCCATTTCGCCAACTCTATCTTCTCATCAGAGGGAACAAATTTCTCATTTACTGGTATCTTTCTCTGATGTATTTACAGATGTCCCTGGACATACAGATATCATTGAACATTATATTGTTCTTACTGATTTTTAACCTATCAAGTTGAAACTGTATCCTATACCTATCCACTTACAATGTCAGGTTCAGGATGAAATAGAACAAATGATGAAATTGAACATCATTACCCCATCACAGTCACCTTACAGTTTTCCTATGGTGTTGATTAGGAAAAAAGATAAATCTATTTGTATTTGCATAGATTTTAAGCTGTTAAATTCCCTGACCATTCAGGACGCTGAACCATTACCGTTGTTAGAGTCTCTTCTAGAATAGTTGACTTCTGCTACATTCTTCACGAAATTTGACCTATCAAAAGGCTATTGACAAGTGCCATTATCGGATAGAGCTAAGCCTTATACTGCTTTCGCCACACCTCTTGGTCTATTTCAATTCAATTTTATGTCTTTCGGTCTAGTTAATGCTCCTGCTACCTTCGTTCGCATGATGCGAAGACTCTTTTCCGGCCGAGAATATTTAATCACCTATATAGATGATATTTGTTTATTTCATCGCTCTTGGGATGAACATATTGTAGGTATTCAGTCTTTGTTAAATACTTTGTGCCTACATAACCTTACTGCTAGACACTCTAAGACGAGAGTGGGATTCAATGAAATTTCCTTTCTAGGCCATAAAATAGGAGGTAGTTTTCTAAAACCTGAGGACTCTACTATTTCTAAGATCTTAAACCTTGAAATTCCTCGAACTAAGAAGCAAGTTCGCAGTCTCCTTGGCCTAGTCAACTTCTATCGAAAGTTTCTACCTAATTTTGCAGATATGACTTCGGTTTTGTCTTCGTTGGTGAAGAAAAATTCCCCAAACAGAGTCATCTGGACTCATGTTTGTGATGTGGCCTTAAATGCTCTTAAATGTTCATTTTCAAAAATGCCTATTTTGAGATTGCCTGATGCTACTATACCTTTCTCCCTCAGAGTCGACGCGTCGAATACGGCTATCGGGGGGACATTAATGCAAGAATTTGAAAGCTGCGTGCATCCAACGCTCTATGTCAGCAGAAAATTAACACCCACGGAGCAACGTTATCCTATCATTGAAAGGGAGCTCCTTGCTGTTGTGTTCTGCTTCTCCAAATTACAGCGGTATCTTTTGGGAGCTCGATTTACCCTGGAGTCGGATCAACGTGCCTTGTCTTACCTCAAGACAGCTCGATTCAAGAATGAAAGAGCCGCTCGAGCATCTTTGGCTCTATAGCCCTACGACTACAACATCAAGGCAATCAAGGGCGGCCAAAATGTCATCGCCAACATCTTGTCAAGATGCGTGAAGCATCCTATGGCGCCTGTGAACACTACAGAGACAGATGTTTCACAAGTTCACATGTAATCTACAGACATAATACATGATGACCTGATCAACAAAAGATTCCATATATAACGAATTGGTCATATGCATCTATACGTTGCCACAACAATAAGTATAATCAAAAAGGTTGTCTGACATTGAGTACGATCATTACTCTGTGAATTAAGCTACAGAGTTACATCATCTATCACAGAAACATTGCTGATAAGGAAAAATGGTTCGTTCAGCAACATGATGATGCTGATTTTCTGGATGTTCAAAATAGACTAATACCTCATTGAACTTAGCGTATTAATTCTAGTATGGTGGTTAAAAGACATTACATAAATGCCACATGCACACTGAAAAACATGACATTGAGAAAAGATTACAACTGAGATTCTTTCCAGAGATTTTTGTACGATTATATGATATTTTTCCCAATAAATTGACTCAAAGAGCCAGATAAAGGGAAGTAACCATAAAATGACTGTTGAAAAAACATCAAGGGGAAACAACAAATAAATTGCTTCTCGGATCTGACTCGATTGAAAATCACTGTAATAATAAACATTTGAACTCATCACAATAACATATCACATGGTGGACAATCATGGACATTCACAATAATGTATTACTACATACATTGGTGAACTTGATATTAACAGTTCTTCATTCAAAATGACTTTGGATCAATGAAGTGGACTTCTTCTTCTTCGTTCGCCCTGAAAAGGACGGTGGTTGCGTTGTGCCTGTTTAAACCTAAGCTGCGATATCTGCACCTTTCGGTCGACACATCCGACTTCAGCACGGCATTTTTTAGGGACCGGGTTTGCCTTCCCATTGCGATCCGCACTCGCTCAGCCAGACTGCACTGCTGCAGACTGTTTCCAGGACCACCACGTGGAGGTGGAGTGCGGTCTTGACCAGCTCTGGTTCGCTGGTCCTGATGCAAGCAGTACAGCTATGGGTCGCTGACTGCATTCACTATTGCTGCATCTTGGGGTCCCAAGTGGACTTCAATTATATGACATTAATTATTGATTAACATGAAATATTTAGAAAGTGTTGAGTTTGTTTTGACCACAATTGTGTCACACTCACCTTCGACTTTCTTACATTAATGAGCTAATACGCCATACTGTGATTTATTTTCACAATACATGAGAATAATATCTTTATTGCTTACAGTTATATGTTGCATTCATGACATATACTACTGAAATACACACAATAATTATTCATTTGACAAAATGTAGCAGTCACCCATTATTGGTTGGTTTGTCTGCCTCATATCATCTATTGTCTCTATTACTTAAATTTTGATGCTTTGCATTATGAGACTAAATTACTAATGTCACCTGACTTGACATTAGGCATTTGGACAGTGTGCGGTGTGTGAATACCTGGACTGATACATTAATTTCATTTTTACATGTTGATTGATTTTACTATAGTGACCACACACTAGTGTCAAATGATTTGTATTCTATATAGGCAATGGTGTTGGTAATTCGATTGCTTACTTCCACACCTTGGGTGTTTATTTGCCTACTATGAAGCACAAACCTGGGTGCTGTACGATTCATACCAACTGTGAAATTTGATGTTACCATCTTTTCACTCCAGTGATGTTTTAAACTCACGCCAAGTAAATAATGAAAAGGGGAGAGTAAATGTTATGTGTAAATTTCATAATATTGGTTGTCGCTGTTCGACTTCCTTATTGATATGTTTGGAGACCGTTGTTGTGGTTTCAGGAAGTGACGTCATTACATCTGCTGGCCACCTTTGCAGATGTGAACTTTTTAAGTCGGCTAACCAAAGCGTGCCCTGCTAAGCATTCTGTGTGTGGCATCTCAAGGGGTTGGACGCGTGTGTATTTGCTCCTGAGAGATATATGATTTTCCTCGATCTTCTTTACAGTGTACCATCACTAGCTTACCCATAAACCTCCGTGTGGTATGTCTAGTTATTTTATGAACGATCTGAAGAGGATGCTGTGAAGAACGTGAGTTACTTTCTAATAAATAAACTGTGTGAAAATGTCTTCAACATGTTTCTTAGTAAGGGACTGTACTACGATGTTATAGACCATCATATTGATGCCTTATATGCATGAACATATTCTCTCTGAAGTATATTGGAGCTGTCAAGATGTTAAATAAAGTATTCTGTGAATTGTCCAACCTGGCCTTGAGAAGTGATTCGTATTTTTAAAGTTTCGGTGTTCGGGCGGGGACTGAAAAGGTCATACTCCTATCGACACTTGCTATCAAACAGTGTCCTAATTAATATATAATATATTCAACAAATATATCTGCAAGAAAGCCACAAGCACACATTCAACAAACCTGACCCATATCAATCTGTTTTGATGGATTTCTGCTGGAATTCCATCTGGACCAGCTGCTTTTCCATCTTTCAGAAGCTTTATGGCTTTCTTTATTTCTTCTCTAATTGGTCATTCCCAGCTGATTAGTAGCTCCTCTTCTGCTAGCTGGATGTCTGGGGGATTAATTGGAGCTGGTCTATTGAGAAGTTCCTCAAAATGTTCTGTCCATCTCTTCATTTGTTCTTGTATATTACTAAGCAATTTTCCATTCTTATCTTTTATGAGGCCATTTGCTTGCTTATATTTCCCTGTTAGCTTCTTTGTGTTGTTGTACAGGTCCCTCATATTTCCTTTGGCTGCAGCTGCCTCTGCTTCCTTTGCCAACTCTTCAATATACTTCCTCTTGTCTCTTTTGATGTTTCTTCTTACTTCTTTGTTTGCTTCTATGTACACTTCCTGAGCCTTGGCTTTGGAGTTTCTGGTTTTGCTTCTGTTTAAATCTTCTTTCTTGTTTTTCCTGTCTTCTATCTTGGTAATGGTTTCTGTTGTTTATCCATGATTTGTGCTAATGTTCTCTTTTTCTCAGTACTTCTTCACATGCCTCGTTCCGTATATTTTTTACTTGTTGCCAGTGGTCTTCCGTATCTGCTTCATCTTCCAGCTGTTGGAGTACTTGGTATTTGTTGGATACTGTGATTGCAAATTTTTTTCTTATTTCCTGATTTCTTAGATATCCCACATTGTACTGTTGTCTATAGCTATATAATGTTGTAAATTTCTTGATTTTAATTTTGTTTTAGCCAACAGAAGATGGTGGTCTGATACCACATCTACTCCTCTACATACTTTTACATCATGCAAACTTCTTTCTTTTGCATATGTGATCAATCTGATTCTCAGTTCTGTGGTCTGGTGATATCCATGTTGCTTTATGTATTCTTTTATGTGGAAATATGCTTCCTCCTATAGCTAGTTGATTTGAAGCACAGAAGTTAGCTAATAGTTCCCCATTCTCGTTCATCATACCTAATACATGCTTTCCCATGATTTCTTCAAAGCCGGTGTTGTCTGTTTCTATTTTCGCGTTTAGGTCCCCCATCAAAATTGAGATGTCCTTTCTTTTCTTTTTGTCCAAGACATTTTGTAGTCTGGTGTAAAAGTCTTCTTTCTCCGATTCTTCTTTATCATTTGTTGGTGCATAACACTGGATGACGTTTATATTTACTTTCTTTTTGGCTGATTTAAACCTTGCTGTTATAAGTCGGGGTCCCATTGCTTCCAATTCTATAAGTGCCTTCTGTGCTTCCCTAGACAGCTTTATAGCCACTCCTTCACTGTGGTGGGCTCTTTCCAGAAAAACAACAGACGTGAGTGGCTTACCAAGGAATCAATGTCTGTTGTTTTTCTGTTGTCTAGTTTTCTACTTCTTTATTTCTCACGAGTGCCTGAAAACATACCTTTATGTGTGTGTAATATTTATTTACTGTTTACAGGGCTGGGTTTCCCTTCTTTATGTGTTTAAACGTTTATACAATACCAAAACCTACCCTCTGTCCTGTACTTACTGTTCTTAGTCTTATATCATTTACTAGACACAGTATTAAGGTCTTTGTCTTGTGTAATCTGACCGAAACTGTATAATAGGGGAACAACAGAAGTGATTGCATCATTAATAGGCTGGATTGCCCTAGGTAAATTTCCGGTGTTATGTGTTGCTGGTCACGCTAATAACCCATCATCGAAGCACTGTTTTTGTGGTGCTTAGATGGCAGGGAGGATAGTGTGATTCGCTTCTGCAGCTAGGCGGTGGTGCCGCACAGAATGTCCTGGGTTCGATTCCCCAGTAAGCCACTCACGTCTGTTGTTTTTCTGTTGTCTAGTTTTCTACTTCTTTATTTCTCACGAGTGCCTGAAAACATACCTTTATGTGTGTGCAATATTTACACACAATTAAAGGCTCTTTCCATCTGGTTTCAAAATGGAAGAGGGGGTGTGGTATACTGTTTTGATCCCTGAAGCATTGGCCAGACAACTCAGAGGTTGCCTATTTCCAGGATGCACCACAAAAAGGTGCTTCAGGGTCTTGGTTAGAAATCTAACCCAAGAATTTACTTAAGAGCAGTGTGAATTCCTTTGCATCTCATGCTCCCATGGTATCAGTGGGGCATGCAAGCTGTTCAATCACTTTAAGATGCAGCACATGGGACAGATAAAGGTCAAGGTAGTCTCATAGCAGATACTGCTAAAGAGGAGTGAAGTGTTAGAGACTTTGCTATTCTAGGTCTAGCATCGAGAGGTGGGGTAACCCATTCCCTTCCTTGATGCCTTTTCCTTACCTAACTTAAAAGCGAAGTTAGGTACGCATTTACAGCTGGGTAGACTGATGCGTGATGATATCGTGAATCGAACCTAGTGCTCTAACCACTCACGGGACAGATAAGGACCAATAATGTACCTTAATCACTACTTTCAATGTCATCATTATTAATTACCCCAGCTTGCTGCTTGAGCTCCATCTTTGGTAATGTTCCACTGAAAAACAGCATTGATTTTGGCAGCCAGATCTGGGCTGGACTTAACCTTACTGGCCATTTGATGAAAGACCGCAGTGCTCTTCAAGTCATTTGTCTACAAGGCAAGTAAATAAAACAGATAATCCTGCAAGTTGTCTACAACAAGATATCAATTAATACAAAAAGTAGTATTCATCATTCACAAAATTCTGTACCAATACCCAACACGTGTAAGTGGTCACTATTTCAAACAGAATGTAATTATCTGCTGTAGTTTAAGGGTTTCCACTAATCTAATTAGACAACACCACAATATGCATCTTGACTAGTACACATACCATGAAAGTTTGGACTTTACTAAACTTATTTTTTTCATAACTCTAATACTATTAAGACAATTTATAAAGCACTTCAAATTATTTTTTCCCATAAACCTACTGCTATTATTATATTTCTTGACACATCTTACATATATTTTCCATGATCCTAACACTATGACTATCTGGACACATTTTAAATATATTTTTTAATGAAACTCATACTGTTACAACATATTTGGTTTAACATACTTTTCCTAAGATACTGTATGCATTACAGAATTCTTATGTAAATTTTGAACATATTTTCCATGCAAAGAAAATAGACTGACTTGTTTCAAACCAAGTAAATGAAACCAAAAATTGCTGAGATTAAATGGTATATCAGGGTTTAATTTTCATGTTATAGCATTCCTTTATTCCCTCGTTCGTTTTATACTCCTTTTTATCAATAGTTTCCTTCACAAGCAATTTTAAACTAATCATGCCACTTACACTTTGGAATACACCCTATGACTGGAAACAAGCAACAAATGTAACACAGGTTTTTAATGGTCTAATCAACTCAAGATCAGAAGAAAAATTTTGACACCCAAAAAAAACAAAAAAAAAAACAAACACTTTTGCGTACCTTTGGGACAGCTTTACTGACTGAATTGTCGGTCAAGTCAACATATGCACCTGAGATACACACATTACCATTCTCCAAAACCTGCATGTGAAGATTGGAAAATTAAAGAAAATCAAAGACTATTTAGAATGCTCATTAGTAAATGACCAAAAAGAACTGTGCAAGTGATACAAATTCTTCCCAGTTGATTAAGAAAAAAACAATCTATGCATGTTATAAAAATGTCCTGCAAAAAAAAAAAAACAACAAACAAACAATATGTGTGTATTACAACAAAAAATCTCTCTAATAAAGGAAATTATTTAGACTTTTTCAAACATTAAAAAAATTACTCCTAAAAAGTTATAAGCTGACGGAAACCAGTCTGAGACAGTTTGGCTGTACTGAAGTAACTGAAGATAAAAGAAACAAATAAAGCATTTACAAACAAAAATAATAGTTCCAGTTCAAGAGAGCAATCAAGTCAATAGATAGCACAAGGCTGGTCCTACAAGACTTGGGAAGATTTGTAGCGAAATCTGTGAGATAATCGCTTATTTCAGTAATATTATAGTCCTATGATAATAAATACACCAGCCCTCAAGTGTCTGACTATTTTCATCTTCAACGCCAGTAGAGCGCTGCCTTTGGTGCAGTGCAAATGCTTAAAAAATGACCCGCCGTAAAAATCTAACACGCTTTTAGTTTCGGTTTCGAATCGTACAGTAAACATTTTAACATCTCGCCAATCTGCTGCACGAAATGGAGGAAAAGCTTATAATTAACGAATTGCCAGAACTGTGAGACCAAACTGGCATTTGAATTAACGTAATATGTTAACTTTAACACTAAAAGTTGTAATAATTTGGACATTTCTCAGTAGTAAGAACGAGACGATTGTAATAATTAACGCCAACACTACCAATGTTTTGAAAAACCCCTCTTCGCTCTGCACGCGGTTTCTTTAATATATACACGCTGTGGGCAAAACCAGCAGAGACAAACACACAGACAGTTTTCCATTTCCTCCTAGCGGTAAAATTATGACGTCACTCAAACTAGTTGGTTTATTTGTATAATGAAAGAAATGATAGAGACAGGGGGGGGGGAAGATGGCTGACTTGTGTATAAGTTATATTTGACGATTGACAGTGACCGGACTGGAAATCTAAACCATAGGGAAACTGACCATAACAATCATATAGTAGGATAGCTTAGTGTCCCCTGAGCAAAAATATGTTTTTAAAAATATGGTAGTCCAAGTATTAGCCAAGTTATTGAGAAAATACTAGATGTCTAAGAACGCTTGGGCGGACAGACTGTTGTTCTTGCTCGTTACACATAACGTTATTGGGGACGCAAGTTTCAAAAAAAGAGGCATGGGAGTAATTCAAATCCTATTGGTTTGTATAAGAGTATAGGAGTAAAAGGGGGAGATAGGAAAAATGTTAACTAAAACTAAACATCTTTTTCTATTGGCATAACTAACGCAGACTTACCAATGGACTACGAGGCACATAGTTTGTTTGAAGTTTTGGTTTTGTTTTTTCAAACTAAATTAAAAAAGATTTAGTAGTGCCTGCTTTCATTGGTCGGCTCTAATAGATATTGGCAAGAGGCATAGTGGTCTAGTGGCCATTTGACTAGAAAATTTTATACAAAAAACTATGTTGAGAGCAGATGTGATAATTGTAAAATTAACTACTAAATTCACTATCTGGACGGGGCAGAGCAAAACTGAGGCCATATTCTTTGCCAGTCAACGTTATTTGTGACATATTTCTTTGAATTAGTGGTAAGAATGCTTTATGTATTTACATGCTTGATTAAAACTGCCAAAGTTAGATACTGCTGTGGAAAAGTGAAGGACATGCCAGGAGCAAACAGTATTGAGTCCTCACAATGAACTGTATTTGACTGTTGCATATTATTATGATTTTATATTAATAATTTTGTATTGGAAGATGTTAGTAAGCCTCAGTGTTCTATGAACACTCTTCAACATGCCTAGAGTGTTTATAATTTAGAAAAAAGAAAAGAAAAATCATATAAAAGGAGATGTGGTTACTCCACGCTATTGGATTGAAGCAAACTATGTAAAAGTACAGTGGCGTATCTGCCATAGGGACCTGAGGTGTGGTCACAGAAAGGTGTGAGTCATATAATTAGGGGATGATGCACATGAATGCACACGAGGCTGACCCCATACCGTCATGTATACATAGGGATAAGAAGTTGTGAACAGATATGAAAAGGCCAGGGTGTCTTTTTATTACAGGGTTTTTATTTCCTGTTACCATCCGGTGACAGGAAACCTGATGAGTGAGTGAGAAGAGAAAAGTCTCCATTATAAAGTTTATGCTGTCATCAGATAGCCTGAAGGAGATGTGTGTGGGTGCTGATCTATATTGTCTCTACAACGATATACTGACTTATGATCGTCATACCAAGAATCCCAGGTGACACGTTAACAGCTGGGACATCTGACACTTCATCCGAATAAACTGGTTCTTATCAAAATAAAACAGAATTATATGGGGCATGAAGAAAACAACAGCTCCTCATAAGCAATGACAATCACTAGCACTTATTAAAGTTTTAGTCTGTGAATACACCTACAGGAACTCTATAATAACATATATTCATAGGACCAAGAGTCCATACCTTTTAGTTAAAGCATTAAATGTAAATATATTTCCTCATTTTCAAAGACCTGTCCAAAAGAGATGGCGGGACTTCTTCTTCTTCCATCCTTAGCCACCGACCGTCAAAGCAGTCAGTGGCCATTACGCCTAGTGGCGTCTTAGGGCAACAGCAGATAGGTTTTCTTTGCCATTGTTTCCCATAACGCCTAGTGGCGTCTTTAGGGCAACGGCAAATCAACCCATTTGCTGTTGTTTCCGTAATCGAAGTGACTGGCAAACGGGTGATCAGCCCGTTGTGAAAGATGGCGGGACAGGCAGATTAAATTGTACAAAGAAAAAAACATTCAAATTTTAAAGAAAACTTTAACCAGTCTTATTCATTTTCTTATAGTGAGTTAAAGTGTATTGTGTTGATGTTCCATCATTTCCATTTCACCCCTAGACACTAGAGACATCATACACCAGCCACTAGAATCAAAATACGGACTGTGTGAGATATAGGGAGGTAGCGTTAGGTTCCCTGATAATATATATCATTATCATCATCATCATCTTTTTTAGATTCAGGGCCTACATGTGCTTGACCTCACACAGTTAACACAGACACAAATATCTTTCTTGTTAGTATAACATCTTAACCTCCCCAGCAAAAATTACATTTGCTACAACACCCACGTTCTTGAAAACTTTAAAGCGTACTCTTTTTTATAGAGATAAAAGTTAAAAAAAAAGGGATGTGGAAAAAAATAACACCTGAATGGACAAAACAGTTTCAGTGAAAGGACAATGAAAAAACATTAAAAAAACCAGGCAAAAACAAAAACAAAAAGCTGAATAGACACAACTTTCCGTTAAGAAGTCTCTTTGAAGGTATGATGAAAATATTGGTTTTTTTTTTTTGCATTTTTCCGTGTTTGTTTTATAAAGTAACTCTGCCTTTCTTATGTCATATTCCATTTTATTTTTCCAGTCGTGCTCTTCTCGCTTTGCACTGGATAAACTCAAACTTCGTTCACTGTCCCAGGAGGCACCACTCAGAATAGATTTCGCGGCTGCGTGAAGCCATTTTATCTGATCCAAGCTCCGAATTCTGACATCGTAAATCAGGGAAATTGGACTCCTGAGATGTAATAGAACTAAAATTTAATGTCGACGTGTTGTCACGTGCTGGCCTTCTAAGCACGTATACACTGCTTAGACTGAGCAGATTATGCTGGCTTGGCTGTGTTCGCCTTTTGTTTTACCCCTCGTGCGTATGCACAGACGTCAAAAATGAATTTTTGTTTTTCCAAAATCAATTTATTGAAAATGTAAGATCAATTTTGCCAGTGTAAAAAATTTTTTTTTGATTTTATTTATTTTTGTTGTTTTGATTACTAACGATGTATTTTTGTTTGTTTTCCAATTATACAAACCCTGTACATTTAGCAAAATGGAATACAAGGAGAGTACATTGCAAAATACATATAAATACTCAAAACTGAGGCTTTCATTGGCACACATACACGCAAATAGTACTGTATATATTCGTTCACATACACATTTATACTTGCACCCATATGTTATTAGGCTTGCTTATTCGATTTCTCAAGATGAATAGAGCCAAATTAAATTTGCCCTCAATAATGTTAAAGAATAGGATTGTCCCGGTTTGTAAAATATTCCCAATAGAAAAAAAAATACCCATCGCCCTTACACACACACTCACATTCACACTTACGCACACTTAAACCGATGTTCTAACTGCCGCTATTTCAACGGCCGCTACTGAAGACTTCAAATGCTGGCATTTTGACTGTCTCGGTCCACAAAATTACCGGTGTCGGATACCGTTGGTCGTAAATCTTCACCGTGTCACAGCGCTCCATAGATTTAGAAACTGGCAAGAAACGCCAATGGTCAGCGTTAAAGTTTCTTTAGAACATTTTCCAACTCTGTTTTTTTTTTTTTTTTTTTTTTTTGGGACACCCACATATTCTGACAGAAGACCACGCGGTCTGCTGCTGACTTGAGCAAAATTGTCATATAAAAACTCTTACTTCTGCATCATCCGTCTAATAATAATAAATAAATACAAAATGAATAATAAAATAAATAGACTACACATGTACATATGCATTAAAATATAAAAATAATAATGACAATAATAATAATAATAAAGGAATAATAATAGTTACATAGAAAATAAAATAATAATTTAAAGGCAGGCTTCTCTCTGCAGACATGAAAAAAAGGAGGATGAAAAATTGTAAACATGCACACACACACTCTGTCACATGTACACACACACTCTGTCACATGTACACACACACTCTGTCACATGCACTTAGGATAAAAATATTGGGTGATGGAGTCCCTCACCTTTAACGTTGTGTGTATGGGGAGTAGGAGAGGGGAGGATTAGGATGCGCACATATGAGAGTGAAACACCTAACAATTCTGATACCGCCATTGAATGTGGCAGAGCATATAAGTCTTCACTACTTTAACATGTCCATCAAACTCCTTATTTTTTAAAGTTTTTTAACTCTAAACATAAAACACACACAAAAGTTGTAACAGTATAAAAAATGTACAAATAAGAATAAGTAAAATTTTTATGCCTTTTATAATTTTGTCTAAAATATTCACATAAATAAAAAAATAATGAAAACATTTTATGTATTTGATGCGTGATGCCATATGATGATGGATGGTATCCGCATGTCTGGTTTTGTGTAGTGTGCAGATGTGTTCAGTCAAACAATGTTCATACAAAAATAACAGGGCAATCCACATAGGACGTCAGTAAACTCACGACGTATAAAGTCAATGATTCTTGTAACAGCCGTTGACGTTTTTCTTCATTATTTATTGTGGACGCCACAGTGACAAAATGGTTACGCGAATATGTAGGCACATCAAACAGTCATTATCACAGCAACATTCAATACAGCAATAGACGGTAGACAGCATTACAATGATGAGTCAGATGCATGTTATATTTCACAGTGCTGTAAATGTAGTCAGGTGAAAAACTCCATCCTTTTCTATAACAGCCAGGAGATAACCAGATGGATGAGATCAGTTCACTCTCCTTAGTCTGACTTCAGCAAGACAGACACGTCTGCCGAAGTATAAATAATGTCTTCAAAAAATCCTCTAGATAATAAAGGTTTTCCAAACCTAGTTCATTTAACAAAGTAGCAAGTAATGGTCCTTGGGACATGCATCAACCGATGCAGTACAATACAGCGACATGTGAGCTGGGAAAACATCTCGTGACGACGACTTTCGAAGACAGGCTATGAATCGAAATCGCTCACGACCCAAAATCGATAGAGTTAGTGAAAAGTCAATTTACCTTGCCTTCAGGAAATACACAGAAATATCACGCCTCCCGACATGTGGGAAACACTAGAGGTATTATCTCGAATAAACGAAATATCCATTAAGAGGACTACACATCCCTGACAGAACAAAAAATAGCGGAGATCCCCTCTTCAACGAGGCATCTCTTTCGCCATTCAAATCGCTCACTCCACTAGTGGTGGGCGGAAACCGATCGACCAAAAAACAAGACCAGTCATGCGCAGTCCAGCGCAAAAAGACCACAGCTCAAAACTTAACTGCATTCAATACCAACGCGGGAAGACAAATGCTTACCGAGAAAAGTGACTATAAATTTCAAGCAGTTGTTGCCCTTGCGTTATAAAATAGATATTGTAATAAAACGATGTTGCGAGAATTTATCACGCAACATATCACCACCTCCTCCCGATAAAAAAAAAAATGTGGAACATATTTTTTTTTTTAAATATCAAAGAGCATGCGATAAGCGGCTCAAAACGCACGAATTATGCGCTGATAATTAATTAAATTGCCTAACATGAGGCTAAATATAGAGTGTCTGGTGAGGATATACCTCAACAGAAAAATAAATATGTCTCAAAAAATATTCACATCGGGGAGGTTTCACCAACACACATCACGTTAGCATGTAAACACAATATACGTATGCAAGTTACCATAATCATCATTAAACAGCATACTCTAATATTGTCTTTAAAAATGGATGTACAAATCTGATAGGAAAATTTAAATAGTACATTCTTTGACATGTAATGACATAAGTACATAGTAAAGTTAAACTACATGACGATCCAGGACATATGCTCTGGTATTCCGAGGGTAAGTACACAATCTAGAACTCGTCATGCTTGATACTAGTAAGGTAAGTCCTCAGCTCAACAATGACATTCTGAGAAAGTACAAGCAATATAATGCTAATTAATAACTAATATGCTTCATAAGGTACAATACATTATTAATAATTGTGGCTGTTTAGTAAACTAACGGCCCTTATATTAACTACTCAGTCCTCCTCTATCATCTTAAAAAACGAACAGAAGAAGATGACAACAAAGCACGATAGTGTGTACATATAAAGTAAGTACAGATGTGCTAATCTATTGTAGAAATATAGGTGTGTTATGACTCTGTAATATATGGAAATATAGGACAGAAGTATTAGTTGGAGTCATGTGGGCATCTAGACAAAATGTCAGCCATCACATTATCCGCACCACGGATAGCTCGTACCGTGAAGTGAAAAGGTTGAAGAGCTATAGCATATCGAGTGGATCTCGAACTCTTCAAATTCTAGTCTGAATAGCTGTAAGAGCTTTCTGATCAGTCTCTAGAATGAAATGTGCGCCCAGGAGGAATCTTTGTAGCTTTATAATTGACCAAACCATCGCTAACAACTCACGGTCTAAAACCGAGTAGTTCCTCTCTGCCGCATTTAGTTTTCTAGAAATGTACATAACAGGATGCAGAGTATTTGCATATTCTTGCATCAGTGCTGCTCCAATCCCAGTGGATGAAGCATCACTCCGAAGAACAAAAGTCCTATCAAGAGTAGGTAATCTTAAGATGGGAGGAGAAGAAAATATATTCTTGATTTGGTCTAGTGAAGATTGGCATTCTTCAGACCAACGGACCAGATTAGGCGAACCTTTCTTCAACAATGTTGAGAGAGGTGCCATGATCGAAGATAAATTTGGAATAAATCTCCCATAAAATTGAATTAAACCTAAGAGACTCCTAACTTGTTTCTTCGTTTTAGGAACAGAGATGTTCAGTATTTTGGAAGTATTGTGGTCTTCTGTCTTCAAGAGACCATGACCAACACGATGACCCAGGAAAGAGATTTCACCAAAACCAACAAAAGCTTTAGAAGGTTTCGCTGTCAAATTATTCTCACGTAGAGTGGACAGTAAGTCATATAACCCTAAAAAGTGATCTTCCCAGGTATCACTGAAGAGACAGATGTCATCTAAGTATGCGATGACATCCGAACGATGTGACAGAATTCGACGCATCATGCGAACGAAAGTGGCAGGGGCGTTCATGAGACCAAAAGGCATAACATTCCATTGAAATAGACCCCTAGGTGTAGAAAAAGCAGTAAGAGGTTTGGCATGCTCTGCTAAAGGCACTTGCCAATAACCTTTAGACAAGTCAAGTTTAGTGAAGAATCTAGAATTAGAAAGTCTAATCAGTAGATCTTCTAACAAAGGCATCGGTTCAGCATCGAACTTTGTGACCTGATTCAATTTGCGATAATCAACACAAATTCGTATGTTCTTATCCTTCTTCCGGACAATAACCATGGAAGAAGAATATGGTGAAGTCGATGGTTCAATTATATTTAATTGAATCATTTCATCCAATTCCTTTTCCACTTGCGACTGAAAGTGTATAGGAATAGGATAAGGCCTAACCCTAATTGGATTATTGTCGGTAAGAATTATGTCATGTTCTATGACATCTGTGTGTCCAGGAATGTCAGTGAGAACATCCTGAAATGTTTCTAACATCGACGAGACTTGTCGATGTTCGTCACCAGAAAGATTAGGAGAAACAGAAACGTTTTTCCAAGATTCCGTAGAATGTAATGGAACCACTGGCCACATCCCCATTGTTAATAAATAAATTGTTTCCCTTTGAAGTAAAAGGATGCTTTCCCCTAACTTCTTTGTATCTGCTGCTTAAAGTATCACATGGTTAAGTTTTTTTCTTCTTTTTGTTTCACTTATTTCTGAGATTCGACATCTGGTCAAAACCTGACAAGAGGTGTGATATCTCGGTTATAAGCGGGGTATATTGTGCACATTTTTATCACATTTTGCTGTACTGTTCTATCTGCCCTTTGAAATTTAATTTTTTTTTTTTTGGGGGGACGGACTTTTATATTATATTCTTGGGGTCTGGCAACATATTTCCCCTGGAAATTGTGTGTCCCAAAAATTCCAACTCCTGACAACTAATAAAGCATTTAGTTGGACGAGCAGTCAGCCCCGCCTCTCTAAGTCTATCAAATAACATGGAGAGTGCCGATAAATGTTCCTCAAAGGTTTCTGTGGAGATGAGGATATCGTCCATGAAATTTGCAATAGAGGGGTTCTTTAGTAGTTCCAGTAATTTTCTCATTATACGAGAAAATACGCTTGGGGCATTTTTCAGTCCAAAGGGTAATACATTAAATTCATAATGCCCGTCGGACGTACTGAATGCCAACATGTGCCGAATATCAGCTTTTACTGGGATTTGATAATATCCTTTACTCAGATCCACTTTTGACAAATACTTAGCTTTGCTAAGAGCTGAGAACAACTGATTAGTATCAGGCAAGGGATCAGCCTGTGATTCAGTGACAGGATCAAGCCTCCTGTAATCTATGCATAATCTGTGTTCTCCACTAGCTTTCCTGAGTAACACTACACTTGCTTTACATGCTGATTCTGACTTAGAGATGATCTTCTCCTGTAGTAGGTAGTCAATCTCTTCCATAAGGAATAGGGTACGATTTTACACATATAGGTGTGCGGTCAATTACTTTCATGTCGTACTCTAACAGGTTTGTACACCCTGGCTTATCTGTGAGCACATCTGTATGGGTTTCTAACAACTTCTGAACCTGCTTCCTCGGTTCATGAGTTAAGTGATCACTGATTTGTACCTGATCAAAACTCTCGGATTCCTTTAATGAATATTTCACAGAAGTGAGAGGTTCGTCCTTCATCTCGGTTGCAATGGCTAAGGTCATCATATGTGCTACTTCCGACGATGACCTATCGTAATACTTTTTGAGTAGATTGGCATGATACACCTTTTCTTTTCCTTGTTTGTCAATCTTATAATTTGTTCTAGAGACATTCTCCAACACTACATATGGTCACTGCCAACCTATCTGCAGTTTATTATTGCTGCTGGGCAACAGAAGAAGTACCTTCTCTCCAACAGCAAGTTCCCTAACCTTTGCTTTTTTGTTATAGTACTCAGCATGCTTTCTCTTAGCCTGTCTTAAGTTTTCGTTTGCCAGTTTCCAGCCTGTTTTCAAACAAGAGGTTAACTCGTTTACGTACTGGTATGATGAGGGTACAGTTTCTTCTGCCTTCTCATCAGTCCATGTCAGCAACAATGCTTCCAAAGGACCTTTTATTGGTCTACCAAACAACAATGTCGCCGGAGCCAATCCAATTGAGTTATGTGGGACTTCCCGGTATGCAAACAGTGCCGCCGGTAAGTAAGTATCCCAGGTATCCGGTTTTTTGAATGCCAGCTTTCTCAGAATAGAGATTCCTGGCCAGACAGGCTATCCTTTGTCCAGTGGCACCTATCCCCATATGTCCACTTAATGGTACAGCGTGTCCTAGCTCCATAACCTTCTCCCTATATGAAGTGGGTACAACTAGCTGTCCATGTCCTTGTGGTCCCATTCCAGCTTTTCTGTATAACAGCACATTCTTCATGTAAAAGTCTCCCTTGACTAGAGGGTTATGAGCTTTTGGCAGTTTGCCAAAACAAGGCTTCAATATGATGTCTGCTGCTTGAGCCTTTTTCATCTCTTCCGGATGAGTATTTATATGATTTTCCTCCATTTTCTTGGAACTTGACCTGGTCTGGACTGTTGCCATAATTACAGGTTTTATCGGTTCTCCTAAGAAAACATACCTACATCCCAGGATTATTGGGTAAATAGGATCCTCCATCACCGCTGCTTTGATCTCTCCTTCCACATAGCGAGACCTAACATTTATTCTGGCAATGGGCAATGTCTTGGTTCCTGCTCCTTTTACTGGTCCTTGGATTTCCACTGTTTCTGTGGTTATCTGTTCATGGCTCACCAGAGACGAACACACGACCGAGTCAAAGTCCAAGCCTGTGTCATATAAGCACAGTACTTGAGTGCCATTCACGGTCACGTCCTTACAGACAGGGGGATTATGGAGGTCATTCTGACTCACTGCCAGTTCTTTATTTCTCTTGTTCCTGTTGTAAGACATGCAGCGTGATGAGGAGGGTGTTTCCTTCTGCATTCTGCAGTATTTCGGTTTCTCATTTTACAAGACTTACACCACTTATCTTCCTTTCTTGAAGGTCTCCTTCTGGTCCTAAAGGGGTTCTTTCCTCGTAGTCCTATCTTGGCCTATTCTTGAATGCACGGTCCTGGTTGTGGCCACTTCCTTCAGACATTGTAAAGTTTTGTGGTTTCTTAAATACTTCTACATGTTTCGTCTTAGCTCCTTGATTCATGGACTGAGCCAGTTGGTGGCTTTCTGCATAGGTGATTATGTTATCTCACCTATCTATTTTATTCTCTATTAGCAACATTTTAGTTTCAGGGGCTATGGAATATAGTAGTTGTTCTTTCAACATCATCTCCTTTAGCCCCTCAAAATCTGGAGAAAAGTTTCCTAACTTACACCACCTGAGTAGGTAAGTCTCCAATCGTGTCGTAAATTGCTGATAAGTCTCTCCAGCCTCCTTCTTAGCAGTTCGGAATTTTTTTCGATAAGCCTCAGAGTTCTGTTCATAACGAACAAGCAATGCCTGCTTCAGGGCTTAAAAATCCTCTTGATCTTTCTTTTGTAGTTTCAAGAATACTTCATAAGAAACTCCTCTCAACCCTTGAGATAGCTTCAAATTCCACTTTTCCTTTTCTAAACCATACGTTGTGGCAAGCCGTTCAAATCTGTCTATATAAGCTTCTATGAAGTCCTCCTTCTCAACAAATGGGTCCATATGAAAGTTCATGGCTCCATTTGAAGTACTTTGATTGGAGTTACTGTTGTCAGAGTGAGGTGAGGTGCTCCCACTGGAACTAGCAACCGATTGACGTTCCAGCTGCCTCATCCTCAGCTCATGTCCTCTCTCAACCTCCAACCTCCTAGCTTCAGCCTCAACGTCTAACCTCCTAGTTTCAGCTTCCAACTGTAGCCTCTTAACTTCTCTTACCGCTTCTGCTTGCAACCGCCTTTCTTCAGCCTCTAATTTCTTTGCTTCTCTATCAGCCTCTAATTTCTTTGCTTTAGTCTCTAATTGCAACATTCTTTCTTTCCTGCCCATGGGCTTATCCACTTCCATAGTAACATATTGGATGAGAGCTTCACATGACAAACCAAGTTCCTTACCCATCTGCATGATTGCAGTTTTGAACTTTACCAAGTCAGCCATGGCGTTACGGTGAAAGGAGTATCTAATGTTACTAATTCTTAATTACTTAAGCTAACTTAATTAAAGACGTAAAATATTCCTTCAACCAATGTGAGAGACCACTGTTTAACTTGTGTACTTCGAAGGTACTTTTCAAAGAAATTTATAATTTACTTTTCCCAAAAAATGTACTGTTACCAAGACTTCCTATAAGAAGGAGATACAAGAAAGAAAGATACTGGCTCAGGATAATAAGATTATACCGGACGAGCCCCCAAAATGTGACGTAATGTTTTAATAAGAGTGGCAGATGTTGATAGTGTAGAAGACTAGACACGTAAATTTAGTCTAGACAGGTATATCCCAGTCTCGGAGAAGAGCACTGGTGTAAGGATGGCACAGGTATAGCTATAACTGTAAAAACACACGTCTGGATGGAATTAGTATAGATCAAGAGCTCTTGAGTGCTACCTTCACCTAACTATACTGTGACAACAATAATACAGCAAAATATAGCTGTCAACAATAAGAAATTGACAAGTCATAAAATTACAATTTACTGAATTATTTATTAATGTACATCTTGTTTCTTATTTCTCTTTTGAAAATTGGAAGATCTCAATTACAACGAAAAATACGAAAATCAACAATATTTATAACTTTTTACATAAAGTTATTGTCTACATTAATCCTAAAGTTTTTTGCCTGCACTGAGTTAACACAGATTGCACTTTTCATCGCTACACGGTCTCTTTTGGGATCTCACAGAAGGTTTTGGAATATTAACACTTAGGACTTAGCTTTACAGTCCTGGACAATGTCTGGTAACACACGAGTGTAGTTGGAATACAGCTTCTTGGATCCTATGTTTGGCTAGCCAAGGAATGATGAAGCCAAAACACTTGAACTCCCTCAAACACAGTATACGTTGAGTGGATGGTAGTTTCAGATCATGATGTTCCAAACTAGACCAGTAAACCCCTTTTAGGATAAATCAGAAGTAGAACTGACTGAAGGCTTGGCAACAGTTCAAACTGCCCGGCATAAGAAATAGGAATGATCTTGCTCAGGTGTTGATTCGTCTCTCTTCCGAGGTTTTAATTTTGCGTGTGTACCCTGTCTGCAACGGTTCCTCTCTATTTATACACAGCCAGCGAGCGAACGAGAAAGCATCTCACGCCTGCTGCTAAATTGTTAGTTCCAACCGGCTCGCGCCGCGGTATGTGTTTTTTAATTTCTTCCTTCTTTTCGTTCCTTTTATCTTTTGTATGGATCACATGTGTTGATACCTTACTGTTATGCTACCATCAACAGATTCTTTCCCTCCAATAATTTCCTCTATTGGGTTGGTCTTAGAATTTATATAATTTTCCAAAGTGGCTTAACTTGACAAAATATGACGAAGTTGTATGTTCTCAAGCTTCTATCTTCTTTTTGCAACAACGGTGTAATTAGTTGTTTGAAACGAAATAAATGTGGACTTCTCCGCTCCTAACGGTACTATTATCAACTCTTTCTGATCATCCCTTCTTTTTATATGAATTTTATTCGTTAGCCATCAAAAACAAATATCGCTTCGTTTATGTAGCCAGTACACAGCGCTAGAAAATGATAGAGAGAGGCACTCGCGTCCGCTCAGTTTAAAAGTATCACCAACCAAGAATTTGTCTTGCGTATTTTTTTCTCACCACGCGACAATTATCAGAGAGGCAAGACAGAATTACAAACCATGTTGAACTGAAGAACTACAAAAGCTTGATGATGAACTACGCAACAGAGAAAGAGAAGAAACAACCAAAAACAATCACAAACACTGGTCACGTGCGAAATCTTAACGTAGCTCTTTAATAAAAAATCAACCTAATGAGTCACACAATAAAAATATTGCCCACGATCATTTAAGAAATAAAACAAAACGTCAGGATGACAATAAAGTTCAGGTAGAACAGTTTGTTGTGTGACGGAATAGCGGAACAGGATATACAATATTTTGAGTAAGAAAATGAGAAGACGAAAAAAACGTAGATGCCCAACAAAACAGTTACACATTTTTCTTACTTACTTACTTAGTCGTTCCCCTTCTACCGTGAGGTGTAGAGGTTTGGAAGAGAGAGCGCCAGACTATCCTATCGGCTGTCTTACTCCTGGCCTGGTTCCATTCTAGTCCTCGGTCCTTCAAAGATTGTCTAATGTTGTCCTCCCAGCGGACTCTGGGTCGCCCTGCGGGTCTGGATCCTTGGCTCTTTGTTTCCCATGCTTGTGGTGGTAGCCGGTCTTCTCCCATTCTGCAGACATGGCCAAACCATCTTAGTTGGGACTGTTCTACTTGGGTCTGCAGGGGGTGGGATTTAAGGCCTTGACGTATCGTCTGGTTGCGTACCATGTCTCTTCTTGTTACTTCAACCACCTTCCTCAGATACTTCATTTCTGAGGTTTGGATCTGGCTTTTACAGATTTTTCATTGACTATAATTATGCTTTTGACAGTGTCCATCATGAGAATATAATTGAATGCCTAGAAGTTGTTAATGGAAAAGACATTAGAATACTCAATAACCTTTATTGGGAACAAACTACTACAGTACGATCTGGAAGGAATTGCTCACCATACATAGATATAAAGAGAGGCGTCAGACAAGATTGCGTTCTGTCACGCTGGATATTGAATACACAGAATTCAATTGAATACACAGATATTTATACACAGAAAAGCTGCTTCAAACAGATAAAGGAAATGCCAGGACTAACCATCGGGAGGGATCAATAAACAAACTTAAATATACAGATGATACAGTTTTGTTAGCTGAAAGTAAAAAAGAATTACAAGTACTAATAATGCAAGTAAACATCGTAAGTTATGATTATGGGTTGAACATTAACACTGACAAAAAATGGTCATTAACAGATGTAAGTAAATACTAGACCACAAGGCTTTAATATTTGAATAAGCATCCTAATATAACCGTCAGACCGTGCGTCTAAGTTTAACGGGGCGCTGCTCGCTAAAACGAGGCAAACTCATATTTAAAAGAGAATGATAATTAACAAAGCAGACGATAAGCCAATATTACAAACAAGAATAGATGGGAAAATCTTGGATCAATTCAAGAGTTTCTCATATCTTGGTCACATAATAACAAGAGATGGCAGATGTGAAACAGAAATCAAGAGTTTCTCATATCTTGGTCACATAATAACAAGAGATGGCAGATGTGAAACAGAAATCAAGAGTTTCTCATATCTTGGTCACATAATAACAAGAGATGGCAGATGTGAAACAGAAATCAAGAGTTTCTCATATCTTGGTCACATAATAACACGAGATGGCAGATGTGAAACAGAAATCAAGAGTTTCTCATATCTTGGTCACATAATAACAAGAGATGGCAGATGTGAAACAGAAATCAAGAGGAGAATAATAATGGCTACAGCGACATTCAACAACAAAAGACAAATAATTAATATCCAACTAATTAGTAGAAAGAGAAGACAACTACGAGTAAATATAACGTACTTGCAAATCTCGGAATGAAAAGATAATTTTTTTTTAAATATCACATTTAGACAGCAAAAATGTGTTGACCATATGAAAAGGCATAATACCTTGCTGAAGACTATATTGGAAGGAAGCGATGAAGGCAAACGTACAAAAGAAAGACAGCGCTGTAAGCTGGAAGATAACATCAAGAGATGGTTCATCAACGTGCACCATTAAGATCAGAGGCAGAAGACGTTGGACATCATTTGTAGCAGACCTTCGTTGTAGATGTGGCAGATGGTGATGATGGTGTTTAATATATAGATGGATCGACTTTTGTTGACGGAATTCATGACACCAGGGACCACAATAACGTCAGAAGTTTTTTGTGGAACACTGAAGAAGCTTCGTTGGCCGATCCAAAACAAAAGGCGCGGAATGCTCATCAGTGGTGTCATTATCCTGCACGACAACGCGCGGCCCCACACTGCTGCTAGCACAAGCAGTTTAAGTGGGAAATTTTCAACCCCCCCCGCCCCCCCCCCCCCGGCCTTACAGCCCAGACTTGGCACCAAGCGATTATTATCTCTTCGGCAAGATGAACGTCTGGCCTGCTACCCAACGTTTCGACACCGCCGAGGAGCTCGTGGATGGAGTCAACAACTGGCTAAGTACCCTGGCGGCACCGTTCCTTGATCAGGGGTTATAAAAACTCGTGCCATGGCAGATTATTTTGTGTGAGAATATATTCTGTTAGTCTGCTATTGTCACAGCCTTTCTTTTATATTATGCTGCCTTAACCTCGGCAGATTTATGAATCCTGGACTACCCGTCACAGGACCCCATAGTCGATATGGTTGGCCCGTGGTTTGGGTGATCGTATAGTGGTTCGTTGTGATAGTATAATAGTTCGATGTTATGGTGGACAGTGGTGGGTGGGTAGAAAGTCTAGTTTTTTTCAACCTCAACGTTTTAGACCAATGAATCAAACATTTCAACCCAACAGGCACACAGTGAAGACACAGTCCCTTTTAAAAAATAACGATTTTTTAATTTAGCTCAGGTTTAAAATTTAGTTCGCTTCACAGTCTGACCGATTCTTTCTCACTTTGACTATCATTCATTTTATAGGGTTCTCCCTCTCCGAAATCTTTGGGACAGACGTTCGTCTTTAATATCCTAAGTTGACACCCAAGTCACCTTGAGCCTTCCTTCGTCTCCAGCGCTCTGCATCAGTAAAACGGATTTACCCCTTTTATTATATGGGTCCTTTGATTCGATATATGGTATTTCATGTTCGTGAACCAAGCGGCTATAGCAGGTTTGATTGTTATCTGATTCTTGTCCTCAGTTCTTTCATTTTCTTTCTTGATCTTATCTTCTGACTAGATGGGATGTCCTTCTGGTTCAGCCTTCATCTTAGGAACTCTGTCGTCATTTTTTTGTTCCCTATGACGTGGTTGGTCTCTCAAATCCTTTGCCTTTTCGCAACCCGTATCGAGAGTACCCTTTTTCCATATAGTCGGTCCATTATTCCTTTTATTTCGTCATATCGACTCGTATGTCACTGCTCCTGTGACAATACACCCCAGGGTCCCTAAAAAAAATGATGTCCAAAGCATCATTCTTCTCCAGCTCTATCTCTCACAAACCCATACATTCCTTTTCCTACAAACACTCCTAACTAACTATAATGAATTAATTCTTTACAACTTCTAATATTTAAGTAATAACATAGTTAACTTCTTAATTATTCATTTAACCTATAATTTACAACAAGATTACCCTCTTAAATTAATATACAATTTGACACTCAATTATAGCTCATCCCTTACCCTACTCTCGTTTCTACGCATAACCAGTTCAGCCCCTCAACTTATACTCGTTTCTGCTAACTACTTGTATTTCTACTAATGATACAAGTTCAAGACCTTCCCGTTTGTCTTGCTCCTTACTTCTATAGTCACCTTCCTATCATCCCACCACTGCATCTATGTTCTCACCCCTTGTTCCGCTATTTGTGCATTATCGTGTTTCCCACTCAACTCACGCATAAGTCCGTTTGGACTATATTATGCCCCTATACAAGAATTAGCCATCGCTTCCATCCTGTGCTTACAACTGCCATGTGCGGCCCTCGGGATTCTCTCCTGTCCCTTTCTCCTCTTACTCCTGCTTGCTATCTCATTTCGTTCTCTATACTCCTCTCATAATTCTACCTTACCCTCTAGGTTTTCGGAAAAGCCTATCTCCTCACAAGTCTCCACAAGACCTTAGCAATCGCCGCAACATCTCTGAACTCCACACTATCTCTTAATCTCGTTCCCTCTCTGGAACTGTCTCTCCTAAATTTACCTTGCACCCTGGGTTTGTCACTCCTCTGTGACTTCTCAGTTTTCTCGTGATTATCTCAACCTTCTTTTATGCTCGCCTTTTCTCATGGCCCTTCAGACCTTAGCGTCTGATCTCTCAGCTCACTCTTAATTTCGCCATTTCCTATGGCCTCTTCTTCTTCGCATTCTATCCTCGTCATTTTTCATGACCCTTACCCTACCTTAATTTCCTTAAGGTTTTCAACCTTCTCATCCTCACAGTCTCTCTACTTCTTACTCATAAACTCCACTATTTTCGCTATAGTGACCTCCTTGTCCCTATGTCCTTCCCACGAAATCTGTTTAGCAATTTCTATAATTGCTTCCTCCTTTATTTCTTTTCTGACTTCGATCACGATTTGCTTGCTCTATTCTTCTCTGCCGTCTTTCCTTGTTCTCGTCATCTAACATTTTCGTTAGAACGCTATCTATTTCATCTCTTGTTTCTGGAAAGTGTGTATGATACCTTCCTTCTAACAATCTCCATACCCTACTTCTTGATAACTTAAAATCAGGTCGTCCTATGATGGCTTCTATCACCCTCTTTAACTCCTCTATATTTGGTTCATCCACTTTAATCATTTTCTTGCTCGTCTTACTTACCTCTTCTCCCACTCCTTTTCTCAATTCTTCTACTATTTCGCACCTCTCCATAGGCCATACCTTCCTCAGGTGACTCTTTTTATTCATATTTCTTACATTTTCGTCTAGTTCCTTGTCACAGAGAGTTTTATGATCAATAAATTTTCTTTTTTCCTTTCTTTCTCTACCCGTGTCCTCTACCTTATTATCACTCTTTTATCCTTTTTTGTATTTTTTCGCATTCGTTCATTTGCGACTTAAACATTACTATTTTCCCATTCAAACTTTCGCCGAGTGTCGTTCTCATTTAGAAACGCACTAGTGATGTTATTACGTAGATGCCAGGCTCGGGAGGTTATTGCGTTGTAGACGTAAACTGTGAATATTCGCTTTTGCCAGACTTATAGGCGACATATCGTCTGCATTTTCACCTGCCACAACGAGTTGCATCGGCTGAGCGCTCAGGTGAGGCGCGATAACCGACATCTTCATGACGCAGTTTGAGACATTTATCTGGAAATCCCATCTGACATGGCACTCACTGTTGGCCCTGGTCAGCGTAAGGTGTGAAGACGAGAAGTGTCAGTTATGGCAAACGTCTAGTAATGGGAAGTGTTAAATGTAAGGTGTTTAAGACAGAAAGGGGTGATTATTTCGTTTTGCGAAATAAGTTGGGATCCTTTGTCGGGTTTAAGATATTAACCAGAGTTTGAAACTAGATTTTCATTCTTACTCCTAAATCTGCAGTAAACAGATCGCCAGGCTAGAAAAATATCTTGCGTATTGAAAAGTCTTTAGTTTCTGGGCAACATTTTGCCGAGTTCTAGACTACCATAATATTGAATGATTCTAGTTCGTGGTATTAATCTGTAGTTCTGTGCGGAGGTAAATATTATATATTAGATATCTAGTAATTTTGTGAAGTGTTTAAAGTGTTAAATCGCTTATTTCCCTAGTTAGATTTTTGTGTAGATTAATTAAAATATAGTCTGTATTATTTTCTAGTGACGTGTTTCAGTGGAAAGCAGAATAAAGTATAATTTCTAGCTTAAAACCAGGTAGCTATCAGGAATTAAATTTAACTGCTAAATAATCAGACGAGAATATATTTTAAAATTAACTTATAACTGAAATGCTACATCAGTGAGTATTGACGGGATACGTAAGTATTTCTAATTCATGATGATTGATTTTATGTATATAACTTATTTTACGGGAAGTTTTAAATGATAAGTCAAGCTGTACGCTTGCAATTTAAAAATGTAAGTTATAACGAGTACCTAGTATGTATAATTATTATGTATGTGTTTTTTCCTTTATTCAGTGAATACTGGGGTTAACCCTAACTTTGCCAGCGTTAAGTACTGATTAGTGATATCTGTGAAGAACTAAAATATTTTCCATGAAAGCCTTGGTGCATAATCTTTACAAGTACCCTATAGATTAAATGAAGTAACAGGCCTATCGCGCCATATTTAATTCTTCCCGAGAAACAACTCAAGTACTTTTTTAGCCAATGTGGCAAGTAACATATTAACGTCAGTAACATTCCGACGGAGTTTTGACTAGTGGTGTGGTGACCGAAGATAATCCTTTCCTGAAAGTAGACACCGATCTGACATTCCTCATTTCTAGAAACCTAAGCTATTGACACTGTGCTCGTTGTTAATGTTCGTGCCTGGACAATTTTAATGTGACCTAAACAGACATCCGAAAAATAAGAACACTCAAGGAATCGTTCCCGGAAGCAGAGAATTCAACCCGTCTTTTTGGAACTGGGGATTTCTTGGTCAAAGACTGCCATTGACGATTCTGTATGTGAATGTCCTAAAAAGTATGTTTCCAGATGCTGTTAACAAAGCTGTAAGTATGCAAGAGTGCACGTGGCCACGGCTGAGTAAATAGAGCGAATGCAGGTCTCGGTGTTTCTTTATTTTTGTAATTTGGCACTCATTTTGCTGTCTTAACTTCCTTTATGCAAGTATTGCTACCCATATTTCCCTTAAAATAGAGCAGAGATATCAAGTCTGTCCATACCTTAAAAGGGGGAAATATTAGACCAAATCATATGTATACGTGACTCTTTGGGGCTATAATCTTTCTCTTAACGGGACTGTGGGCTAAACATCGAGGGAAGATCATAACGGTGGGTCTATCTTTTCTTGTAGCAATTCATTGATTTTTTTTGACGATTTGTATATGCTTGATGTAATTTGTGTGTTGTGATGAAATTTTAGATGATAATTAAAATTTCTCTTGAACGTAAATCAGCGTGTTGGTCAGCTCGTTCTAGTATATCTATATAATCATTTGTTATAGTTTTCCCACGTCTGTACGTCTAATTGTCGTCTTGTATGTGCGTGCACGTGAGTGAATAGAACTATATATGTTATATATATATATATATATATATATATATATATATATATATATATATATATATATATATATATATATATATATATGTGTGTGTGTGTGTTTAGACTGTCTGACTCATCTAAATCTGTCGTAGAAGATAGGTGAAAGAGAGAAGATTTCTCGATTTCAGAGACAGCCTCTATCACAGTCTACCATCTCACTCGTGGAAATCTATTGCTATTATTATCTCTCACGGTGACTATCACTTATTCAAATCTATTCACAAGGGAACAACCCAAGTCTTAATTCTCCTATCAAAAATCTACGACAAATGGGGTCTCGTCTATCGGGATTTTGAATTTAGAATAGGAAGACGAGACGGCAAATATCAGCTCGTCTGTAATTTTCTTTATTCTGACATAGAGTAAGAGTGTGATGTCTTGTGAGTTGTTATATCTTTAAAAATAATTTATCCCCTAGACTAACGATATGTTTATGGGCGTGCTGACCACACAACTAATGATTGTTTTTTTTTTTCCCCAGCATTTTGAGTAATATACATTTGAGTTACAGGTTGATTTTGTCGGAATATATGTTAATTAATGATTTTGTAATACTAAACGCTGGTAAAGTTTGTGAGTGTATAACATTCACAGGGTTCTGAAGAAGTAGGTGTTTGAGCTAAGCTAAGGAGTGCGTTCAGACAATTACGTCCTGTTAATTGCCTCCCTTACCCCAACTGTCTTCAGGGGTAAACTTGATAGTGGATTAAAAATTAAGGGGATTTTTTTTCTTCCTTAAATAATTTTTCAATAAATTATTTTGTTTCCACTGTAGCAACTTATTTTTCAGTGAGTAATCTTAACTAACATTTAGCTAGCATAGTCGTCTGCATTAGATGCTTTATTGCCGATTAATAGCAGCGATAATTAGATACTTTATTATTTTGGAGGAGGTATCCCAGGTTGAAGTATATCATCTTTTGTTTTGGTATTTTCTCGTAAGTGGTTGGAACCAGTGTATTTTTTTCTGATTTCTTTCTAGACTAAGTCTCAGTCACTAACTTATTATGTCAGAAAGGGCGAAGCTTAGGCAGATCCTCAGACAGGAAGCAATCGAAGAGGGACTGGACGGCGAAGATGCAAAAGCTTTTGTCAGGGACGAACTGGAGAGATACGACACCGAGAAGAAAGAAGAAGAACTAAGGAGGAAAGAAGTAGCAGCTGAAGCAAAAGAGCAGAAGAAGATGGATGAGGAAATGGTAATTTGCCGGATGCAGCATGAGGAAAGAGAGAAGGAGAGACAGCATGACAAGGAGATGGAGGAGAGACAGCATGAGAAGGACAGGGAGGAGAGACAGCACGAGCTGGCGCTCAAAGCTCTAGAAGTCCAAAGCCGTGGTGCTGCATCTACCTCCAGCAAAGAAGATTCTTCTCCTCATTCTTCCTTAACTGATCCTTCTAATACTCAATCTACTCCTCTCACCGCTATGTCTTACGCTCTAGAATCTTTCCCTTGTCCTAATGAGAAGATTGACACATATCTAGACAAATTTGAGAAAATTGCAACTCTGTACGGTTTAGATAGGTCGCGTTGGAATATGAAGCTTTCTCACGCGTTGAAAAGTAGTGCGTATGATGTTTACGCCAAAGTGGAAAGCAGCCAACAAGACAATTACGACATGTTGAAGAAAGCTTTGCATGAGCGTTTTGAAATAAATGCTCGCAAATTTTTGCAACTGTTTCGCAACAGCAGGAAGGAGAGCTCTGAAACTGTTCAGCAGTTCTCATCTCGTTTAAAGGGATACTGTACAAAGTGCATTGAGCTTTCGCAGCTCCCCTCTGCCTATGAAGGTCTGGAGGAATTTGTTTTAACAGAACAAATAAAGAACACTTTGTCTGCTGATACCCGGAGATTTCTAGCTGAGCAGGGTGCAGAAAAGCTTGAAGACATCTTAGAAAAGTCTGAGCGATATCACAATCCGCTAGCTGAACTACCGGCCACAAAACGTAAACCGACAGAAGAGCATTTTCGAAAAAATTATCTAGACCAATCTTCTCATGCTTCTCATGCTTCTAATCAGAATAACCACAGAGAAACTGGACCTCAAAACCCCCCTCCTGGAAAAATCCAAGTTCTACAAAAACAAGTACCCCAACCACAGTAAACAATCTGATCACCCGACCGCCCTTCATGGCACCGCAGCCAGAAAGGACAAGGTGGCAAAGGGAGAACTCCTGAGCACGGGACTAAGGATCAGAACAAGCACACCGAGCCGAAGCGCATCGGATGCTTACAAACAACAGACTCGCAGGAAAGAATTATTGTCAGTGATTCTCAACCTGAGGGAGAGAGGCCCTCTACGCGAGGCACGGTTGTTTTAAACGGAACTTCAACGTATTGTTTGTTTGACACGGAGCTCTCTTTTGATTGCATTGTTGCCAGAAACCTGGTCAAACCCGGTCAAGAGACAGAAGAGACCGTTAAACTTTGTGGAGTTCTTAGGAGTGATGCACCAACAACGCTTCCCATTGCATTGGTGGAGATCCACTCTGATTTTGTCAGAGGTGTGATCAAAGCGGCTGTTATGGATGACCCCATCTACCCAGTCATACTTGGCTGTAGATATGTGTTTATTGGGAAACCGGAAGAGCCAATAGTGGCAACAGTAACCACAAGAGGGCAAGCCAAGAAGGAACGGAAGCCTGCGCAAAATTTCTTACCTATGGAACTTAAAGAGGCGCAACAAAAGGACCCTACTTTGGAACGCTGCTTTAGGAAACTGCCCATGGCCAAAGACCCTAGACAACACGGGGACATCTTTTCTAAGGATGGCGTGCTTTATCGGAGAACGGGCAAGCCTGAACAAGGTTCGAATCCGCTCCTAGTACCAAAAAAGTACAGAAGTCAAATCTTAGAAATGGGGCACTCTCTTCCCTTTAGCGGACATATGGGACAGAACGCCACACAGCAACGAATACAGACTCACTATTAGTGGCCAGAGATGAACACTGATATACTCAGATATGTGAAATCCTGTGCCCATTGTCAACGGGTAGCACCCAAACACTGGACCGCCCCAGTTCCCATGGGGCAAACGCCAATTGTGGGGACTACATTCAACCGGGTTGCTGTCGACATTTTTGGACCCCTAGAAAGGACCAAACGAAGGCACAGGTTTATCCTGACTTTAGTCGACACATGCACTATGTGGGCCGAAGCTATACCGCTAACATGCACAGATTCGAAGCATGTCGCAGAAGCCCTAATGCAGATTTTTACACGGTTGGGATTCCCTCAACAAGTTTTGACGGACAATGGATCCCAATTCCGTAGCCGTTAATGGAGGAGATCTTTAAGATCTTGAGGGCCAAACACATCCACACCAGCCCGAACCATCCGGCCGGAAATGGGCTCGTGGAACGTTTCAACGGCAGCCTCACCACCATGTTACGCAAGCTGGCACAAGAATAACCGGAGGATTGGGATCTTTTCATTCCTGCAGCCCTATTCGCTCACAGGGAAGTTCCCCAGGGTCTACGGGTTTCCCTCTAGCTACGATTTTATTCGGCAGACCTATCAAGGGGCCGCTTGAAGCATTACTTCGGTCCTTGTCAGACCAGAAGGCGGATGAGACAGTCGTCTCAGCCAGTAGATATGTATCGGAATTGAAGGAAAGGCTACAGCTAGGATGGGATCTAGCAACAGCAAACCTTAAGAAAGCTCGCGCAAAGCACGCTAGACGATACAATCAAGCAACAAATGAGAGAGAATTACAACCAGGAGATAAAGTTTTGTTGTTACTGCAAACCGGAAGCAACAAGCTACGCATCGGGTGGCAAGGGCCGTTTACCGTCATTAAAAAAGATCTCGAGAACCAATTACCAGATCTCTATCAACGGAAAGGAGAAAGTTTACCATGTAAGTCTGTTAAAGAAATACTTGGAAAGACCAGTGCCATCCCCCGAACATCTCCTGGCAATCGCCATAGCTACAGAGGATGTTGAAGATGACGATAGTTGCATGGAATATCCATTGCAACAAACTGAATGTGTCGGGGATGTAAAATTTGGTGACACTCTCTCTGAAGCACAGACAGAAACGAAGGCGTTACTGAACCAGTACACGGTGGTGCTAACGGATGTACCTGGACGAACACATCTCGTAGAGTTCGAGATGAAACTTACAAACGAGACACCTGTTCGAACCAGAGTTTACCCTATTCCGTATACGAAATCTGATACGCTACGTGCAGAGATAGACAAGGTACGTAAAACAGGAATTATTAGTGAGTCCACGTCTCCTTATAGTGCGTGCGTTGTGCTGTTGCAGATTCCCAGTAAGGAAGTTCGGCTGTGCATCGATTACCGGCTACTTAACACAGTAACGGAATTTCAGCCGGAACCACTCCAAAGCGCTTCTGAGCTGTTTAGCAAGCTAAGCAAGGCACGGATTTTCTCAAAGATTGACCTGAGTAAGGGCTACTATCAGATACCAGTCAAAGAGGAAACTAAGCCTTTGCTAGCTTTCAGCACCAGCGAAGGACACTATACGTTTAACGTGATGCCATTCGGATTACACAACGCACCAGGAGGTTGTTGTCGTGTAAGCCACTCTATGTTCAGCGACAATCCTGTCCTTAACTCTAGCCGAGAAGTCCCATCCGGATTTCTCACCACGGACTACAGTCCCATCAGTGTACATAATGAAATAATCAAACATTGTAGCTATTCCCCGACTTACTAGTAACAATAACGTCCTACTTTACAAGATTGATATAATTATTCTATTTCAATTGACATAGTTTAGAGAAAAGAAAATATGTATATCTATAAATTGGTTCATTTTGAACAAGCTGACCCCCCCCCCCCCCCCCCGTAATAAATCAATGGTCAAATGTGAAGTCACCTTTTAATATAATTATTTTGTATGCCGACCAGTGTCTGTGAGCGTCTTCTAATTATTCTTCCCCGTCTGCCGTGTTTCTGACATTTGTAACCCTTTGAAATAACGTTGAGTTGATATATATATATATATATATATATATATATATATATATATATATATATATATATATATATATATATATATATATATATATATATATATATATATATATATATATATATATATATATATATATATATATATATATATATATATATATATATATATATATATATATATATATATATATGTATATATATATATATAGAAACATAAAACGAAGGTGGCCCGGGGGGAAGGGGGGAGAGGGGGGAGGGGGGGGGGGGGGGGGAATACAACAATAATATTGAATGTGGAGAAAATGTTCTGAATCTCCCGAAATAGATTGAACTGTTGTAAGCAATATTAAAGACAACGTGACTTATTTTAACTTGTCCAACATCATGTGACCATGCATTTAGCACACACAGCTTGTTATTTGCGTGTCTTATCTGTTCATTTGCTATACAATCATGTACAACGTTCCCAGGATATTTCTCATACATTTTATTTCTATAGATTTTACTATACTCTCTAACTCATCTGTCAATGCTCAAGTGTCGTGTGATTTTTTTTTTAAACATAGACGTCTGCATGGTCCTAATATGTCCCAGTGGTGTACATATGTCTGTAACATAATTTAAGTTGTAGTCATAGTGAGGAGTTGGAGTATTACGGTGAGGTTTAACATTTTTCTGAAGATAAAAATAATGCTATAGATTTTCCTCTCAATTTCTTATAAACCATCGGGTTTGTAGAGTAAAGGAGACCATTCGCTCCAGTTCCAACAGATCTTGTTAGGTTACCGTACGTAAATGAATACGATAATCTGCTTGCATGAGACCCTGTCACCACAATAAAAGGTGTCTCCGGTGTTGACCCTAATGTTGACCACAATTTTAATTATGTAAGTCGAGAAATCAACTTCTACATGTTAGAACAGCATAACTTATGTGAAGTAATAAAGCTAATGGGTGACGGTTTAAACATCTCTTGTTATTTGGAAGCACTCGTAGAACTTACGAAAAGCACGTAAATAAAGTCATTGTACATCTAAACAGAAACTTCATTAATCTTGCTCTTGTCTGCAACTGGCTACACGCCAGTGTAAAATGTATCTAGGTGCGCAATTGAAAGAGCAACGCTTGTAAGTTCATTTGTTTGGAATGTGTGGTAATATAAAATATTCGTTTGATTGATGAAGAGCTTTGGCCATATTCTGCAGAATGGGAGAAGATCGGCTACCACGACAAGCATGGGAAACAAAGAGCCAGGGATCCAGACCTCCAGGACGACCCAGAGTCCGCTGGGAGGACAACATTAGACAATCTTTGAAGGACCGAGGACTAGAATGGAACCAGGCCAGGAAGAAGACAGCTGATAGAATAGTCTGACGCTCTCTCTTCCAAACCTCTACACCTCACGGTAAAAGGGGAACGACTAAGTAAGTAAGTAAGTTGATGAAGAGCGTTCTTTTGCGTCAATAAACTTTTTTTTTCCACAACGAACTTTATTCACATTTCATAAAGGAGAAAAGAAAAATTGAACATTTCATTAAATTGAAATATACATTTATACACACTCGGGCACGTATACGTACACACCGTTACAGGCACGTTTCATTGCACTTTGCGGTTTTTTTTTTAAATATTAAAAGATACGGGTGATTAACATGGGATTACTTACGATGTATTTTTTTTTTCAATTTTACAAAAACCATGTGCAATTAGGAAAATGAAATACAAGGAGAGTACATTGCATAATACCTATACATACTCAAACTTACACTTTCATTGGCACACATACACGCAAATACTATTGTATATAATCGTTCACCTACACATTTATACTTGCACCCATATGTTATTAGGCCTACTTATTCAATTTCTTAAGATGAATAGAGCAAAATTAAATTTGGCCTCCTTAATGTTAAAGAAAAGGGTTTTCCGGTTTGTAAGATATTCCCAGTAGAAAATAGGATACCCATCGCTTTCTCTCTCTCTCTCATACACACACACACACACACACACACACACACACACACACGCACGCACGCACGCACGCACACACACACACACACACACACACACACACACACTCATTTTGTGCACAATTATGCCCACTTAGAACGATTTTCCACTGCCAAATTTTAGCGACCGCTGTTTGCCGACTTTCAATGCTTGGCGGTCGTGACTGTCCACGTCCCTGTAATTACAGGCGCTGGATACCGTTGGTCGTAAATCTTCAACGTATCACAGCGTTGTGTGTGTGGGGAGGATGAGGGAGGATGAGGATGTGTGTTAAAGAGGGTGAGGAAGTTAGGGAACGAAAGAAAGACAAAAAAGACACATTTTTGTATATATATATATATATATATATATATATATATATATATATATATATATATATATATATATATATATATATATATATATATATATATATCTCGTTGCCTTTTGCACCATATTACAAACATCATGCGCATTATTAAAGTACAAGGCCAAATTGATATACATGTAAATGTCATATACACTCGTAACACACATATTCCTACCAAAGGTCCCCCACCCCCACTTACCAAAGGTATACTTTCATTAACATAATAATAAAACAGCCAACGTGTGATATATACATTCATTTTTCGTACTGGTCCATTATGTTCCCCTGAATTTAAAGATATTATCAGTACGATACCAGCGTCAAAGACTTCCCACGAACACACTTAGGAATCAGTGGGCAAGGTCAGACCTTGACACTTTAACGACATCTAGAATTTGTGGTCAACATGACCTCCGCGAATATATGAGTAGTTTAAAAGGTCGAGCTGACGTACTTGAGAATGTATAGAGGGGACTGGGGAAGGGAAGGGGGCACAGAAGGCCGAAAGCGGACTTGCAAAATGTTAGAATAGACAGAGAATGTGAATATAGTATAAGACGGAGGGAGGGCCGTTGGGGAAAGAAATAGTCGTTTTACGAATCAAGGCGCTTGCCTCGTTAAAGAAGAGGTACCATCTCAGGGGCTATTGATAAAACTTTCTGATGCAAAAAAATGTGCAGAAATAAACCAGCGTTGAAAATACGATGATTAAACGTGGCAAGATTCCGAAAACACCAAATCTGATTCCAAAATTCTAATAAAATAATCAAGGTCAATGTCTGTGTGCTATTTCTGCTTTCGGAATTATGTTTAATATGATTGCTTAGTAGATATTTGTGTTGTTTGTAAATCGATGATTTTCTGAAGTAGTTTCATTGTAGGTGTTATTGTACTGCATTCAAAAACAAATGATCTTCTGTTGCTTGGATGCTTTTTTTTTCCTACGTCGCTGACATTTTGTTATTTGGTTGGATCTATGTGCTTCTCGTATTGTTGTGGGTGTCAGGTTGTATATTAGTTTAAAAGTGACCTCTCTTGCTTTAGAAGTGATTTTTGGGTTGTACATGTTAGTGAAGGTTTTGGTGTAATTTGTTATTGTATATTTATGTCCTCTTTTAATTCCTCTGTGTAATGGTGTTTGCTTGGAGTTTAACTAAATGTTTTATATATTGCATTTGTTTTCTGGTGAATTAATTTTTCTTATCCTTGGATGGCATAGTGTGAATGTGGTGGTCCAGTATGCATGTCTCATAAAAAGAGGGCATAGGGCCGAAGTGATGGGGGGTTGCATTGTTCAGTGGTCTCAGTGTCGAAAGTCTGCGTCCCATGTAATAATGAGCTAGTGTGTGTCGTTCTGTGTGTTTGATGATGCTCCCTGTGTGTTTAATTCTGAGGGCCTGGATCTTTCTTTCTATGTTTTTAATGACAGTCCCTCAGTGTTTCTTTTCTTGTATAAGTGTCTTGTGTTTAATGCTGTAAATGTTGCGACCAAAAAACGAATGCTCTGAACTGTTTTTGTTTAAATCTGTGATAGTCTGTTTGGGGGGTCGAAAACTGTGGCAATGTAAAGTAGCTTAAGGAAAATGTATGTATTTACAATTAAACTTCGTCCTAAAATCGTTATGGTTTTTATTTGTATATTTGCAGCATGTCTCGTATTGTGGATGTTAGATTTGTCCATGAGTCTCTGTGTGTGCTATTTGTGTGTGGGAAAGGTTATACCATGGATTTTGATGTTGTTTGTTGGTGTTAGTCCAAAGGGAAAGTCTTCTTTGTTCTTCCATTTTCCTATGCTCATTATTGGTAGTAATGATAATCGTCACACAGAGGGAGTAGCCATCTTAATGACACAGAAAGCAGCAGCATCGCTTATCAGCTGGGTACCTATTAATGAGAGGCTAATATTAGCTAGATTTCAGATACTAATTTTCAAGCTCTCAATTGTACAATGTTATGCACCAACTAACGACGCTCTTGATACCACAAAAGATGACTTCTATGAAGCACTTCTAAGTACCATCAACTTAATACCCAAGCATGACATAATAGCAGTCATGGGCGATTTTAACGCCAAAGTAGGTGACAACAACGATGGGGTACAAAGATATCTCGGTACTCATGGCATAGGCTGTATGAATCAAAATGGCGAAAGACTTCTAGAACTTTGTGAAATATCAAACCTCGTTGTGGCAGACACCATCTTTCCACATAAGAATATCCACAAGATAACATGGAAATCACCTGATGGCAGAACTAAGAACCAGATAGATCACTTCTGCATAAGCGCTAAATTTCGCTCATCAGTTCAAGACGTCAGAGCATACAGAGGTGCAGAGATCGGAAGCGATCATAACCTCTGCATAGCTAAACTGAGAATTAAACTGAAGAAGTTATACCAACCGAATAAAAATAGAAGAATAGATGTACACAGACTGCAATCAAATGATATAAAGGAGGAATATAATGTCAAAATGAACAACTAGTGCGATGCTTTAGGCAAAATTGACAACGATATCACCACCAAGACAAGCGATACTAAATGGGAACAACTGAGAACAGCAATGACAGAAGCAGCTGTAGCGACCACCGGATACCTAGTACATAAAAAGAAAAAATGGATGCGAGAAGATACTTGGGATAAAATACAAGAAAGGAAAACAGCAAAACTTAAACTACTAGCGGCAAGTACACATAATGCAGTTGAATCTTGCAAACTAACTTATAACTTGTTAAATAAAGAAGTGAAGACAAAAACTCGAAGAGATAAAAGACATTTCATCAATGAACTGGCCGTAGAAGCTGAAAATGCTGTAAGAAACTGGTAATAGTAGGTGCCTTTATCAAATTACAAAACAACTATGTCACCAGCCTACTGCTATGGAAACACCTGTTAAAGGTAAATTAGGGAATTCAATACCAACAGAAAAAGAACAAATGAAGAGATGGGCTGAGCACTTCATGGAGGTGCTAAACAGACCACCACCAACAGTAACACCTGATTTTAATAATGAAACACCCACAACCACCTTGCCAATAACTTGCGATGAATTCACGCTGGACGAGATCAAACAAGCCGTTAAAAGATTAAAAAATTTTAAAGCTGCTGGAGTTGACGAAATTTCAGGGGAAATGATTAAAGCAGTTAATGACAACAACCTCTTGAGAATTTTAGATATTATAAATGAAGTATGGAGAGAAGAACAACCACCACAACAATGGAAAGACAGTATTATTGTAAAGTTACCGAAGAAAGGTGATCTATCAGACTGTAATAACTGGCGTGGTATATCTCTATTATCAGTACCTGGAAAATTATTATGTTGCATGATGTTAGAAAGACTTAATTGCATGCTGACGAAAAGATCAGAGAAGAACAAGCGGGTTTCAGGCCGAAACGATCATGTATTGATCAAATATTCACACTAAGAACAATTATAGAAGAATCAGTGGAAATGCAATCGCCACTTATTATCACCTTCGTCGATTTTCAAAAAGCCTTTGATAGTCTACACCGCCCATCATTGTGAAGATACTTACAATCTATGGTTTTCCAACAAAATATGTGAATATAATCAAAGCGCTATATGACAATGCAAGATGTTGTGTTAGAACAAATAAAGGGAATACAGAATGGTTTACAGTAGAAACAGGGGTGAAACAAGGCTGTATTATGTCACCACTACTTTTTGGAATAGCTAGTGATTGGGTTATGAGAAACTATACCCACAATGAACAATTGGGTATAAAATGGACAAATGGAAAATTCCTGGGGGACCTGGATTTCGCAGATGATGTAGCATTCTTAAGTTCAACACCAAGACAATACCCAAGAACAATAAATAATTTGTGTCATCTCTCGGTTAAAATAGGTCTCCAAATAAATGCCTCTAAAAACTAAAGCAATGATACTTTTCTAACGAGACCTTTGATATCATCGTGAACGGGGAAAAAACTACAGAAAGTTGAAAGTTTCAATTATTTAGGCAGTAAAATGACTCAGGATGGTGACACAACAGACGAAATCCATACTAGAATTGCTTTGGCAGCTAGCGCCTTCAATAGATTATCTAACATTTGGAAATTACGATCATTGAATATACATACCAAGCTTCGTCTGTTTAATTCAAATGTTATCTCATGTTAAACATAACAGCTGTGAGAGTTGGAAAATAACAAAATCATTGAGAGAACATCTAATACATTCGAGAACTAAATGTCTTAGAAAAACTCATGAACATCAGTTGGAAAAGAAATTCTAAGACTAATCGACAAATAAGAGAAGACTCTAGGCAGAAATATGTCTCCGACTATATAAGGAAAAGACGATGGTCATATATCGGTCATGTCCTACGAATGCAAAACAACAGAATACCACTACAGTTGCTCACTTGGGTTCCTGAGGGTAAGAGGAAAAAAGGAAGACCAAAAGAAACACTCAGAAGAACAATAATAAGAGAAGGAAGAACGTTGGGCCTAAATAATGTGCAAGAACTAAGAGGAGTGGCGTCACAACGAACAACCTGGAGAGCACTGGTTTCTGCCTTATGCGCCGTGTTTGGTGCTTAACACATTAACTACCGAATTGAAAAACACACTGTAGCCGAATTAAATTGTTTTCCATTTTTCTCCTTTACGGTCTTTGCAACAAAGAAAGCTGTAGTTTTCCGTAATTGTTTTACAGATTTTTTATGAATTACACGTCATTTTAAAAGATAAATGAACTGTACTATTACAATAAACACCAGTTTTGTAACTTTAATAGTGTTTGTTTTGGCTATTTTTACGGCCCTCCGATGGCCGAGAACTTGCAATTATTTCAATCACAATTATAACTGCTTGCGGCACCCCGCCCCATCTCTTCAAAATCACAATTCCAATCAAATGTGCACTACAGTTTTTCAATCAGTTGTCCTCCGTCTCTTGGATGGGCTATCAGTCAATTGTTTGAAACACTTCTACCCTAAATCATGCCGTTTATGACGAGATGTACACGCATTTTTGTAGTCCTAATCACTAGGTTTGCCATTGGGTAAACACTTCTTTACACGATTTGGTAAACTAACCCAAACACCGAAAAAATATGAAAATATATCAATTTTCCAGTGTGGCCGCAGTCTACAAACAGCCATGCTTTTGGAATATGTTTTCCGGTAGGGCAATCTTTTTAACATCCACTTCTCGTACCAGGATCAGAAGGTGTTTTCAGTACATTTTTTTCAATCATGTTTTTATTACCATGAGTCAAAATACATTGGCTCCCTAGCGACTTGCACGGTCACAAATGATGTTTTTATTTTTCGTGAGCCGCTGCACAGGGCGGGGGGGCTCCTGCGTCACTACTTAATGTGTTAAAGTGCATATCATGTACCAATTACAAGATATATATTATTATATTAGTTATAAAACCAGCGTTGTTTCGCACGAAAAATTACATTACTTAATTTTTTCCTAAAAAGAATTGTTCTTTGTGTATGATCGTTTTTTCGTATGTTATGATCATTATTTGACTGAAAATGCATGTTACATAAATCAACTTTATGGTCACTCAGGACAGAATCCAGATATATCGATACTGCTTCTTTTTTTGAGTATTCAAAACTCCTCTTGTATAGCTGTGGACACACGTTTCGGTCTATAATGTCCATTTCAACGAAGCGTAGACCAAATCTTCCTTATTTGGTAGTATCCTGTCAACTGTTGTAGATAGTTTGAAAACCTTTCTTATCACGGATTTCTGTTCTGTCCATCAAAAGGCGCCGACTGTGTAAGACTTTTATCTCGAATGTATTCAAAAATAGAATCGTCTTAATGTGAACAGCGTCCTCAGAGATTGGTCCACTCTGCGGCATTAACATTTGTCTCGACTTGTGTTGTCCGTTTTGTTGTTCCGCCGGTCGGGGAGTTGAGAAATGGACTGATTTCAATAAACGAGCGGACCCGCGACTGCGTCTTGTGTTTTTCATTCTCGGACTTTGGTGCATTTTCTGGCCCCATTTGTTGGTGGTTTCAGTTTAGGCTTCGGCTTAACCGCTAGTCCTTTGTGACTTTTTTTTCGTGCTTAATATTGGGTTTCAATATTTTAGCCAAGAAAAGAGATATAAGAATGTCCGCACCTTTTGTGCCTGTGATGGTCATTGATCAATTACAGAAGAAGATTTAGAAGGAGGTATGCCTCCATAGGCCAGGAACACTAGGTTATTACCATTACTGGGCCGCAGGCCAACAGGCAATCTTACTCCATTTGATATCTAAGTATATATGGCAGGACCGGCTGGGCGTCCGGAAATCTTCAGTCCCGGCAGTATCCACCTTGTATCGTTTTGAGGGGCCCATTACAGGATGGTACGCCACTCTGACAGCGGCGGCACAGAAATATAAAACATACCAAGGCCTGCCTATGGGCTAAAGAGGTTCGAGTGGACCAAACCCCCAGATTGAGCATCTATATAGAGCATCTGGATAAAGAGGTGGAAATAAGTCCAAGGGACACTGAACTGGAGTTTGCTCGGGCCCAACTGTAAAGCCAGAAGCGGTGAGGAGAATAGCGGCGGCCTGAAGTGTCGGGCGAGGAAAAGATGTGGTAGATAGTGAGACAAAAATAAAAAATGCCCAGGAGATAAATGGACTCTTTTTTATACCGGCCAACAGAACATCAATTGATACCTGGCACTTTTGTGCACCTTAAGGCCGCAGAAGATAAATATACTGAAGGTATGGGTGTCTCTACCCGGTAGACTGAAACCCAAATGCACTATTTGACGGACTGGACACACACTGGGTGGTAGGAGTGATTAGTTCCAGTCGAGCCCAATGAAGGCGGGCGGCCCCAACATAGGCCAAACAGACCGAAAGAAGAAGAGGCAGTCGGGGGCAAAACGCCACATAATTTTGAGCAGAACAGATCCTGAGGAGTGAGTTCCTCGCGTCAGAGAGCGATGCACATTGATTTTAAGTGTCCCACACACTGGCAGAGAGCCCTGAAGCAGATACGGAGTAAGGAATATGGACTTTATAGATGTGCTCTCTAGGAAGGGACGAGAGAAGAATCGGAAAAGACTGTTCCGCCAGACAACAGGCCCTGTTAAACCCAAAGAGGCGAAACGAAATCATAGCCCTTCTCCAAGCCAGCGCCCACCCAGCAAAGAGGTTAATTATTTCTCCCCCCCATGTCACCCAAGGTGACTGCAGAAGAGTCCTGTCATGAGGAGGCAGCGTTGACACCTGTGTTGTTGACGAACGAAGATCCCAGCCAAATAGCCCTGACCAAATCAATCACCAACTCAGTTCATTTGTGTCGGGGGCCTTTAGATCGGATCCGGAAGTGCCAAGGCACTTCTAACACAAGACCAGTATAAACGGTAACTGGGCGACCATGACTGAAGACGGAGGCCATGGAGTCGATGACCCACGCCTGTTACATAGATTGGGCAAGAGTTTGAAAGATGTGAGTAGGACTAATGAGCTTACACACTACAAGTCTTCTTAGTCTTCCCCGGCACTCGGGGCCCAGTGCAAGAAGTTAACTTCCAGACTTCAAAGCAGTGAGACGAGTGAGGACGAATGGTGCAGGTGAAGGCACGCCTGAGCTGCACCCCGAAGTCTACTACTACCTCGCCGGCCCTTTGAGCTGTTAGAAGCTTGAAGAGAGATAGACTACCAGTGCGTGGGAAAGATGTGCCCCCCTCAAGTGGACCCAAGTGAAATGTCCATAAAAAAAAAATAAAAATCACAAAATGTATCTTATTACAGTAAAGTGTGCCAACACCCACAGTTTAAGAGTGGTGTTAAATGTATTATTAAGATTTGTGTTTATGTAAATAAGTGTTTATGTAAATAGTTTTTTTTGATAGTTAGCTTGTCCACTATACACACACTTTAAACATGCTGGCACAGTTTCATTTAAACCAGTAACTGATCATTCCCCCTTACTGGGGTGGAAATGTTTTAGGCGATGCAGTTTTATCTGCGTCACCAGCCTAAATTATCAGTGCGGAACTGGATAGTCAGCCCCAGGTCACTATTCCGTCAATTAGTCATGTAACTAGGTCAAAGGGTCAGTCCCCTATGACCCCCTGACAAGAAATGCAATGAATGTGTCGAGTGTCTTAGTTACGACAGAAAGCGGTCAGCCGAAAGGCACCGCTATGCTGTGCAAACCATGTGCAATAAATGACACGGATTATCACTTTGCCCCACTACAGTCTTTAAAACTTATGATAAATTATCAAACTAGCGTTTTTATTGAGTAACCCACTGTAGCGAGTAGCCAGCCCCTCCCCCCCCTCAGAACACTGCTCAGCTTTGTAACCAAATATTACGACAGGACGGTTCGCAATGCCCACGTTTTTTGTCAATATAGTAGTAGAACTATGGCAAGTGGGCCACTCTGCAACTTTGACAATGTAGACAGGTTATAAGGGAGTGGCAACCTCAGGCCTACCACTTCCGACAATGTAGTCTAGTGATAATATCACCTCAACATCAACGGTTTGAGAATATAAGGCTGGACCATGTAATTCAAACTTATTAAAAGAGAGTAAACCCTGATGTTCTGTTTTTGCAACAACACGGGAATATATTTTCTGACTATTCATGTCTGGTCCAGATGGTATTTACGGTTTAGGAATCTAAAAATGGCTGGTTCGCACTTGGAACCAGTCATGGTAGCGGTGTATTGTGTAGCCACCCACTCTACAAAATCAATGAAAGATTGAGGAGATCAGTTACATTATAGAACAGAACAATTGATGGCTTAATTGTCTATAATAAATCAAATACAAAAACACGCAACAACAAACATGACACACACACACACTCATTAATATTTTACGGCCCATGCGGACAGAAAATTGAGCAGACTTTAAGTTTTGATGAAGGTTTACACGACATCCTAACGGAAAATTATAAGGGGACAAAAAAAAATTTTAGGGGGAATTTTAATTGTATTTCTATAAACCCGTCCTTCGACCGGTCTGGAGGCTTCAACGAGAGCGCAGACACGAGAAAAGAGTCTTTTACTTGTACGGACATAGGTTTCAGGGCTATGTTAGAATAACATGACCCTTTTCAGGACATATACCAGAAAAAGTAGACACCAAAACAAAACGAATCCTTTACATATTATGACAAAGGCGAACCCACAAATTGTAGACTAGCTTCAAGATTAAGATAGAATTTTACATCCACTAGTGACTATTAACATTACACCAAACTAATTACCATATAAAAAAAACACTCTTAAATTATCACATATCATCACGCAGTTTAATACATCTTTAAGTACGGGGACACACGCATAAAACAAGTAAAGAGATCCCTACCCCACAATGGAAATTTAACAAACAGCTACTTAAAAAACACTTACTACCACATGAAACAAATAACACAATTGATACAAGGTTACGCAACCCAAGATCATTCCCAATACATAACCATTGCACAAATCCCCCCCCCCCCCTGGGATATGTTAAAAAAAACACAATTTAAGAATAGAAACGCAGATCTTTGGCTACAATTATTCACAAGAAGTTTAAAAAAGAGGAGGGGATTTAGAAAGAAGCAATTAGTTTAACCAAAAGTTTTAGCACAACACGAAACCCTCAACATCAAATTTTTT